>VWZV01007578.1:1099883-1647070 GCA_013397155.1 Irena cyanogastra
TTATTTCACAATTAGTTTCATTAAAGCAAATTGTTCACTATCGCATTTTTATCCTCTACTCAAGGCCCATGAGATATCTTCTTCTCAAAGGGGTTGGAGAATAGAGAAGAAGAGATTAGTTACCTGATGCAGGTTTGATGTTTTAAAATGTATTTGCGGTAATAAACTCTGTTGAAAAACATTGAATGATATTCAACAGGACAAGACTTTACACAATCTGTAATAGTAATGAGAGCAGCACAGCGTTTAAACAGTAGCCTCACCCACATCATCGTTAAATCATTTCNGGAAAACAAATGCAATTGAAAGATAGAAAAAAGGTTCAAAAAATTTTAAACATTTTTAAGCCTTTAAAAAAGGTTTAAAAAAATTTACTGTAAATGAGATCCAAGAGTAAACATATTAGACAAATAATATTTTACATAGCATATTAATAATGATATGTTCGAAGAGCAATGTGCATATATTTATATAATATTAATAATTATGTCATTAATATTTATATAATCTTGTGCTGTCAGTGACTGCCTTTCAGCTCTAGTTAATAATGTGCAAAGCTGTTAATTGTAACCATGTCATGATTATTATGCAAATGTGCATTGCAGGGTATGCAAACAGTTAACTAGGCCATATAAATTTCTTTGCTGGTTTCCAGAAATTATGCTGCAGGGATCCAGCTCTTTTCAGCTGATGACACTAGTTTACAATTCAAACTGTAATATGCTATACAAAAATTTCAACAAAGCAAGGTTGGGGAAGATTAAATACAGTATGATGGAAGGGCTGAAAATAATTATGAAATTTTCACCTAATCATGACAGTTTGATTTTTCCCTGTCTTTCTGCTTTTGTCCTGAAAGTATTTCCATATGGATTCCAAAGGTTTCTCATCTTTTTCTCTGAACAACAGGATTGCCTCAGCTGTCTTTCAACTTTCAGGAAAATACTCCAACAGCACCTCTTTGCTGTTAGTTAATAATTGGTCTGCTTCTGTGTTCACAAAGACAAAAGTGTGCATGCCTGAATGCACTAAAGCGTGAGGTCTTGGTGGTCTTCTGATGTTCATGCCATAATAATACCCACCTAGCCCAATACAACATACACAAAAAATTAACATAATATTCCATGAAGATACTGTGTGCAGATTGTAAAAGTAGTTCTTGTAGTAGTTCTCATTTGCCTCAGGTGACAGTTTGTTTAATTTCAGTTTTCAGTTTGTATACAATGGCACAAGAATTTAAAGAGTTTGAAATGGTCTTTTCACTGTACTGTTTTTGTTTAGCACTATCACCTCTTTCATGCCAACACATACTGCGAATTTTCTTGCATGTGAATGAATATACTTCATGTAAAGTGGTGTCGTGGTTTAGTGATGGTTGGTGTTCTTCAATTCAGCATTCCTATTAAAACTGTGCTGCCACTTGCTCCCTCTCCCCTCCAATTGGAAGCACAAAAGGCAAGGATCATGGGTTGACATAAGACCAGTTTGCTGGAAACAGCAATGAGATAAGAAAAGGAACAGTAACAGCAACAATATTAACAAGAGAAGGTATAGCACAAAGAAATTACTTGCACAGAAAGCCTGCAAGAACAAAAAATACCAATCAGTTCTTCCCAAACATGTTTTCTTCCACTGAAAGGAATGCCCTTTTCCTCAGAAGCCAGAGTCCCTTCTCCCCCACCCCTGGCAATGACCTGCTGGGGTATAGAAAAACATCAGGGTCCTGGACACACCCCTTCAACAATGTCTTCTTCCAGCTGCCATAAAAAATTAACCTTGTCCTGGCCAAAACCAGAACAAGAGGGAAGAGTAGATGCGCTGATGATTGTTTGTGAAGAAGAACATGTGTAGTGCAAGCACCAGTGATGCAAATTTCATTGTGAAACCTCACCAGTTCTTCTGAACTCTGATTTGAAAAGGTTTTCTTGAATGCAAAGCTTTTTGTCTCTTTGCTGAAAATACAAAAGCTAATATAATGTAATATTTAATTACATAATTATTAATGGAATTACCACTGGGTATTAGTATTAACCTAGTAGTTCTGTATTTAAATTATGTTTTCTAATTGTATGTTATTATCAGTTGCTTTATGACAACATGACAAAGTACTTGAGTAACACAGTTCTGAACTGTGTATAAAGGGGAATTTTATTTATATGAAAATAACACCCTTTTGTGGACAAAAACAATGAAAACATATTTTTACAGTTTAAATATACTGAGATTACTTATTTTAATTGAATTAGTATTCTGTCTTCAGTATTTCCTACAGGTAAGTCATTCCTGAAAATAATACAGATATCATGCTTTTACTCAGGCTTGCTTTCCTAAGCAGGCCAGAGGATAAGTTTTCAAATTACTTTTCAAAAATATAGCTGTCTTAAGTGAATATTTCAGAGCTGTCAGAATAGCTTTTTGAACTTGATGCCCGAACTAACCTCAATCCAACAGTAACATTAGTGATAGACAGTTTCTCAATGTCTTTCATTAATCAATATTAATACAAAAATCTCCTGGACCTCAGAATCACTCAAATGACACAGACCAGTTTCTAAGTCTTGCATGGAAAAAGGTGCACTGGAGCCAGGGAAATGGTGATATACTTTTAGAGGACAGTTATAAGTGTGAAGAACATACAGGTGTTTCATGGGCAGCTCATATGTATTATTACAGGCATGGATTTCATGCCTTACATTCAACACGTACAATGTTTGAACACACGGGAAATCTCACGAGGTCAAAAATCTGTAGTGCTACTGGTTGTTCATGAGCTTGATCTATCATTTAAAATCTGTGGAAAATCTTTTGGAAGCTAATTAGCATTCAGTATCTGGTTTAAATCAGCAAAGAGGCAAGAAGTAATTGGATTTAAATGGATCCCAGTAAAATAGATGTTGACAATTAGAAAATACTTCTAAATAGCAAACTATCATGATGGAGCTCGATCCTGTGGATTATGGCCAAATCTACAAAAATCCATAAGGAATGTACTGATTGAGTTGGCCCTTGAATAGAGACACCAAGAAATTCCACTTCCAATTAAGTAGTTTATTTGTAGTAACTTGTTTATTGTGGTACTGCTGACCTGATACAAATAAGACATTTTCATGACCTGTTTGAAAGATGTAAGAATTTTCATTGTGAAACTCAATTGCCATTTTATCTGCTCTGTAGGTTGCCAGTATTTCTTAGTCATTGTGTGCTGCTTCCTTGTAAAATAGTAAAAAGATAACATTTACCAAAGTCATTGTGCATTATGCCGATTTCTAGCTTCTCCTAACACAACTAACTAGTGTACATCCAAGTGTCTAAGTCATCACTTCCTTCTTGCTGCCTGTTTAGAATGTTCCTACACAACCAGTTTCATGGTTATTCCACTTACAAATCACATTTTTCATGATAGTACTAGATACCTGTTGTTGTTCTTCTCTGAGTCGATCTTCAATCTTGGCAGACTTCAAAACACAACTATGAGGTCTGCCTCTCTAAGGCTTTCCTTTCAGCTCACCTTTGTAAAACATCCCAGACTTAAAAAGAGATTTCTCTCTGACTTCTCCAGACAGGTCTGAGATTATTTTCCTATGTGATTTTAGCTCGTGACCATACAAGTCAGTTATATGGAAAGTTGAGTCTCCCAAAAGAAACAGTCCAGCAGTATCAGTTCTGAAAGGATTTCTGCTGTAATTATGTAATAGTAGGACTCTAGATCTCTTAAAAATCATGAAATATTATGTTAGGGAGAAAGACTTAATCCTTCTCAAAGCATTCGGTTGTCTAGGCCAGCACTGGCTATTTACTATGACCACTGCAATTTTTGGCAGTATTAATAATGCTCAGAAACAACAGAACTGTTTTCTGTCAGGAGAAGATAATTCGTGCAAGGAACAATGCTGTGCTGGGAGATGTCCCCTGTGGAATTTCTGAAGGGCTGAAAACAATCACAAAACTCACAGGCTTTTTGCTGAAATGCATAATGGATTTTGACCTCACCTCATTAAACAGCAGTACATAATACATTATGTATAAAACCCTCAACTCACAAAATAAACATTTTACATCAGGGTAAAAATGGAACAGAGAAGAACAGGAATCAGAAAAATCCTGTCTTGTTATTAAATTACATGCTTTTGAAAATCATTCTGGTTGAAATGTCTACAACATACAGGCATACATGTATAAGAAAGTCATTGCAGTTTCTCTTTCTTTCTCTTTTGATGGAGGGAAGTTAAGCAGTTCATTGGATGTCTAAAATTCACATCTAACAAAAGTCAGATGAGTAATTCCCAGCAGGGAGACCTATCTCCATTAACCATAGAGGGAGTCCAGGTTGACTGGCTCAGATATTCAGGACTAAATTGTTCATATCTAATGTTGTGAGATGAATTCCAACCTCAGAAACCACTGTAATGAGGCTGCATAAGAACATGAAGATGTGACAATTAATTTACTCTTTGGCAAATGGTCTGTACTGCAAAATTTACCTTGTGGGCGTAGGGAACAGCAACACAAGATGAGGCAAAGCAGTCTGCCTTGTGAGGGAGGCGTAGAAGAGATGCAAACAAATTCACATGCGAGTACTCACCACATCGGCTACACCTCGACCACTCACCCGTGCCCAGCAGGACTGGAAGGGATCCCTTCTCCCCCACCACCCTCTGCACATGGCACCAGGCTGTACAGGATAACCTCAGAGTCCTAGCCATGCCACTCCTGCCTACTGCAAATGGTAACTGTGTCCCGGCCAGAACCAGGACCTACTTGTACTACTTATGGGCAAGAACTGCACAGCTTATTTCTCAAAGTTTGTCTCGGGATGTTACCAGATAAGAGTTACTGCATCCTGTTCTGTAAGTTATGTGTTGAGAAGAAATCTGTGTGGAAGTAAGGGTAAAGGTCTAAGCATCTTATGGAACCCATTGTATGTATAAATGTCCCAATAGCTAATGGCAGCACACGGTAACTGAGATTTCAGATCAGGGACAAACTCTGTGGGAGTCATAATGGTTTACTATACAATAATCAAGTAGAAAACAGAAAAAAAATAGTATCAACTTATATTTGAACAACATTCTGTAATTAGTACTATGTGCTTGAGTAATACACAGAACTAAAATACACAGTCTGATTTTTTTAAACAAACATAGTTCATGTGGTGAATATTAAGTAACATCTTGTAAATGTTTTGCACTAATATTAAGCCAACTTATTTCAGAATCTGTAATTCCTCAGTAATAAATTGTTATACTATTTTCAGCAATGAAAATATTTATATACATAGTCTATGAGCAACTGAGACTGATAGCAGAAAAAAAAATAAAATATTATACAATAATGTCTGTAAGCAGTTACATAATGAACTGCCAATTATTTGGTCTAATTTTTGAATATAAATAAACAAGAAATTAATTTCTTTTGGTTGAAGTGCAAAAATAAGATGATTACTGCATATATACAAGGGGCTAATGCATGGGCTTCTGTTGAATTGTAAACTTACATGACATTCTCTGTCTTGCTAGGAAGCTAAAGGAACAAATGACATCTTTCTAAAGATGAGGGTTAGAACTGAGAGCCACGAACATGTTACAGACACAGGATGGCTCTGCAGGAAACTTGAACGGAGGCAAGGATGTCATTTGATCATGTTTTGAAAGCTGTGTGAGCAAAGCATGGTGATCTCATTGATAGGATGAAATTCAGAATTGAGAGTAAACCTTGTGTGACACCTTTCTGAAGGCATTCTCATTTGGGAGCATTATATTATAGGAAAATGGACCCGTTTTTGGATGTAAGATGCCTGTGGACATACCTGGCTCATGGGAAGGGCTTGAATTTAAAATACCTATTTTATTTCTGACATCCATGATTGAGTTCGGGGTTTTTTGCTTTATCTCGGTGTAAATGAGACACATTGCCCACTGTTGTTCTTGATAAGCAGCTTCATCTGCTGAGTTTTTATTCTTTTGGCCAAAATTGTAAGCTTTAGTTGGTTTGAATTGGTTTAAAAGGTTTGAATTGTTGGTGGTCTCTGTGCTGTAAAAATGGAAATTAGTTAGTATTCTCATATTCTAAGGAAGTGCAACCTTGTAAGATTCTTTTAAACTCAAACAATGCTTCTTTCAGAACTATGGTATAAAGTGAAGTTGTTTAAACCCGGTAGGAAATGTTTTTAATGTTGATATATCTTTAAATATATCTCCTTAATTGAGAAATCATTATTTCCTGTACATTATAAAGAATAATTTAATTTCTTTACATACATATTCTGAAGCCAAATATATTTTGGCATTCCAACTGATACAAACTTGTGAGCTGTAGATTATGATCCCATGAAATATTTTGTGATGGGAGAATTAGACTATTATGACAAATGGGAGGAAAGTTTTGCCATTCTTCATAGGATAAAATAAATTTAAGCCTCTTGAAAACAGCAGTTAATGCAGTTCATATATTAAAACATCACGTTGGAAGTTGAACAGGGCATGATAAAAATGCTTTCCAGGTATAACTTCATAAGAGTTTCTAGTTCCTAGCTATTACAATTATATCTTTACATTTTCCTTGGAGTTTTATGTAAATATCATCACTTAAATTAAGTAACCAAGCAGTTCGCTTTCTTTTTTTTTCTTTATGTAGCAGATGGTGCGTGAACAGTACATGACAACGACACCAGGCACAAGCCTAGAGAGGCCGAAGAATGAATATATCTACAAAATTGGAATTTATGGCTGGAGAAAGCGTTGTCTCTACCTGTTTGTTCTCCTCCTGCTTATCATCCTAGTTGTGAATTTTTCTTTGACAATTTGGATTCTGAAAGTGATGTGGTTTTCCCCAGTAAGTGTCCTCTTTAATTTTCCATTCTTGAGTTCTCTTCCCTGCCTCACCATTTCACTTATTTTGTATGTACACCAGCTTCTCTGTAGGTAATGGATGGTTCTTTTTCCTTTCTTCTCAACTGTGATTTGTACTTTGGTTGAAGGGATGTTAGAAAAATCTATCTTTGAATGTACTTCCTCATATGTAATTTCTGTATTAGTAATAATTTTTGAAATACTGAGGTTGTTGATGCTTTAGATTGCAGTGAATTCTAACCATTCTATGAAAATGTATTTTATTGTTGTCTCATAATCTCTGTTTAGTTGATATTTTATAAATGTGTTTGCTGTAATATTATCTCATACAGTATTCCTTAGTTAAAATATTGCTGACAGCTGCTGTGGTTTTCTATCTTCTTTCTCCTATTTATCAGCATCTAAAATTTAACAATTTATTTGCCCAATTAATTACAGCTCGAAGGTAATTATCACTACTTCATGCTTGAGGCTAAGCAGCTATATAATTCAGAAATAAATTTAATAACTTTCCACTGTCATATATATTTCAATATTTATAATGGAATTTTGCCTGTAGTAGATTAAAGGATAAGTTTCAGAAGTCTGCAAGATACGACTTTAGTCAGAATGTAATAAAATGCATCAGTGAATATTGACGCCAAGCTAATTTGCTCTTAACATGCAATTGTGATACACAGATGATTTAAATAGACTTGTTATAAGAAAAACTATAATAATAAATTTCTACAGCTCTGCCCTGACTACTGAAGAAAGTTTCTGTTATCTATTGTTATTACACCTCTTTCACTAAGTGAAGACCACTTTATCTTAATATGGATGTTTCTATACTCACTAAAAAGAAAGTATGTTAATTTTAAGTCCTACTTACTAATGTCGTTTTCAGTGCTTGAATTCCTGTGAAAGGTCTTTCCCTACATGAATTCTTTACAGCACTGTTACTGTCATACAGATTACAGTGCCAAACATCTTCGATCACATATAATTTTTCTCTTATGCAGCTCACATGGAAGATATGCTTTTAGTGCCTGCATATCATAAATCACAGAGAACATGAAAAACTTATAATTGTTTTCTGAGTGGCTCAGGGTTCTATTTCTAAGGAGTTTAAAAAATATTTTATGTTGATTTGGTTTCTACATATGAGCCTGGGTATTTCTTCTCTGATACCAGTGAGGACTAAAAAAAAATAGCATTAGGAAGTCTACTTATAGGAATGCCCATCTCCTTGTAGTTCTTGTGTGGAAGGTACCAAATGCCTTGATCTGCTGAAGGACAGTGTCCTTCTGCTTTTGGAACAAGAGCAGTGGAGTAAGAGCTCTAGCAGTGCAGGTTTACGTCCTTTCACAGAGTGGGCTGTGAATGTTGCAATTACAAGGCATTTCCTAATTCTGTGTTAAAGAGTCTGTATGACTGACATGTCCAATTGGATAGTGACTTAACTGCAATGCCTTCATTAATTTGGGATAATTTTAGGGAAATACTGAAATTCAGATAAATATCGTTTATGTAAATACATTTGTGCAAAGTGCACATGTATGTCACAATCCTCAGCAAAAGCGCATGTGACATTGTTAAGAACAGAGAACTTCTTTTACTGGGTGGTGTTTTAGTAGACTACATCTCTCGACACAAGAAGTAATTCTGAGGATACCAGAAATATCACCCAGAAAATCACAGAGAAGCACCACTAGCCACTGAGTCTAACATGTTTAGTGTGTGTTCTAAGTCTGAAAGTATAATTGAAGTCTGGAAGTATAATTTCCTGTGTCTAAGGAAGCATCAGTTGTGAAGAATTAGTGTAACAGTTATAAGAAATTACCAATACCATCAAAAAACCCTTTTCATGGTGGAATTAAGCATTTATCCTTCCAAGTATTTTGTTGCTGTTTGAAAAGAAAGGTATCAATATAGTGTCAGAATTAGATTTTTATGATTCGTGGGTTCCAAGCTTGACAAGTATTTGCTGTTTAGGAAATTACTCGATTCATGTGTATCACACTTACCTAATTAAGGATTCCCATGATTGGGAAGAGTTTAAAAGTAATTGTGAAATATTATCCTATGCAATCATTAGTTATTTAGCAAATATTAATCTGTCAACTGTGAGAACACTCATATTTATTATATGTGTTATAGGTATACTGTGTAGAGATTATAGGACTTACTATGTTTAATATTCATAATAGATATTGTATTTTTAGTTAATACTTTAAAAGCATTTGGTCCTAGTTTTAAAAAAATTCTTTAAGATTACTCTTGAAAATATCACTTTTAACAATATTTAAATATTGATAGCTTAAAAGATATTAACAGCTTTTTTCTCTGTAAAATAATACAAGAAACAAGTTGTATTCTCAGTAAGGCTGATAAACGTATTTAGAAAAAAATGTTGCAAACATTTTAAAAAATATTTTTATAGTAGAGTCCTGAAGAGAGTTTATGCTGAAGGAGAACTTTAAACATAATATGACTGCTGTATATCATTTTATAAGGAAAACAGTTTTTCAGTCATAGAGATGTTGGTGCTTTAGTGATTGATCAACAGAGTTCTATAGCGCAGCCCTTTTATAAGCCCACTCAGAGCTGACAAACTGGTTATTTAGACATCAAAGTTTCTTTAGTTGTATAAAAAGTTTTCTCTTTTTCTATAAAGCATCCTTGACTCTTTCATTAAGTAATAACTTGCAGTGTACAAAAATCACATGCTACCTCTACTCAGAGATCCAGATTAAAATAATAATGAAATGAGTTTGAAGAAGCTCTGGCATTGAATTAATCCATACACACATGTCCTGCCTTAACCTCCATAAAACCAGACAGTGTGATAAATACTAGCAAAGAGGCTAAGCTGATAATGGAGAACATGAACCAGACATAGATATGATGCAAAATGAATAGATTTTGATCTCCTTTTACAAATTTGGAATGATGAAAGACAGAAACTTTTCTTAGCCCTATTGTTTGAGAGGCCTTCAGCATCGAATGTACATGACTAAATTGAACAGAATTTCATTGTTTCATTTCCATTTCATTTCACTTCATTTCATTTCATAAAAGCTAGACTAAAAGAGAATAACCTGAACAGAGAATGTATCCCTTTTCTCATGCTGCCCCAATTGAAAAACATATGGGCATCTCCAAATTGTGCCCATTAATTCAAAGGTATCAGCTGTGTCTCATTCTTTTTTCCCTTTTCTCTCTTGGAGTTCAGAGGAACAGGGTTTCATGGTTTTTTGTGGGAATGAGCAAAGAAACCTGTGAATTTGTTATATTTAGCTGTTTCAGAGAAGACATTCAAATAATTACGCCTTGAGTTTGGTGAATAAGGTGAAATAGAGTAATTTTTTAAATAGCATTATTTTTGCATGAAAATCAGTTTGAAAAAAGGTTGGGTTTTTTCTTCTGGACAACATACCACATTTTGCATGCAAAGAAAATTTCAGATTCTGTTTTTAACATAATAAGGCTTTCTGAGCACTAAAGGGGACTGCTAGTTTTAAGAGTTTAGAAAACTAAGAATCTTAAGGGATTTAGGGCTGCAAGGACGTCATAAGTCCTGTGGACAATTTTGAAGGATCCATTACGTCTGAAAGAGGGGCCGGTCGATGTCTCTGATATCTTCTGAAAGACAAGTGTGGCAGGGTGGAAGCAGTGAAGATTTCTAGAGAGTGTCAGCAACAACTTCTGAAGAGGACAATTAAAGGTGGCACACAGCTGGATCTGCTACTCACAGGATCCCATGGGAGCCAGATCTGAAGGGTTAAGTTACCCAGAAAAGCTTGGTCAAGTTTAAGGACTGTATCCTCCAAATGTAGGAATGGTCAGTCCTGATACTTAGGAAGAATAATTTCCTGGCTTAGCTAGGCAGGTTACTTGTGATGGAGCTTCAGTGAAAAAGCAGTATAGAAGAGTTGGAAGCAGATACAGGCTACAAAAAAGAAATTTCAAAACAATGTCTGGGCCAGGAAATATGTTGGGCTTTCTGTGTCAGGAACACCAAAGCTCAGCTTCAGTTAAGAATTAAAAAGGCCAAATAGCAACAAGATGGTGTGAGTCCATGGGTGCAGAGAGAACTGATTCTCCTGCAGGGTCACCCTCTACAGTGTTTGAAGGGTTTTGGAGAATGGGGAGATCCTTGATGGCTGGGGGAATGCAAGTGTTGCACTTGTCTTTAGAAAAAGGGGCCATGGGTGCACCAAGGGTGAATGATGCCTGACCAATCTGATTGCCATTTTATGATTAAATGTCTGGAATTATAGATGATGGGAGGACACAAAATATCATTTACCTTGACTTCAGTAAGGCTTGTGACTTTCTCCCACAATATTCCTGTACCCTAGTTAGGATATTACAGCCATGAGGAGTGGACAAACAGGTATAAAAAGTAAACTGCCTGAGTAGTCAGGCTCAGAAGGTAGATGCTGATGTGTTGTGGTCTGCATGGAGGACAGTAATCAGCATTGCACTTGTCTTGTCCTGGGTCTTGTCCTTTTCAAAAACTTAATCAACAACTTGGAGGAGGTGGCAGAATGATTGCTCACTGAATTAGCAGGTTATACCAGTTTGGGGGTACCATTCAAAACTTCCAAGGCTCGGGCTGGAGGTTACACTAGCTCTAATCCAGGATTGTCATGCTAGGCCTCTGAAACTCAGGTGTGAAAAATCACCTGATCAGATGATTACCATTCCTGGTGTTCTAGCAAATCTTTTTCTGAAACCCCTCTTAATTCAGTTATTGTATTATTTACGTTTCGCCACATTATCATAACACCAGAAACAGTTGTTTGCCAAAGATTATTTCTAAATTTTTTTGGCCTCTGATGGAGAAACCCACGTTTTCCATGGAGTTTAGTGGATGCCCCAGCTATCATGGTCTCCTGGAATAAGAAAGGAAATTGCACTGTATTTCATTTTGATAAAGACAGATAGTAATAGCAGATTATATTATTTCATTTTGATAAAGCAGATAGTAATAGCAACTATAGTGTTCACCTGGATAACTTCAGTGTGAGGTTTCCTCTGACAAAAATTTTAAGCACAGTGTAAGAGAAGTAGACAGGTCTTTATGGTTTTAGATGCACTGCTAGTCAAACATAATTCACATCTGCGCTCAATCTCAAGCTCTCCTGCCATCCCTGTCATACTTTACTTGGGTTTGAGTCTAACAAGAAGAAAGTCATATCCTAATACTAAGACTTAGAATAATCCCTGTGTCACCTTATCATGACAGGGAGTAACTTGGTCTGTGGAGGGCAAGTCGAGCAGTGTCAGTGCAACAATGCATATCCTAAGCGTGGTTCTTCGTAAGAACATGACAAATGTTTAGGCTGCTCTTGTGCCTGCACCTCAGCTGGACATAGAGACAAAGGCAATGAGAACTGGGAGGGTTTCTGCACATTTAAGATAGATTGTGGGCTTTTACTTTCTCCGTTATTTTCATAAATTTCTGGCACGAATAAATAGGGCAATTGCCACAGTTGTACAAAAACGTACAGGGTTTTCTAGATTTTATTGTCAGGTGTTTTCTTCTTTTGGCCTGCTTTTAATTAGGCAGTACTCTACCCATGTAGCCATTCCCAGAAACTTTTATCACAGACATAGCACCCTTCTAAACTTTTGGAGTTCCCATTAAAAATGAATGTAGGCAAAGTATTAAAAATTATTTTTAAATTATTTTTCAAAGTTTCCTGTAAGGCAATAGTAATTTGTTGATAGTTCATTTTATAAGGTGTATTGAAAAGCAAAATATATAATCTTACTATATATACATATTAGTTGGCTGATAATGGTACTGCTCTAAATCTATAAATGCAATATGAATTTTGAAATAAAAAACTGATTTTGTAATAAAATACTCGCATAAACAACTATTTAAGTACTTGATAAACTCAGGCACTGAAGATGGATGGAATTACTTAAGGGAATATAGTAATATGAACCTAGGAATATAATGAATTAAGAAAGCACAATTTTAACTGAAAATCAGTTAACACTTTGTGACAGTGAGATTTAATAGACTGTGTAATAGCATACCTTATTAAATTGGAGATGCTCAACCATTTGGAACACCTAAAACCAGAGCAGACAGCAATGAAAATGTACAGTAAAGAACACTTACAGCAAGAGATCTCCTTCACTAAAGACATACATTAGTGAACTTGTACAGTCTTTCCATGCATTTTGTGATTAACAGCGGGTCCTCCATGGAATTAGTTGCCATTTTGAGAATGTTGCATTATGTTAGTACTTAAATAAAATAAACTATTTAATTTTTCATCAATTCTCATCCAGATTTTTGTGTCAGAACATGAACATTCTGTAGTTTCCATTCTGAATAACCCTAAACGGCTGTATTTTGCAACTTTTCTATTAAGTTAAATACAATTTGCCTCCAATCAGGCTACAGTCATTCCCATTGTCTCTGTCAGACAAATATTTAAATAGTTTATGCAAAGAGTAATAATTGAATAGAAAGATACTGAGATACTTCCTGCAGAAAGCTGTTGCCAAAGAAAGACTTTTTAGTAATGATACATATTTTCATTTAAATATATTTTCTTAAAGCATTTTATTATTCTGAATTATATTATTAATCAAATCGTATGTATGTAAAAGGGTGTGGAAGAACACTTAAGTGTACTGTTGGAATAATTTATAATATTAATATAGAGTTATAAAAATCTGAGTACAGTGAGATTAGAGTCTACATGCAAGTTTAAGAACTGGGTTTAAGAAAAGCCTTTTGACAGCCTGTACAAACCAAAGGAAAATATTTAATTACATTTCTTTAACTAAGTTGCATAATTACAAATGTTAATATAATAGAATTAATTACCCAACTTACAAGAACCTAATTTCTGAATAAATACGTGTAGCAGTGGGAGTAGAAGTCTATTTCTTCATAGTCAGTTTTTCTAAGGCAGGAGATGTAATGCCAGATGAAATGACATTTTGTACTATCTGTGCAGTACAGAACCAAAGACAGATTTTCTTTGCTGAACAAGGAAATGAAGCTAAAACAGAATCTGTTTAATACTTTAAGTAAGGAAGTTTGCTATTCTGTATATCAGGACAAAGATAAAAGAGGACCTGAAAATATCTTGAAAATATGTATCGTAAGTATGAATCCTATTTTATGAAAGAAATGTTACAAAAATAAGCAAACATCAGTGGTTTGATAATTTGCATAATTCATAGCTGTTTTCTTAGAAATCTGTTGAATGCAAAGTGGCCATCTACTTTTCTAAATCATGAAATATTGTCGACTGACTTTTCACTCTTGTCCGCAAATGGTGTTTTGGTTTGTATCCAGCCCTAAGCCAAGTGAGACTAACTTCTATACCAGGAGTGCTTGCAGTTGCCAAGGGCTCTGATTTGACCAATGTCTTTGACTGAAATTGCTCCACTGTCATCTGAGCAGATAAGTCAGATAACCTCTGTCTGGGCCCAGCAAACAGAGTCCTTGCAACTGAAAATGAGGTGAGGCATCAGTAATGTTATTATACCAAGCACGTACTTAGCTCCAAAATTGATATTGTAAGTCAAACAGAGAGTTTCATCAGATTCATTACCAATCCTGTTTTGCTGATTGCTCTTTAACAATCTCTACCCACAGTCCTATTATCTCAATGAAACAGTACACTCTTGTTTGCAAAGCAAGTTCTCTAAATAGTGATTGCTGCAAGAAGTACTGCATAGCAAGCTGGATCTATAAAGCCATTAATTTAACTAGCTCTGGGGCACAACAAGTGATGTCTTGGTCTGAACTTGCCAAGGTCTTTCCCTGCTCTGGCCTAGAAGGAGGATGTAAGAATCCTACAAGAAAGAAAAGGATTTAATTGAGTGGAAATGCTGCATCCTTTCTACTCTGAAGTAAATATCATTACTGGTTTCATTCAGCCACTACAGCATGTGTGGACTTTTAATGTGTGGAAAAGTTGAATATTCAGGGAGCAGATACTGCAAATCAAAAATGCTGAGACAGAAGCTACTTGATTTGAATTGAATGTGTGTTAAAACTAGTGTTGTAATCAACTTTGAGAATTTTTTTGGTTACCCATGCTAACATATGGGTCAGCCTGTCTTTCCAGTATTTGATCTCTCCCCAAAAGGAGAAAATACACATCTTCCCTTGCAGCTATTAGCAGATACACAGAGCAGAAATTCAATTTTTCTTATTCAGAGGAGCCTGAGGACTGCATTTGAGACTAATGCTGAGAAGGTGCAGAAACAGTGATGATGTGACATGATAGGGTATAACATATGATACAGGAGTGATTGACCAAATGCAGTGAGCCAATGTGTATCAGTTTCAGTGTTGGTAGGAAAATAAAAGCTATACTTATTGATCAAATTTAAGTGATTAGAAATACTCATTTTTAAACTGAATGAATGTTCCCCATGCCTCATGCTCATTTCTAAGGGCCTCATGCCTACAGAAGCAGACCTACATTGTCATACTCCTGGGAGATAAATCCCAAATAAATCACCTGATGCTCTTTTGCTTCCATATGCCATAGGCAGCATGAGGCTCAGCTACCTGAGAGCAACTCACTGTGTGTGCAAGAGCCCTAGAGCTGCATCTGCTTGTTTTCTACTCCTAATAGTCTGGAGTCTGTGTTTAACAGAATGGTAACACATCCAAGATGGTCCTCCTATCCCAATGTTCCACAAGACAATGCATCTTACCTAAAATTCTGCAGTGGTGGCTACTCATTTCAGCTGGTTTGGAGTATCCCTATGTAGATAATTCACTGAAAAGCTAGATGTCAAATGTGTTTCAGACTAGGACTTCTCAATCAAGTAGTCTTTTGATGGGCTTTTGTGAGGATTCAGAGATTCAATTTTTTTGGCAGAAGGCTTTGTCTCTGTTTCTCCAAGCACTTACCTACTTGGGAGCGTTTTCAAATTAGGAAAAAATGTTTCTACTGTAGTTGAAGACATCCTGTTGCTGCAGTTAGAATAAGTCAAGCAGTTCTGAAATGAAAACTGGTCACACCTGTGTGGACACTAATGCTAAGTTGCATCTTTGGTGCATAAGAGTTTGGCAGCTGCCAGCAGTTTCCACGCTAGTCAACTCCTTGCAGCAATAAAACCTGATTGCTGTCTGCAGAGATGCCATTTCATCCTTCCCTGCTGTACAGCTGCGTCCCTGCCTTGCTGAGGGCTTTGAGTAATTACAAAATGTGAGTCTCAGCTATATCTGTATGTACAACAGTGTGCTACAACTCTGGGCCAGCAAACTCAAGCAGTGACAGTCACCGGCATCAGGATAACCAGAATCCAGACTTGCCATACATTTCCTGTCTTTAATTAAGCACTTTTTTTCCCCCACCCTAAGCAGTAGCTTACATGTTGTACAACTGCATCAAAGTCCACATCTAACTGATACTGGGTCCCTTTCCTCAAGTCAGTAGAAATATTTTTGTTCAGTTATTTGAATAGGAACAGAATCAAATCGAAACAGAAAGCATCAAGTTTGTTCATCTCTGGGGAAGCCACAATACTCAGTAAATAGCAATTGGTAGTGTAAGAAGCAGAGTGGTTGTTGAGAGAACATTATGTGTAACTATTATGCTCTGCCTTTTCATGGAACTTAGCATTGGATCTCAGTGCACTGAGGTGGTTGGTTATTCTAAATCCGTCTATTTTATATTCCATGTAACTTCAATTTGCCAGTTATAAAAGGGGCATAATAGAATTCCTCTATCTCACTGTACTCCATAACTCAGTAGTTTTATAATCTTGAGACTCTCAAATACATGGTACTAAGAGCATAATAATTGTTTGCAGTCACAAAGGCAGTAGAAGTGAGGATCATTGTATAAAATCCACATTTTTGTTGTTTGCATGCATGTTACAAAGTTTAGTCCTCATTGACAGTCATTTATGCACATCACCCAAATCAAAATGTCCCTGGATTTGTACTTCCCAAGTGGTCAATGAGAATGGATAATGAGGCTGTTAGGCAAATATGTGAGAATGTGAGCTTTGTGTCAATGCTTGAATTAAGTATCTGATGAAAATATGACATACTGGAGGACATACTTATACAAAGTAATCGTGAGGGATATGACTGGATTTACTGAAAAAATAGGAACTTTTAGATAAGTTGAAAGTGCTGAGTTTTGTCATGTGACATACTGTTCTTTTCGTCAAACACATTTCTTTGTCTATATAGCATTTTCACAATAATCATTGCTGAGAAACCTGAATCCATTAGAAAGAGTGTGCTGAGTAAATTGCATAATTTTTTCCACATCTTTTTTTTTTGTCTCTACTAAAAATTGCTTCCTGCCAAAGGCAGGACAGAGATTGCCACCTAGGAGTTTGTTTATTTTCCCCAGTCTGCTTCAGAGCAAGAATTAATTGCTACTTCTTTCTCTGCCTTCTTAAATTTCAGATTTGTCAATGTCTTTTTTCTTGAATTTGTTCTATAATATGCTACTTATTTAGTCCTTTATAGTCCATAAAAATATGCAAACTCTATTTAAACCTGATAGCTAACATAAATACTTTCACCTGATGGGTAAAGGTATGAGCTCAGAGCAAATAATCAGACCCTAAATTTGGTTAGTAAAAGAGGAAGTACTCGTTGGTGATATTTCTCTAGAATATCCTGATATTTCACATCAGATTTTCCAAGTGTTTTCCTTAAAACCTAAGGGTCTTTATAATGTTGCAGTGATGCAAGTTAGAAAAAACTGTCCATAGTCTTTGCTAGAAAAACATATTTCTAAATCAGTCAGTGCTGGCTAGGAATTGTCATTATAAAAGCTCGTCATAGGTATTATTTTAGTTTTGCCTTATGGAATGTATTGGTATATACTAGGTACTTTTTAAAAGCTTTGCAGTGGTCTAGAATTTAGAAATCTCTTTTCACTGAGAAAAGTCAGTACATTATATATTTCAAAACAGTAGAATATTTGACCCTGAAAAACAGATTCCATAAATAGGTGTTCTAAAAGCCTCTTTCCTGAAGCAAATCTTGCTGAGGAAGAATCGTGGTTGTACTCTCCAGGGGAGTGAAGGAACATTTCTTACTGTATAGAATTTAAGCAAAACTTGTTTCTCTCTTTGTCTCCTTTCAGGCCTGATAAAAAAATAGCTATGATTTTTCATTGAAGGCTGGTTTGGTATGTTCCTTAGCATTACATACATACATATATATATAATCTAATTAGTCAGAACATAGATTTGAAAGCAATTACCATCTCTTCAATTATAACTTTTCTCAGTGGCAAGCATAATTCATTAGATGAACAATTTATAGATGTATAATCAGTGGCTTGTTATGTGTCTCTTCTGCTTACATGGAGAACTACCTGAAAACTGTTTGGAGAGAAAATACTTTTTTGGGTTTATTGTTTTTTATTTAGCCCTTCCATGTGTTCCTGGTAGTTTGCAGCAGTTGCTTGAGATATTTTCATGTGGCCAAGCTGGAAAGCTGGTTTTTTTATTTGTTTTTTTTGGGGCAGGTTTTCTGTCACTCTTTATGTCAGGGAAAGGGGTGAATCCTTTACAAATTAGCTAAATAGCTGTGAAATACCTCACAGCTAAAGCCTGCAAACCTTCAGATGTGCTTACTGAAGTAATTCCTCACTCATTTTTCACATTATCAATTCTATTATAATGATGAAAGGAAGTAAAAAGAAATAAAGGAGGTATCAGCTGGAAAGAATAATTGGGCTGAAAGCAGGAGGGTATGAAGAAGAAAGGATGAGAAAACTGAGAAACAGGTGATATAGAAAAAGGTACATGATAATGAGCTATAAAGCCTTGACCTCCAATTGAAGGAGAAAAAAGCTAAGCTAATAAATCAAAACTTAATTAAAAAGAAGTAATTGCTGAAAATGAAAGCAAATAAAAATCTCTCTTTGCCTGTTCTGTAGGCTTACATTATTGATAGAATGAACCGTGAGATGTTAATGTAAGGTTTTTTATGTGACTACCCCTATGTAAAAGTTTATTGCCCATTACATTTTTAGAACGCAAGTACAAAAGGTGTTTCAGCACAGCCAATACAAATGCAATTCTTTTTAATTTAATGACTATAAAACTGTATTTCCACTCCACACCCTCCCCCCCCCCAAAAAAAAGCCAAACACCAAGTTTAATAACTTCATGAAGCCTGCAATTTCACATAGAAAATTGCTCCTGGGAAAAAATAAGGTATTCTCAAAATTTTAAATGCATTACTATTTGTGTATTTATCAGTAGACTCGAGGCAGGCAGCTCTGAAAATGTTTAATTCATGAAAAGAACACAAAATAAATACAGCAACAATAGTAAATTGTGCATAATTCTCACATCTCCTCAGACTGGAATGGGACACCTGCGTGTTACAAAAGAAGGCCTTCGACTGGAAGGGGAATCTGAATTCTTATTCCCTCTTTATGCCAAAGAAATCCATTCAAGAGTGGTAAGTTCGTAATCTTGCAATAATGCTAAACAAAGTGAATGCACTTTTGAATAATGTAACGTTCCATGATTTCTGTCATGTAAAAAAAGTATATATATATGTATGTACATGTTTATCTGTATACACACATATTTCTGCACACTTTACGAGGTCAGTGTTATGATGCTTTGCCAGAATTAATGTTTATCTCTCAGGCATGTGATAAGCAGCTCAACAGGAATTATAATTGTTATCATATGTAAGTAATGCTAAAACTTGAGGAGTGTATAAAAATGTTTTCATTATTTTTACTGAGATATTTTTAATATATCTTCCCCAGGAAGCTGCTTGTTTTGTTTATTCATCCACTACAGAATAGTTTCAATATCTCTGAAATTATTGGATTCCAATGGAAAAGTTACATTTTTTCTAAAATATATATGTTTTTTCACTTCAAGGACAATTCCATGAAATGTCTGGCATGTTTATATATTTATGTATATAAAATTTACAAGTCTGAATGGAAAGACTTAGTATGTAGTCTAGTTCACCTGGACAGAAAAGTTTGTTGTTGTTATTACTAGTGAGGTAAAAAAGGAATACCATACTTGGTCAAATATTTATCAAAATGATTAACTTTAAAATGTCACTGAGAATGGGAAAGATGTGGAAGTTGTGGGTTTAGAAAAAGGAAGAGAGAATCTGATTTGGATTTTAATTATCCAGGTGTACTCTGAAACTTATTCCAGTGAATTTTTTGTAGAGAGATGGCCAATAAAATAAATATTTTTCAGAACTAATGTGCACAGTCCAGCATCTCACAACATGAAGTTTTATATTTTGTAAATATTACCATCAACCAATGGGACATTTCATTGAATAAAGTGCTATTCAGTGACAATAATAGCCAAATATGGCTCTTTCATATCTTCTAACATGTAATTGAGAAGAAATCACCAGCCATGAGACTTTTCTGAACCTAGGAAAAAGTTAGTGCATATATATATATATATATTGCTATTGCAAGAGAAAATGTAAATAAATTTGTCAGAATGAGGTTGTTAACATGTTTGATTACTAAAATTTAAGCAATGCCAACGTATTTTGCTTATATTGAGCTTTTCTTTTTTCTCTTTCTGCAACAAGTATTTCCAGTTTCAGGAACAGCTCTTAATTAAGACAGTGAAATTCCATTACTATATCTGTATTTCTATTTAGCTTCTTATGCTGTATTCTTTTCTGCCTCACAGGCAGTGAGAAAACTATTTATGTGCTTTGGTGAATTTCCCTTGAGGTTGTTTATCCAGTAAGACATGTAACTTTTTAAGACCACCACAGCTAATGTTTAAGAACTCCTTTGAGTCCCAAAGATCATTGTGCAGTGTTAAGCTACCATTTGTGCTCTCTTAATATTCCTTCCAGCTCTTAATACATTTAGTACAATATAGGAGAAAAAGTGTGGCAGCATCTAATATAAGCTTAGCTGTCCAATGATCCGTCATGATCATTAGTAGCATGCATTAATTAGAGCCTTCAGGCTTCTGCTTCTCTCTGCCTACTGACAATTCATCAGAGGTTTTTTGTTTGTATCCTTGCTTTTTTAAATATTTGAACTCTCTAAAGGCTTAATTGCCTGCAGCTTGGTCTCCTGAGTTGCCATTTATTGTTTATTCTCATAATATTACTTATTTGTTAAGCTTTCTTTTTCTGAGTTTGTCTTGGAGAACCAGGCCCCTCTCAGCTTTCAAAGCAGCTTTTGCCTTAATAGTTTTCTCCTTGCAGTCTCCTAACAGATTTTCTCACCTAATGAGGTCTCCAAAGTGCTAAGAAAATATGTAGCAGGAAATCAACTTGCTGTGCATTGTCTCTGGAGCCTATTACAAGTTTATGCCTTCATTATGAGTCCAGCGCAGAGCTGTGCGCAAGACCATCGCACCTTTGCTGAAACATCTTCATGGTGTTATAAATGTACGGAGCCAATTATTCCAATTAAATAAAAATCAATTTATTCGATAGCAAATTTGGCAGAAATTCCGGACAAAAAGCCACAATGCAGGGATACAGCCCTGAACCCCGGTATCGGCAGCTGGGTGACAGGCAAACTGACAGGGTGTCAGAATAGCTCTGTTCACATCGAGGTCTCGGAACGGGGAGCTTATATACAGTTTATATTTCGCTGGGGGCAACACTGCATTCAAAGTCCAAAAGTCTTAAGATATTTAATTTTGGTCTTGGGTTGTCCCAGCAAGAAACAATGCTCTTCGAGGAGATGATGAATATTGATGAAATTTTATCTATGTCCAGGAAGGTGGTGATGTTCCTGAGATGTTGCATATCTTCATCAGATAGCTTATCAGGGTGCTAATGGCCAGGTGGTTCCTCTTGAGATGGCCCATCTCCCGTTCAGCCAAGGCTTTAGTCTTGGTGATTTCTTCCTGGAAATCTATTCAGCTAAAAGAAGCCACACATTCTTATGGGAATTCGCCCCTCCAGAGAGTGTGGTTTCGACATGTTTTGGTTTGATACAAAAATATATATTTATACCCTACACATGCATTTCTAACATTAAATGACTATGAACTTTATAGGCACGAATTAAACACATATTTATAACAATGGAAAGACAGAAGATGAGCATTTTTAAATATGTTGCTAGATTTTAATTAATCAAAACCACATGTGTGGCAGCAGGTCTAGAGTACAGTTTATTCATGCTTTCATTTGATATCACAAATTACTAAATTATTTTTTAAATCAGCCAGTGGCAATCAAATAAATGTAATAAAGATGCCCAGCTTTGTGGGTCATTTAGCAGATTTACTTAAATGTACTATATTTACCCAATCCCCAATCTTTGTTGGCCTTCCTTTTCCACTTCATACTGACTTATTACCATTAGTGTTCATTTTAACACATGGCTTGCTTTTTTCCTATGACTTTTCATTATTTGCGTTAATTCTGTGAGCTCTCATGCTTTCCCAGTATAATTTACAAAATGAGATTCATTTCTTTTACTCACTTAATGGAATCTTTTGAGAGAGCCTTTCTACCTACTTGTAAGATACCATTTGTTTTCTTAAAAAAAAAAGTGTAAGTTTGAGTCCAAATTGTGTGTTGCTTCTATTTTATTACTTTTTAATCAGGTTTGTGGTTCTGTTACTACATAAGTGTTTGTCGTAAAATTCATCACATAAAAAGTGTTTAAAACTCTCAGGTTGTCTCATACTTCAAGCATTAAATTGAGATGAGAACATCTCTTGGGGTTATATTCAGGGGTTAGCCTACTAAGGTACTACATAGTCTCTGGTGAGTCCAGAAAAATAACTAGAAGCCATAGCTGTGAAAGAGGCTGATCTTTTAATAATATTCCAGTAGTTAGAAACTCATTTACTTAGGAATGAGTATCTCCACTGAGGTCGCAAGCAGGTAACTTGCTGATACCCTCTTCATATCATGTATTCCCTGATACTTAGGCACCTGAGATCTGCGTAGGCACTTCTTATCACACTCTGAGTTTTTGTCCTTCAGACAAAAAGTATGCTTTAGAATGAAAGCAACTGTACTGCAGAAAATTTCCTCCGCTTTTTTTGAAGTCTACCAGTGTATTTACAGTTTGCTGATCCAAATGAGCGTGGTAAGATTTTGTGTCCCCAGCTAATTTTCTGATACTTAATGCCGAGTAAAAACAGTGGCCACTGTAATTACCCTGAAAATCACCTGTACTGTTGTCTGTTAAAGTCAGCATTGATCTAGTCAGCCTGCCACTCCCTCCATCACTCACTGTTGCAGCTTCCTTGCCTGGAGAGTCAGGGCCAGGTGCCAAAATTAGGCCACAGCCTACAGACTGTGTGGACCATTGAGGAAGCAGAATGCACAAGCATGTTTTTCACCAAGTTAGTACAACAGTATGAATTCTCAAAGTGGAGTGCTCACACTCAATTAAATGGCTGTCTTCTAGGTGTCTCAGTTATGTACTGAAAGGTACTAAATCTAGTACTAAAGCATTTTTTCCAAAAGATAAAGTGTTAGCAGCTGTGTTCATTGGTCCAGTAACACAGATTTTGTTCACCTGACCTATTCTCTTTTTCCTTACTTTATTTTTCTTACTTTAAATCTGTTGTAGTTGTAGTAATCAGAAATATCTGCCCATATTATTTGATGAGATATGTGGATAGTTTTGTAGCTGCAAACACCTTTCAGTGACTGAGTTGATACCAACACTAGACTAAATTTTGAAAATTGTTCACAGTTCTAATTGTACTGTCCAACACACTTCTTCTTTCTCCATACTTCAGGACTCATCACTGCTTCTCCAATCTACTCACAATGTGACTGTGAATGCTCGCAATTCAAATGGGGAAGTCACAGGCAGATTAAATGTGGGTAAGTCTGAGTGATTATTCCTTGTCCACTGCTTTGGAAACATTGTAATGAATATTTGTGTAGAGATTTGAGAATATAAAGCACTAAACACATGATTATTTATTACTATTATGGTCATATTTGAATAGTCCACCTGCCACTTAGTAAAAAGCAGCAGCATATTTTCAATTTCTCAGTTAAGCATTAATTCTTTAAATATTTGAAGCACTTCCTTATTGCAGAGTTATGCAAGAAAGGTTACCCTGCAAAAGTTACCCTTTTTCCTTGTGTAAATACCTATTGATAGTTGCAAATCAATTTCTGAGAAAATGCAACAAGAAAACATGGCTGGAGTCTCTCTTTATTTCCTAGTATTCCAGAAAGCAATACATTTAAGCAGACATCCTAAAAATATTCAAGTTTGAAACTCACACATTTATATCTTTTACTATCTATGTATGGTAGCAGTAAAATACATCAGTTTGCTCAGTGAAATCAGTTGATCTAGACAGATACAAGCGAGAGATCTTGTCAGAAAAAAGAAGCTGACCTTACTCTTTAAATCATATTTTTAAGGCAAGAATGGCAACAATATGTGTGAGCTATGACAAAATTTTTCTTAGCTTTGTTACTATTTTTCAACCTCTATTTGACAAAAATTTGGAGAAAAATGTAACAATTTATTAATGCATTTCTTACAAGATCCTCAGGTAGCAAAGCATAAATTCCTACTCATTTAGCTGTAGCCTAATCTGATATGTTGAAGTAGTTTACTAAATTGGGATCCAGCAGAGCATTGATGAGCAACTTTTCAATGCTGTTGAGACTGCGTAACTTCTGTGACGACTTCTGTTTGAAGAATTACCATTTCAGTTCATAAAATGTTTTGATAGCTTCAATTTTTTCAAACAAAATGAAAAAAAATTACAATATATAAAGGAGAGTGTTATTCCCCTTAAAAATGTATGATTATACAATTAATCACACTTCAGCCTTTAAATGTTTTCAAATTCCCTTTTTTTAATTCAGTTGGTCATAAAAAACTGAATGACTTGTCTTGAGAAAATACCTCTAAGTATTTATCAAAAGGAGTGTGATAAATGGATGGCATATTCACTTTATATACACAAGCCTTTGTTGAAGAGTTAATATCTTCCACAATTACCAGCATGCTGGAATTATGCCTTAGAACTCTAGTCATCTTATAAATAGGACTAGTTGCAATTGTGAAGGAGTCCTATAGATAAGCTTGGAATTGTTCCAGAGATGACAATATAATGTAGCATCTCTCAGAAAATTGTAACAAAAATGCCTTTTAACTCATGGAAAATGCGATCCAAATGATCTGTTAAAAGAATTTAATAAGTTACTAAGAATGATCTAAATTCCCAGTCTTCAACAGAAGTAATTCACACAGGAGATATGAAACAAATCTTTACTTGACTTTCTGTGAAATTCCCTCTATGAAGATAACAGGCACATATTATGCATTTCCACATGAATCACAGATATACAAGAAAAGACATAAAAGGTAAGCAACTTTCAACATGATCACTGTCACTTAAAGCTTCGACATGCCCCTCAGTTCATCTGCATGAAATACCTCTTGGAGGAGTTGTTTGGACATTGTTTTTTAAAACAAAATGCTGTAGATGTTTAGTTTTGTACTGTGACCCATAATTACACTGTTTTCAGAAGCCTCACTAAATGCAAATACTTCAACAACTTCTTGCCAGGAAAATAATACTTTCAAAATAATAGGGGTCATAATTAAAGAAAAAAAACCCAATTACGTTCTTCACTCTTTTTTTTTTTTTACTTCGGTAACTCCCTGGATGACAAAACCACCCATTGTGTTTTAATTACTTTTTACAAATAAACAAACAAGAACAAAACAACAAGGCATAAAAGGAAATAAGAGCTTTATTTAGGAGAAGAGATTGTTTTGTTCATGTTTCTAGGAGAAATGGAACTTAGAAGGATGTTGACCAACAGATAGCAAGGAAGGAATCTAAACAAGGCATTGTTCCGGGAATGTACATGCTTGATAGTCATAGGGAATTAAGAAAGTTGTGGAGAGAGTTGCTTATAGGCAAGGCAGAAATGTGTACAGAGCAGATGGTAAACATTTTCATTAGAATAGTTCCTTTCCTTAAAATCATGAATAAGATTCAGGTGTCATTGTTACAGCTTGCTTATCAACTTCCAAAACTGAAATATCTAGAACTTTCTTTAGTAATCCAAGAAAGCTGCTAATTAGGATCTCCTAGAATAAAAGAGCAATGCAGTACTTTTGATTTATATCTTGAGCAATAATTAATCAAATTAGTGCAAAAAACTTGTCAAACTTTTTTCAATAATGAGTGATAAATATGATATGTGATAAATATGTTAAGTATAAAAGAAACATAGACTATATAGTAAATTATCAAATCATTAAGAGCAACGTTGGGATTTAACAGTAAATTATGTTTTACCTAAGTAAACATAGGCTTCTATGTACAGCTTATCAGCAGATGAAAATAATACATTCAGCTTTTGTAGTTGTTTTCTAGTTGTGGATAATAAGTCAGTTAAGAGCAGCATGTTTCTTCCAACTGTCAGTGCTGAAAAGTAGGACCAGATTTTTAAGGTATCTGTCTTTCAAGGATCATGTAAGGAGGTTTCAACCTACAGAAGACCCTAAATTCTCCTTGTGATATGTCTTTTTCAGGAGAAAATTTTAAAAAATTAAAAACTTTTTAAAAATGAAAAAAGGAGGTTTCCAAAGTCATGAAAGATCTGTGAGAACATGTTCCAGTAGAATGGATTGCTGATCCTCGTCTTAGTTCAATTTTTTACACCAAGGAATAGTAACATCAGTAGCTTCAGGTCAGGGGCTCAGTTTAAAGTGTTTAAAGCTTGTAGGAATTTATTTAGATAGTTGGATTATAAAGCTGTTCTGCATTGTTAAGCATGAAATCAGCTCGCTCAGAAAGCATGGGAATATGGTGAGAGTCAAAATGGCTTATGCAGTGTGAAAAGAGAATTACAGTCACAATTCTGCTTAGAGACTATTTTCATGTCTATAACAGTAATCTGAACAGCTGTTACAATGAGAGTATTTGTGCTATCTCTTTTTTTCAGACTGGAACAACATTCTGAGGAAACAGATCAGTGTCAGTACCTCATACATTGCTTTAGCACTGATAATTGCCATTTAGAAAACTAGTGCTTTCCAAAGTCAAATCATGTACAGTTTTCCTATCAGCATTTTAATATTTCATTTTCAAGTGATGGTATTTTTTCATAAGAGGCATGGGAGGGAGAAAACAGAGCTAAGGAAGCATGATGGCTCTAAGAAGAGTTTGTTCTTGTTTTCACAGGGAAAACCCTGAATCCAGTTTCATAAACTTAATGACATTGTAAAATCATTTAGCTTTTTCTTTATTTTTTCCAGAAGTCTTTCATTAAAAATCCTATTTTTGTCCAAATAAATTCATTCTTATCTTTAAGATAAAAGGCAGAACATATTCCTTGAAGATCTTTGTCTGCAAGATGATTATTTGCACAACTTTAATTGCTGTCCAGCTGAGCTATAAGAAATGAAGATACAACATAGGAGCAATTAATAGAAAGATAAATCTGAAAATTCATTGATGTATTTTTGAGGTGATTAAGTATTCCTATGTTCAAGAACTTAGAGTATTTTTTCAAAGGGGATTAAAGTAGGAATGCTTACTTCCTAAAGTAGAAAAATTTTAGCTATCAGTGAATCTGATCATATAAAGACATACATGCAAATTTATTTAAAAGTAAAATTTGGTTAGATAGAGAAGATTTAGAGAGTGACAGGTAGCTGCTAAAACATTCTACAGACTTTTTAACCAGTTCTCCTTTTTAAGAGAATATGCATTAAATGCAAACGCTTTTAGTCTTTTGTGAGGCCATTGTGTATTTAAATGTGTATCATGTTGAAAAGAATTAAAACAAATAGCAGAAAACAGTAAGAATTATTCAAGATACATTTAAATGAGAGCTAGCTAAGCAAATCAAGCTGCAGTTTAATATTTAGACTCAAAGGAAAAGTATCCTTTTCTGAAAAAAATTCCATTGATGGTCTAACCACGATGTAGAGTAAGGTGCTTACCATAGCAAGATATTCACACCCTGTGCCAAAATATTATAGTGTTTATGAAGAAATTCATGATGATGTTCACAGTCAGACAGGCTGACTTAAGCCAGAATTAAAACATCGTCTACGAGTTAATCAGGTAGTTACTGTGAAGGTGGAGAGGCAATGGAACAGCATGCCCAGAGAAACCATAGCTGCCCCATCCCTGAAAGTGTTCAAGACCAGGCTTGAATGGAGCTTTGAGAAACCTGGTCTAGTGGAAGGTGCCCCTTCCCATTTCAGGGAGTTGAAACTACATATTCTTTAAAATCTCTTCCAGCCCAGACCATTCTATGATTCTATGGTTACCTGCATTACCAACTTGTTAAATATGACAGCATCACATTAAGGGGAAATTTAACCTGGCCCAGGGGAGTTGAATCCTATGCTGTGACTTTTCTTCTCGCTGAGTCTAGAAGAGGACAGAGTTTGGCTCTGAAAAAAAAACACTAATATTTGGGAAACCATTTTTTATTTGAAAAATAACCATTTGGGTTATTTTGGAAAATAACCACTTGTCTCTCATCAGAGAGCAATTACTCATCTGAGTAGCTTCATTGTCTCTTTATTCCAATGGGACAAAATAATTCAAAATAAGTGAAAAAGGGGGAATTATTACATGTTTTACAACCTTCTCAACTTTAACGGTTTCATTAAATTTGCAATCCCAAATGTATTCTGGTTTCAGTGGCACGCTAATCATTAACATAAGTAATTGGGTGGTAATTGGAAGGTAGTAGTTACTGATAAAGGTGAGGATAGTTTCTGCACCAAAAATAAATGAATTTTTGGCATTGATTAATGCTAGATGAATTTGTAAAGGTTAGCTTAAAGTAGCTGAAATTCACTGAGACTATAATCTAAGACAGAATTTGGATAATTAAGTACACCTAAAATCCTAGTTGCTTCAAAAGCAACAATAGTTTTGTACCCTAATGGCAGCTACTGCCCAAAAAAAGGAGCCACACCCCTGTCTTTGGGCAGCAGGTCTGCAGAAGACGCTCCCAGTCCTGATGGACAGCTTGAACATGTACCTGCAGTTCAGCCTTGTGGCAACAAGCACTAGGAGCACGCTGGGCTGCACCATCCCTCACCTGGGAGGCTGCAGCTGGAATTCTGTGGAGCCCTCTCCGGTGTGACAGAGCTATGAGCCAGCAGAGGTGGTGCCCACAGGGAGCTGTTAGATGGCCAGGGAGTGGAAGCATATGGAGTATAAGAGTCTGAAGAGGTTGTGTTTGTTTAACCTGCAAAAAAATAAAGCTTAAGGAGAGCTTCTAACTGGTGCCTGATACTAGAAGGGCTAGAGAAAAAATAAATCATGGAATCATTAAGGTTGAAAAAGACCTCCAGGGCCAAGTCTAACCTTTGGCTGAATACCACCATGCGTATCACAAAATACTGCATCTACTCATTTTTTGAACACTTTTGAACCCACTTCCCTGGTTAGCCTCTTCCAAGGTTTAACCACTCTTTTAGTGAAGAAATTTTTCCTAGTATCAAACCTGAACCTCCCTTGGTTGAGGCCATTTCCTGCTGTCCAATCACTAGCATGAATCCAGACTCGGGGTGCACAGCAAGAGGGCACAAGTCAGTGGTCATGGGTTGCAGAGATGCAGAATGCAACTGGATAGAAGGGGCAGGAAAGAAGTACCACTTTTCCGTGGTTAACAGCTCAGGGAGGCTGCTAAATCCCCTTCCTTAGAGGTATTAAAATTTCGCCTGGACAAGACCCTGAGCACCTTTATCTAACTTCAAACCGAACTGACCCTGTTGTGGTTAGGACGTAAGACATAGAGAGGTGACCTCTGGCTTGCGTTCTTCTGTGATTCCATCTTGCCCAGTCTTCAGCTGACACGCTGGAAAGGCTCACATTGCTTACAGACCCCATGTCAGTCTTCCTGGTCTGATACAGAAGTCCTACATACTCTGGGACAGCTGAAATAAGCTGAAGGCTGGGCAGAGAACACAAAAGAATGTATAATGGTACTAGACAGCGATGTTGTGAACTGACTCATGCCCCATCTGTTCAGCTGATCCTCTCACACTGTCCTCTGCCCAAATCCAGTAGGTATGCTTAGAATGCTGCTGAAATACAGTGCAGGAGTTGACACTATGAAAGTACACTCACGGCTTTCTTTGTTTTTTAAAAAAAGAGGAAAAGGGGAAGAAGAATATCCATTATACAGACGATAAAGTAGTTAAAGTACTCACTTAGGAATGAGAGACTCAGATCAGCTATCCTGTCTGCGTACAGGGTTTCAAATTATCATGCCTCATCTCCTTTAGTATTTTCCTTTTCACTTTATCTGTCTGAGGACTGTGTGTTTCATCTTTTCCTGTTGAAGTTCTTCATCATGCAACAGAACTTGGATTCATTAAGCCTGTGAGAAAAGGTGACCAATTTTTTAAGATCTCTAGACTTGTGTTCAATCACAGATCACAACAAAGTATAAACAGTGGTGACAGTAAGGCACTCTTACTTTAGTCTGAGAAGACATAATTGTTTCATTCATTGCATAAAAGGAGAACTGAGAGAAAAAGGGGAAACAGGAGCAGCAAGTGTTCTATTAATGTATTATTAGAGTTGTTGTTCAAAGCTATGAGAGATGTATTATATGTATATAAAATATGTATGTGCAATGTGCACATTCTCTAATAATGCCTTTGTTCTAATGAAATACCATACCATTCCATATGAAAATATAGCTAATTTTATGTTTCTGAAAGTAAGGACTTACATTTATTGGTATTGTATTCTATCACTCATGGAATGAGAACTGAATCTGTAGGAGTATTACATTTTTAATACACTTTTAATAAGATTTTATTTTAAGTAAGGTGCTTTAGTTTAATAAAAATTAACTAAAAGAGGGAATTGCATAGGAATACCAAAGAGCACTCAGGATTTTGTTTTATACAAAATATTTCAATGATACTAGCTGATACTTCAATGATCCTAGCTGATAGGAGAAGAGAAAAGCATACAGAGTAGCTGACAACTATAGGTTAATTGGAAATGGCAGATAAGAAAAGAGAGTAAGAAAATAAGAGATATTAAATTACTTAATGATAGAAGTAAAGCCAATTGTGGAAAGTCTTTTCTTCTGAACGATCTAAAGACACACTAAAAAGGCTTAGTATTTGGCAGAACTATTTGAAGAGTCTGTCTGCTGGTAGCATGTAGGCAGACTCCTCAAATTTCATTGGCATTAAGCATTTGCAGGTATTTATTTTATGGCTGGCCCTGTTTTTGACAGAAGATCCTTTGCTGTCTGGTCCATCTATATTTGTATTTGCCTGGAATTCAAAGGCTGTGTAGCAGTAGAAGGCAGTTTTTAAAAATGCTCTTCAACTGAAATGGAGTCACTAAACAAAAGAGCTTCCTTCCCTGGAAAATCTCTGGGGAAGTAAAGAGTGAGGACAAATGAAAACGAAGACTGTTTATCAGTATGTCAGTTTCTTTTTGGTCAAAAAAAGTACACCATTTAAAGCAGAATCCTCAGTGTCAAGAGGTATGTGATGTGAAGATCACTTACAAGATCTGCTTCAGGGCTGCACATTAAAGGAGGAAACAACACAGGAGACAATGGGCAATGATCAGCCTGATTTGCAAGAATAACCCGTTGACCTGGAAATTCGTGTGACACGTCTGACAGCAAGCAGAAAACAAATACTTTCTATAACCTGCATTCAGTCAGGTTGCATTTTTAATCATAGGATTTATCAGCAAATGTGATTATATTGTATTAGTTGACTTACATGTTGTTAATACACTAGGGTGGTAAACAAAACACATTTAGGCATTAGGAGATTACACTTTCACATACTGAGTTTGGCTGCTGTTTGTGAGCTGAAAATTAATCTCACTGGGATTATGATACAATTTTTGTTATTGCAATATAGCTAGTTTATGTGTATTGTGGATACCATTAAGAGAAATTAATGACTACTTTTCATTACATGAACTTATTCCCATTTATGTAAAAGCCTATTATTTCTTTTTGAAACCCTGAGATGTCTCATCTCTAGCATGAATAAAACAAATGCTTGAATTTTGTTTACTCTAGCATTCCCTCTTAAGATTTAAAATACATCAGTTATTATTCATACCATTCTCTGATAATGAAGATTTTCTATAGGACAGTCCTTGTCTCACATTAGTGAGTCACTTGTGTTGAGAAAACTGTGGAGCTAAAGATTCTTGTTAAAGATTTATTCAGGTGTGCAGAGTCCAGGATTAAACAGTCTGAATGCACATCCAGCATGGGCAAGGCCATGAATTAGAGCTCCAAAAAGAGACAAGTTAAAGTACCTTTGGAACATATAAAATGTTCGGTGAGTCCTCTCACAGTGCCTGCAGAGATTTTCATTAATTAAGATAGCTGTAAAAATCATGGGGAAGGATGCGGGACCAGGCCCTGCAGCACTGGTAAAGTTGATAACATCCATTTTACACAGGCCTTTGATTTGTTTGAAAACACTAGGATCTAACTACACTACATAAATGGCCAGTTTCATTATTGTTGCTGGGCACAAACAGGAACAATTAATCACTGAACCATAAAATGGCTCGGGACCTTACATAAAACCTTAACCAAGATTCTCTAGGAAACCATTGACAGGTTGCCTCACTAACTCAGAACTGTTTCTTTTGCTGTAAGGAATTTTTTTTTAAATACTGTTAAGGCCTTTTCACTTGACAAAGGTATTTTCTGATCTCACTTTTTGCAACATACTTCTCAGAAATAAAGTTATGGGCTTCAGAATAGCTTTAAAGAACCAGATTGGGGTCCCTTAGGCCACAGAGCATAACATAATGCAGAGTTCAGCCCTCTTATCCTGACCATTTTCAGGTAGAATCGGTATTGGGTTTTATGCATTAAAATTGTTGCCCTAGTTTAGGACATTATGGCTTCTCTAACTCTTTCAGTGGGCAGTTAAAATCAATGCTTTGCATCTGCTGAGCGAAGCAATAAGCAATTTGTACAGAGCCTCATTGTGTGCTTCTCTCATACCAACTACCAACCAGATTTTGTGAAATACCTGCATGTATTTAATATCCCTTTAACATAAGACATAAAAAAAAAAATTCCTATTTCTTTTGAGAATTAGTGCCTGGAATGTTTTTGACATTTATGGGAGCAGACATGGCAAAACAGGTTCTTAATGGGAAGGAAGCAGTTCAGTGCCTCTCAGTCCTGTGGATAGTCTGTGAAATACATTTATTAAAAATTGCTGAAAAGGAGTCTTAACTGCTTTGACCATTCTCTGTAATTTTAATTCTGAATATAGATTTATGATGACAACTCTATGTAATAGATATTCAGGCTCGATGTGGTGTGAATTTTAATTGATCAGGTTGTTAGAAGAGGGAATATTAAAGATTTGATTTTTATCTACTTACCAAGTCAATACGGTAGTAAAACTGTAGTAAAACAGGATGTTTTAGTGAATTTAGGATCTGAAAGTATGCACAGACTCTCTTGCTCGTATTATTTTTATTTTTGGAGTACCAGAATCAATTGCTATTATTCTCGTAGCTTCTTGAAACGCTTAAGAACATGATCAGTAACATTAGTTAGATATGTGGAGCCAAACTGGCATCTGTTATGAAGAGCTGAGGTCCTGCTCTTACGTGGGGTGTTTGTAATTTTAAAGCATTTGAGCCTCCCTAATGAAAAGGGATGATGCTGTGAAGACTTTGATAACTAGTTTCTGTTTCTAAAAAAAAAAAGGAAAAAGAAAAAGAAAAGATAGATTCATTCTGATCAAAGCAGTTTCAACACCAAGAACATGAATGTTTGTCTGGATCAATTTGTGTGGGATTTTCTCGATTCCCTGGATACCCAACTATAAAGGAAGACTCCAGGCATGGTTTCGAGCAACAAATTAGATCATGTAAATAGGCTTGCCAAATTTCAGAACTTACAAGGCCACTATCCTTAGAATATCTGAGTGCTTCATGACCTTCAGTGTACTTAAATGAGTTACTACATTATTAACACACCAATTAAAATTATTAGTTTATATGGAAAATTGAAGAAAGGTGATTAAATTATTCCATTATTCTACTGTGTTTTGCAGGTCCTAAAATGGTAGAATTCCACAGTCAGCAATTTCAGATCAACTCAAAGGATGGAAAGCCACTTTTTACAGTGGATGAAAATGAAGTTGTAATTGGCACAGATAAGCTTCGAGTCACAGGTTTGTAATGCTTTAAGAAATGCTCAGATAGTATCCATATGAAAAGCACAATAAGAATGGCATTTTTAAATATGTTATTATGTGTGAATGCAAGTTTGGTTTTACCTCATTAGGATACAGAAATATGAAGGTAATCTGACCTTTTTCAATAAATAATCAGTAAGAATTTTAAACACAAAATAATAAATAAATATATATATAAAATATGTAAATATTTCTCTATGTGTGTGTTTTATTTTAAAACCATTAGTAACTGGAATTGTAGTGATGCATCTTTTTATGAATTATTTAATGTTTCCAGTGCACACTGTCTGAAGCTGAAAAAATTCTAGATATTCCATTCTGAGTAATAACGAGTCTGATCTGTGAAAATTTTAGAGAGAGAAATATCTCTCTGATATTTTATATGGTTTTATCTTTCAAAGTGAAAGCTACTGTATTTCTGTTCTGTGAGTAGCACATATGTCACAGGAAGATATTTGTAGTGTATCTTAAATGTCACCTGTCAGGAGAAAAGTTTGTCTTAGGCTGTTTCTTCAAATCACTGAAGTAGTCATTTAAAAAGTAATATGTCAAAGTTATCACATGAAAAGCTACATCTTTTCATACAACCTGATAAAGTCAACCTTCATTTTCTAGGTGTAAGGTTGCATTAAAATAGATACATCAAGGTGTGATTTCTCTTTGAGCAGAAGAATTCATCAAAGAAAATATGGAAATTTTTCTGTAATTTCTTTCAATTAATTTTTTTTATAATTTTTTACCTGATTGCAACCATCATGTTTGACCTTCGCTAATTACTGGTCCTCTGAAATCTTGAGGCCTTCATTTTAATGAATAGATTTATATTATTTCACTGTCAAAACTATAAATATGGTAGTAACTATACAATTAGTGTTTCAAAGCCAAAGTTAAGTTACAATAATTGTGTTAATAAATTTTGTTTACGCCTGAGGGTCTTATCTTAAGGTTTTTTACTTTTTAACTTAATTGAAATTAGAACTTTGTTTAACCAGGAAACCATATCAAATAATTGTTGTTTGCCCAAGGGATGCTAAACTTTAATAGAAAAGCATGTTTAACAAAGATATGAAAAATTGCATAATTATTAACTGATTTGGAAAAGGTCTGTCTCTGCTCAAAGTAAGTAAAAATCATTCATACACGAGTTGAAATTGTTATGCTAATATTAATGACTCACTCATCCAATATTAATCTTTACAGTGCATCGATAATTATTTACTTCAGCAGATATTGTTCTAAGACACATTGCCTGTTTTTTTTTTTTACACTGTAGTAAAATTCAAAAGCAAATACATTAAAGTCAGTGAGGCTATTTCAGTGTAAAATTAATGTAAGCGAGAGAAGATTCATGCCTACTTTGCTTCAAGTTAATTTATTAAAATTGTAATTTAAATGATATTAGCATGAAGGATAAATTATTGTGATTTAAATGATACTATTAGCATGAAGGATAAATTAGTAACACTAATATATACTGAGATTATTTTTAAACATTTTAGATAGAGAACAAGATCAATGTGAAATAAATTTTGAGAAGTTCATACATAAAAAACAGATAGTCCTGGGCTTAAAATACTCAGAGAGCATTTTGCAGTTTTTTATGTACAGTGTAGTGAACTCTTTGATTTTGCTTCTTCTTATTTATGTGAATTATGAAAAGCTCAGTAATGATTTTTAAGAAAACCTGACAGTTTTCAACTAAAATATAATATAGCAGAGAGCAAATGTGCATGATTTATGATGTTTCAAGACAAAGGAAAAGGTCTAAGAGTAATATAGTCCAATCCAGCACCTTAAGAATTGTCGTTTTCCTGCAATTAATACGTTTCAACTCATACCATTTCAGTCAGACATTCTCTGTCCCTTGTGTAGAATAGAATAGTACAAATCAAAGAGCAAACACCTGGGGAAAGCCTCAGCTAGGAACATGGCTCCAGTACCCTGCAGGGTCACTTGCAGGTCTGGGTGGTCACATTTCCCTGGAGGGCAAATAGACACTGGCACCTGCCCCAGGCAGGGCTCTTGTGCCCACCAAATGTTCTTCTCTCCTTTGGGAAGGACTCCAGGGCTTACCATCTTCCTTGGATACAGTGCATAGAGGCTGAGCTCACGTGCTCAAACATTGACATCCAGCTGCGCATGAAACACCCATGGGTGTGCGAGATGCCACATGGTGTCTTTATCTCCAAGAGATGCTTCCTGTGATCGTGGCAGCTGGAGTCCAGGCAGGAAACACAAAGGTGTTCCAGGTGACAGTAAGGACATACAAGGAGGCAAAGAAACACTGCCTCTGGCTCATCTGTGACATCTACATCACAGTCACATCTCAGTGTATATGAAACTGAAGCTGGGCGTAACCCTTTGCGACAATTACTGCTCCTGAAGGAGCATGGACAAAAACTGCATCCTCTTTGATATTATTTCAGTAAGGATCTGTGTTTTGCAGGCATTTATTATGTTGCTGTGGTAGTACTGAACATCCGTGTTTTCTTCTGGGAGGTTTTTGTACGTTTGGCTGGCATTGGTGACAGTGAAACCACCTTGTAACTCCGTTGTCTGGCTTTATAACGTTGTCATGGTAGGCTCATAGAAGCATAGAATTGTAAAGGTTAAAGATCTCTAATATAACATCCAACCATGAACCTAACACTGCTATGTTACCACTAAATCACATCCCCAAGTGCTGCACCTACACTTACGGTTTTTTCCTTAAGGGAAAGCTGGCAGGGCAGAGAGGATCAGTTTTTTTATGGAGAAGAATATTTGTATCACTCTTTCTCCAGTTTACTACTTGCCCTTCTGCTTGTTTGTCTTTTATAAAAATCCCCTGGAGTATTTGCTCTGTTCTGTGCAAAGGTTTTCAGTTTGCGTAGCTAATGCTGAAGTGCAATGTGACAGTGTGTGTTTAATTTAAACACTTCTGCTCAGAAGGTAAGTTAAGTAGGAGGCAATTTGAGGCTATGAGTAAGCATTCTGTTAGACTTTGAGAAGGCAAATGGTCCTTGCCTGATAGGGTGCGTGGAGTGTTAATGAATCTTGCTGACTTCAATCCTGTCATTGAGAAAATTAATATCTTGTTCTTGTGTATTTTAGGAATAAATTACAATATCTTAATAAACAGTAGCCTATAAAATAGTAAATATAGTAATAGTCACATCATAGTTAAAGTAGGAAATGAAGACAGGAAATCAGTTTAGGGCCATTTTCCAAAAAAAAGTTGCCCTGAGATTTTTTTTCTATTAGTGGCATAGTGTTAAAACTTAATGCTGTTTGATGAAGAAGTTTTACTCACATTAAAAGCAAGGTTTTGCTCTTGCTTAGAGGTGACAGCTCTAGAATATGGAAATAAGCCTTTTCATTCCATTTTACACCTGCCCACCACCCAGAACATTAACACTGATGTTTCCTGTTCTATTTCTTCCATTAGCCCCTATTTCCATGAGCCCCTATTTCCATGAAACTGATACTATCTCTGTAACCACTTACTTGTCTTTATAGAATTATGGGATCATAGAATCACTTAGATTGATAAAGAACTCTTAAGATCACCAAGCTGAATCATTAACCAGATCTGCTAAGTCTACCACTAAATCGTGTCCCCAAGCACCACATCTGCACTTTTGACATATCAGGATATCCCTGCAAAATATCTTAGTTTAAAAAATTAATAAATTTTATATTTTCTAGTGTTACATTCATGCCAGTTTGTAATTTACAGAAAGATTGTTTAAATTGATGAGAAGGGTATCAACAGCTAAATAAAATTTAAATTCAAGCTTAGTAAATCAATGGTTGCTCAAAGTGCTGAAGTGATTTAATATGGTAATTCTTGTATCTTGTGTACTTGTCTTCCATCAAAGGCGATTTCATTCTAAGGAATCAGGATTTCAGCTAAAACTCTTCTCAAAAAGCAGCATATTTCATGTCTTCTCAGGACATCCTGAGAGTTTTCCTGCAGTCCTCATGAAGTGGCAGTCTTCCTATCAGTTGTCTCAGCAATGTATTAATTTTTAATGTTTTTTCTTGATTTCACTTCTTTTCCTTTTACCATGCTCTCTGAGGTTGCCCCAGCTAATTTTTAATTCTCTTTTTCCCTTTATACCACATTTAATACAATCGAATACCACATTTATACAACCTACCCCATGCTATTGCTATTCTCTGTCTAGACAGAACCCGAATCCCTAACATGGGGATTTTTACAGCCCAGACTTCTTTCCAGAGGGTAATGGTATAAAGAGCGGCCAGACAAGCCACCTTCACTAATATCCTAACTTTTAAAATATATTGCCTTGCTGAATATTCACCTGGAAAGTGCTCAGGCATGTGAATCCTCAAAGCTGGAAAAGATCTCTCAACCTAAGACCGCTCCAATTTTTGATGAGTACGTTCACAAAGCCAAGGAACAGAAGTTGAAGGGCTCCACCCTTGCTGTGGGTGATGGTGATCAGCTGCTTTTTTGAGCTGTCTCTGTTGCTGGGGGGCTTTTGTCCCACATCAGCCTACATCATTCCCTGATCCTAGCGGAGCGTCAGTGGATGGTGGTCACCAGGCTGGTGATGCTGGAACAATGCTAATACTCAGGACAGCAGAAATGGAGGTCCTTGGAAGATTTTCAGGTCCAACAGGGAGGCTCCTGGTGAGGCTGGGTGCCCACTGTTTCTTCCTCTTTGGAATGAAACTACTTGTATATCAAGACGTAAACTATCTGATCCCATAGTCATTAACGTTTTGCATGCAGAAACATCATTTCATATCCAGCAAGTCTGCCTATAAATAGGAAAAGATCTTTGATAAAGCTATATGACGGAAGTTGTGATATGCATGGAGCAGTCTAAAATAAATATGATTATTAAGGACTGTAGTATTTGCAAAAGTTTTGTGGGATTTTCATTATCTCTATTAACTGTATTGAAAGTTACATTGTATAAATCTTATTTACTTATTGTCACAAGTAGTTTAAAATTTCTGTCTTCAGACTTTCTGGATTTCATTTTAAGAATTTGCAGCTCTATATTTATGTTACTTCTATATTGTATTCCAACCAATACTGCAATGGTAATGATGTAGCTGTATTTCAGTTTTGTTATCATTCTTAAAATGTATTCTCTTATCTTGATGTCCAACATCAAAGTGCCCATATTAAAAAAAAAATTCTTGCTATTTTTGTGTTATATTTGAACTGTTGCATTACAGTATTTTTCTTCTTTTGGTTTTTTTTTGCAGGGCCTGAAGGAGCACTTTTTGAACATTCTGTAGAAACACCACTTGTGAAAGCAGAAGCTTTTAAACAGCTTAGGTAAGAATTTATACATAAATCTAATAAGTAAATGTTATTTTCTATAAATACTCACTTTTTTGAACACATGATTTTCAACACAGAATTGCTAATAACTTTTTTTTCTGGTTTATATGGCAAGTTATTATTTTGAAGGAAAATCATATATATTATTCTGCAGTTTTGAAATATACTATGAATTATTTGTTGCTGATGGTGAATATATTTAAAACTCCTCTGGAAAGATTTTCTGTAAACTTCTATTTTTCAGTTTTGAAAGATTTTGAAATATGACTTTTTCTACTATGTTACAATATAAGTTGCTTGTCTGCAGTAGGTCATCAACCTGTAATTAGTCAAGGTTCTTGAAAACTAGTATCTGAAGAAGCAGACTAAGAAGAAAAGTTTGAAAATGTGTGAAGCTGTTATGTGTGAATAGAATTAAAAATTGGTTGAGGCAACCTCAGAGAAGATGGTAAAAAGAAAAGAAATGAAATCAGGAAAAAAACATTAAAAATTTCTAAAAAGCAGTTTGGGCTGAGAAAATCGTAATTAAGCATTTTGTATGTTTCAGAGCTCCTTAATTCAGGGATAGCATTTCTTCGTGCATTATTCTATTTAATTTTGAGTATCCCAAATTAGTTGATAATATGCTGGTTATGATGAGGTAATAAACTCAAATTATATTCCCTTCATGAACATGTTATCTTTCATTTTATATGCCAGTTCCAAGAAAGATTTTAAATGAAAGAGGATCTCTTTAACAATTGCATTGCAGTCCTTTCATACCTTGGCAGTTTGCTACTTTTTTGCCACAATTTCTCTTTTTAGTTTTCCTCTGCAATAGGGATAACTACTAGAGAGTAGTGGAGGCTGATGAAAGCTTTCAAAAAACACTGTCTGTATCTTGCTGATTGAATTTTCAGATTGAGAATGACAAATGAGAGAGAGACTGTTAAGATAATTATTTTGATTTTCTCATTTATATATTTTAGATTTACTTTACGTTGTGCTTGCATTTGAAGGCAGTATGAGCTCAAGGCATTACTTTTAACATATTGATGTCCACTTTCAGAACTCTGTTTCTTCTGTTATAGTAGAATTTGTATGTGAGAGACTTAGACCAATATTCTGCATTACAAATGTACATTGTCTGGTTTTGTAGGGAGTGGATTCATTATGTTGTCAATTTGACATTTTCTGTGATTATCTCGATGTCAGTGAAGTAGGAAATCGAATTTCTTAATTGCAAAGTCAAGAAGCTCTCTGCAAATTTTGATTGGATACCTATCTATTATTTTTCGTAGTTGTTGCATTGCTTCAAATGCATAATCAATTAATATTTTAATAGGCTTAATATAGTTTTATTCTATGTGGCGTCTCTCTCGCCTGCCCACGCACCCATGTGCTTGTGTGGCGTTTTCCGGTCGGCTGCGGAGCAGCAGGCACCAGCGCACTGAGGTCAGGGACTCGGCAGCGCGCGGCAGAGATAAACAGCCAGGTGTGTGATTTGGCTTGCTGAGGCAGCGCTTCTGTTTGCGTGCAGTCAGAGGCAAGAGCAAAGGAAGGGTCAGTCCCAGCTGTAATGTTCAGAGGATTTTTTATTCTTCTTTTCCTCCAAAGGGACAGCGGCGAGTGACCTCGAGCCACGCCCGAGATGGAGTTATAAAGGGGGCAATTACCTGGGGGATAGAACCTAGGGTGACCAATAGGGGTATTTCGGGGGAGGGATGAGAGGTGGCAAAGGGCAAATGGGAGAACTTAGGGTTGGAAAGAAGGTCTAATGGATGAATCACCTGTGAAAGCTCTGGTGATTGATACAGAAATTTCCTGAAGAACCAGGGCAGGGCTGAAGTGACAGACAAAGACAGAGGGAAGATTGACATGTGAAGTGGTGAGAAGAAGGATGATTGACACCTCTGACAGGCAGGTGAAACTTGGACAAAGGGGCTCAGGGAAAGATCCACTCTGGGAAGGGCAGGGGGTACACAGGGGCAAACCATTTTATAACTAATTAACATAGAAATGCCTTAATAAAAAAATAGAACCATCAAATAAACTCGAAACCAGAATACTACAATTCTACACCTGTTATGCACTGTTATATTTTAGGGTCTTATTTACCCTTTTGTTTAACAACAGTTGTAATGTTCCTGACTATGTACAACTATTGTTAGTATAATTTTTCTACTTCTTTTTGAAATAGGATAACAGTAGGAAGGAAAACACTGAGCTTAATTCAAAGTGTTCCTAAAGTTCTCCTCCAAGGATGAGTTTACCTCTCAGTTTACCTCTTTAGTGATTTTTACCATGTCAACTATAAACACGCATGTTGATAGAGAATGCTGGTATTTGTTAGCAGAGCTCAAATGTAATACATAAAATCCCACTCAGTTCTGTCTTTGATTAACTTAAAATAGTGGGAAGTACAGACTTTTCCAGAATTAACAAAAGTTTGCTAGTAATTATTGTAATGTCAGGGAACTAGTGACATGGTCACTGTCACACTTGTGACTGTATTTGATATGAATCCAGAGCTGCGAAACACCTGTGCTACCAACTGAGTTAGCTTAACCCTAAGAAAACTGATTTTCTGGGCATGAGGCTCTGCGGTGTATACGTCACTCACCTGTGCCAGAATAGAACAGCTTGGGCTGGAAGGGACCTTAAAGATCATCAAGAGCCAGCCCTTCCTGCCATGGGCTCCTCCCACCAGACCAGGTTGCTCAGAGTCCCACCCAGCCTGGCCTTAGACACCTCCACCATCCATAGCTTCTCTAATCTTCTGCTATTTTTCCTTTATTTTCCCTTCAGTGGTTGTGCTGTGCCATGTGGATGTGATATGCTGGATGAATATGTTATGAAGTGCCATGGTCTGCAGCATTAAATGTGGGGAGTAGTATTTTGAGAAACCCCATGCACTACAAATGGAGTTGCAGGTTTCAAGGAGCTGACTGGAAAGCTGTTAATGCTCGTAATTTTTCAGCTTGTGTTGTATGAATGAGGGCCACATTCTTTCTCTGTCATTCAGATTTAGAGCAGGGTTTCAAACAAAGCTGACACAAATGGACTCTGAATTACACATTCTGCTGGTTTTCTTGTCCAAATGCTGAATTTCAAGATAGACTGCTTTTTTGTGGAAACAAAGAGATATGTGTGTTAGAACATGTCTTTTTATAGCTAACTTATTTAGACAGAGCAATGCCATTATACTGCGGTCAGTAACTGTCTTTCCATTTGTAATTTTTATAGAGTCCTTTTCAGTCTAAAAGATCAAATTTTTGACTCACTCATAAAGAAAAAGAGATGTGCTTGCACTTGCTTCCAACTGGTAGGAAGAATTAAAACAACAAAATCTACATTTTAAGATTGTAGCTTTCCTAAGTTTAAAATAGCATTACTTACTTTTTAACTCCTTTAATGGACTTCTTATATCTGATAAGATCCACAGTTTTCATTTACAAAATTTGTTAAGACTTTAGGACCAGGTGGACACCTAAAAATGGGGCCTTGCATGTAAGAAGTGTCCAACAGACATCCCAAAGACATGTTGAGAGTCAACAGGGAGGTTTGGATATATCCAGGAAATATTCCCAGACCAATATCATTGAGGAGGCACCTGGTTGAAAACAGCCAGTTGTCATAGTGAGACCAGAAATATGTCAGTGATTGCCACGATCCAGCTCTTTATTCCTGCCAAGCTATTTTGTAGCCTTTTTCATGGCTCTTCATGAGGCCTTGGACTTTGGTGTGTATTTGGCACCTTGAGAACTTGCCTCAGTCAGGTCTCCTGGGGCTTCCCAAGAATTTATTTAGCTGGCGCCTGTAATTGGATCGCAGCAAAGTTTTAATGGAAAACAGGTGTCTTGCTTCCCAGAAAAACCTGAATTTAAACAGAATTAGGAAAGCTCATGTTCAGACACATACCGTGTGACCCAAAATGTAGGTCAAAAATCTGTAACAGCAACTACTGGAACTAGATGATGTAGACAGAGACATTTATAACAGTTCCCTAAAAGCTATCTTTTCCCCAGGTTCCATGTTAAGTCCTGGAAGTAGCCTCTTCTGATATTATCCAGTGTTTCATGCCAGCACACATACCTTTTTATACCCCCTGTTATCAAATAACTTTCTCTGTGAAAACTGGAGTCTAAGTTTAGACAGTTTTCCAGTCTGATGCTAACCTATTTTTCTGATAACTTACAATGGCTTAGAATATTATTTAGCCTGTTCCTGTATTCCTCCTAAATTTTGTATCCTTGAATAACATGGAGTTCATACATAGTTTTGTCATTTTGATACCATTCGCTTCTTGTGATCTACATGGCTTGTGGTTTTCTAAGGGAAAACAGTGGATCAGCAAAACTCTTTAAATCTCAAAACGATGTTTCTGAGCTGAGCATTTGCATTTCCCAAACTTACAAAAAAGTGCTTATGAATGTGGCATTTTTCCATTTATCAACAAACTGTATAGTATGAATAATTAATATAATGTTATGAATTAGTACTGTCTTTGTTCTCATATTTGCCATGTGGCTGTCTGACTGCCAGCTACTGTGCCTTCTGAGCACAAATCCTGTGGGAAGTCACTTTTAGTACACTCAGCTTGTGGTATTCAGATTGTCTTTTAACTGAGTGTTAGTTAGTTCAGAATGATCCACATCATTCCACTATTCTTGATTTTGGAAAGCACTATAGCAGGAATGATATCACTGTTCCAGAGAGTCAACTTTTGTCAGAGTATGATTATAAATTTATAGGGAGATATATGTTACCAGAATATGGGTATATTTAATGGTTTATGTGTATATACTGAAAATATTTCAATATTCCCTAGGGAAACTGATGTATTATAAGCAAATGTTTAATATTGGTATTAAATAAAACTTTAAATGTGTAATTTAAGAAGTATTGTTTTGTATTTAAGTGAAATATCCATCCAACACTTAAAAGCATAAAAATATATATTTACTGGTATATGACTGACATGTTACAGAATATTGGTAATTTGTAGGCCAATTGTATGGTTTCTAGGTATCTAGTTGGGGTAGATTACTGTACTAATGGTAGACTTTTCTCTGTCTATATGTTCATAATTGACATATACCCTTTAATTTTACATTTGTTCTGTGTCATCCAATAACTCTGCTAGTGGAGTTACAGCTTCTACTTCTCCCAGATTCTTTCTGAAATCTTTATTTTTATCCTTTCTATTCCCCATTGATATTATTTTTTCCTTTTGCACCTGAAGTATTTGCTATGGTTAAACTGTGTAATAAGACAGGGAGAAAGCTGGAAACTGAATTTGTGGAGTTTTATGGCTGTATGAATAAGAATTATGAAGGAAATCTAGAGAAATGTATAGAAGCCAACCAGGGGAAAAACATTTGCCAAATAATTGTTTAATCATATTTGTAATACTAATGCTTACATGCTAATTGACTAAAAATACCATCTAACCAATTGAAGTGCAGTAATTTTGATTTGCATTCATTATGGAAATCAAAAGCCCAGTCAGTCAGAAGAGAGTGAATTACATAATGGAAAGTAAGACTAAGGTTACGATTCAGTGTTTGCAAGGCACCTCTGCTCCCTGACTAGTGAGATATTTCTACTGCAGTGTAATTTTATGAGCCCTGGCCTTAATTTACTAGATAAAAATTTGCATTCATATACTGTTCATAATCAGATTAACTAAGAACACCATAAAATATGTCTTTTGGAAGCTTTAAAGAATTTATTTCTATTCATCTGATGGACTCAAATGTGTGAAAAGTTGTAGTTTAGAAGGATTGGATTGTACAGGGCATCATGTTGATCATCTTTTCAGAAGCATTTCTAATATGGATGTTTTAAAAAAAACTCTTTTAGCGGAGTCTTGTATATTACATCACATCTGATTGTCTTGTAAGCAGTGATTTTACCTGTAAATGTTAGTCCTATAGTGAAAAGAATTTTGCAAGCACTGTCATGAATGACTTTCACTTGCTCCAGTTACGTGGCTTTTTCCTAAAGCCTCAGTTTTTCAGAGATATCACTTAACACATTAAAACCAATAAAAGTTGTTTCTGCTGCTTGTATGAGGCAGTCATTTAAGTATTTTCCATGGCTGCTTGTGTCAGTAGACACAAAGAGCAAAGCTGTAATGATTAATGCACCTGTTGAACTGGGTCCCTGACGATGTCAGGCTGCTCATTCAGTTTGCTAAAGTGAACTTGTCATCAGTGACTACAGCGTATTCCACCAGAGCACAAGCCACTGTAAAAACTTCATTAGTGATTCTCACGGTTTTAGACACCACCTTGGAGACAACCACCTGGAGCCCTGTGTGTAAGGCTGATTGTGCTGTCACTGATCCAAGCTGTAATACTGAGTTGAGCAGATCATCCCGTACATTACCTTTCACCTACATACCTATCTGCACATATATCAAGAGAACTGAGGAGGAGGCACCCACCATAAGGATGTGGGTGTGGCAAACACTGGGAAAAGCAAAGGGAGCAGTTCCTGATAAGTGTAACTTTTCCAAGATGCATTGCACATGTACACCATCACTATTCACTCTTTCTCCTCTCCCTCGGACTGTGTGCAGTTGTGATGCTTCAGTTGTGGGGAGTCTGATGAAAGTGTGGCACATTCAGCCACTGTACTTACAAGCACAAGAAGGAAAGGGTATGACCTGCTTTTCAGCAAAGCCTCTTCACTTGAGTGTTTGTTTTCATGGAGAACATGTGGACACTACGAACAGCATGCACTGAAGAACTCCAGTTACTTGAAACCTTGCTATGTTTCAGCATATTAAAAAAAATTGCTCAAGATACGTGTAAAAGAAAGGCATGGCAAATTTCAACCTGGAAGGTAATTTTATGAAACTACTCATAAGGAAAATGCTAACTCCATTTTTTACAACAATGATGCAAGTGCTGTTATTATATGAGATTAAAATTTTATAATACCAGACGTTATTTTATAATATTATTAAAGTAATTTGGAAAAGATAGCTATACTGAAAACATCTGTGATGTGCCAAATTTAATCACATTCACTGGGGCCTTGGTCATTTTTAATTACCTGGAGAGTCAGCACATCATAAAATTGAGGTCATCACAGAGACCTCTTTTGAATTAGCTCTTACCACTCTTCATCACAACTGTCAGTCTTGAGAGAGGCTTCTATTTTAATCATGTCTTAGTCTTATCTTTAGTCTTCATTCCTTCAGCAACTCTGCATTGAGTGACAGTGGGCAAACAGGAAAAGATACCTCAATATTTAAAATGGATGGAGACTAGTAAACAAATAAGTACACTGTGATAATCATATCTGCTGTGTTTTGGAATGCATTATAAATGTTGTTTTAAATTGCTTTTAGAGCCCTTTCAAAGTGCCATTAAAACTGGGAACTGTTTTATTCTTTTTTTAAGAGAACATATAAATACATTTGTCCTAGAACTTTGAACACTTCTTTTATGTGGCTTATATTTAAAAAAAAATTCTGTTAACCAAAACCTTGGGAGCTGGAAACATCTGTTATTCAAATTTGGCTTTGTAATTGTGCTTGTGCACAGAGATCCCCCCTAAGCCATAAGCAGTGTTAGTGCCTGCTGTGATTATGCTGAACAATTCCCTTGAATCCAGAATCTCATAACTGAGCTTTACTGGAATCATCTGCTGCCGCACATTTCAGATTTACAACATAAATACAGAACTAACTTGGAACACAGGCTATTTCAAGAAATAAAACTATGCTAAGAATTTTTTATTTAAATTAAAGAAAAATTTGCTGAAGAAAACGCCAACTGACACCTTCAAAAGCAGCAGATACTCCCAATATTTACAAATGGCACCCAAAAAGAATGCAGTGCCTTGGGGTTCTGCCCTTGATCATTATCCTTGATCATTTTTAGCGTAAGGCAAAATGAACTTTAAAAAGCCCAGTAGATTTATTTATTTAAAAATCAGCGGTGCTTCCTATGCATATGGAGTAGGGCTAAAAAGTGAAAACATACAAAAACCCCTTCATCTGCATGTGCCCAGCATTTTTGCTGATTCTAAATTATTTCTTTATTGTTCATGTATGTGATTTAGCTGATGGTTCAACACCATTCCTGGTTACCATTCATGTCTTACATGTTTAGGCTGCATTCATGCAACTGAGTCCAAAGCTAGAGGACCTCTGTGTGCCCCGAATAAGCAGATACGTCTCAGATGTCCATACGGGTTTAGAATACTTCTCTCTCTCTGCAAGCAAAATCATTAATTAATTCATTCATTCATTTACAGAAGTGGAAAGGGATCCTCCCACAAGCCACCCATCCAGAAACTAATATTGCTGGAGCATTGCCCCGGGGGTTTACGACTGTTTGGGCAGATGTTCAGGTGGAATTGATTCAATTTATTTGGACATCTAGGTGCAGATACCTGTACTGCATCTCATCGCTTTTGGTAGAAGGCAACAGGTATTGTGAGGGCATTTTACAGAGATATCTAAAACAGAGCAGATTAATTATGCTCTAGCACTAGTTCTTTCTAATAATTTTGAAGGATAAATGGGGGATCAATGGCATTTCTTTAGGAGTTGTGCACTTGCCACCTATACCATGTTTGGGTAAGGTCTGAAGAAATGAAAATTCATCATAAGAAACGAGGCACTGTGCTGGGAAATGTTCAAATTGCAGACTGAAGGCTTTCCACTTGGAACCTAGTATTTCATAAATTCATCTAAATTGCTAATCATAGTTTATATAACTGTGTGACTAGAATTAGAAATGGCTGCCAGTTACTGGTTCTTGTTTGATATCAGACATGAGGTAATGAGTCCTTCCAAGCTAATAATTAGCTTGGAATGCTATGACTTTTTCAGAACTTTTCTTTTCAGGAAAGTCATGACACCTCCATATTTACCTAAAAGAATTATCCTTTCTTAGTTGGTAAAAATCCATGGTTGCCTTATACTCACTAAAGACTTAGAGAATTTCAAATACAGTCTATATGTTTTCCTTGCTATCAAGTTTCTGAATCTCTTCTTCCTTCAAAACCTTCTCTATATCTTCAGCATCAAATTCAGATTTCTTTTTTATACCAATCTTGATAACTGTGCATCCCGTGTATTTACATTTATATTTATTATCTTCTACAGTTCTTCCCTTGGCTCCTGTAATTCTTGTTTCGAACATTTTTCTGGCTTTCTATCCTACACTGCGCACTCATGTCCAATGTCCTCCTTTAATTGACTTATTTCTTAAAGCTTATGAATATTCCACTATGTATCAGGAAAATAGCACAATCTCTCTTTTCTTCTAATCTGGCGTTATCAGATTGCCCACAGCCTGAAGCACAACAGAGTATGAAAGCCTTATATTGTTAGTGCTTTTCTGTCATAGAGTCCTTAGCACAGACACCATTAGAGGAGCATAATCCAGGTTGGTTTCCTGGGACCTGCAGCTCTGATGTTGAAATATGTAAAAGTTAGACATACTGATGCAGCAGCAGGGCACGTAATGGACTTGACTCTAAGTCCAAGATCTTTGAGCTATAAACTTGCATGAAGTCCCTGGATAAAATTATTTAAATATAGACATAAATAAGGATAAATGGATTAATTTATCTACGGAAAATTAAGCTTACAATAGAATCTGATTAATCATGATTTTATTTTCGTACAATGATTGCCTTAACATAAAAAACATAAAGAGTCTGAGATCCATTACTGCTATGGCTCAATATTCCAAAAGGTCATTAAAAGATTGTTTTAGCTTTAGAAAATGCATTCCCTATAGGTTGCTTATTTGAGCTTATTGAGTATTTGTGATCTGATTTCTTGGTTTCTCCATTACATGATTTTATCATTTCACTGTGACTCCATTTCAGCCAAGCTCAGTAAGCTCAGCTATGTTGTGTATGATGAAAACTCCTTCCTAAGAGTTAGAAGAAAGGGAAATATGAAAGTGGTTCAGTGAGGGTTTTTTACCCTCCAGATATGAGAACTCAGCCCTGAAATGGTTGAGTAATGAAGTGCTCCTAGGCCTTATCAACAGAGACCTCTGGGAGGGGAGTCTAATAAACATGAAAGAAAGGATCCTGCAGCAGTGTTATACATGCTGTACAGAAGTTCTGTACTGCTATTAGTAATGACTTGTGTTTCAGACGTTAGGACTGTCTGTCCATGTGCATGAACGTGATTGTCCCAAGAAAGAAGACTACCGGGAAAAGCAGAGCCTACTACAGCATTGTGTAGTTCTGCTGTTATGAAAGTATTTGAGATGTTTCAGTGCATTACAAGGTACATTTCTGTCTATTTTCAGAGGTCAGAGGTGTTACAAGCTGTCAGCAAAGCACAGCACATTTTAAGACTTCCCCAAGTGGAGGCAAAATTATGGACTTTCCGAAATGACATTTTCATTAATGCATTTAAGCAGTAAGCAGAAGAATCAAGAAAAAAATGGTTGCTTTTAAAATCAAATTAGAATAGATCACTCTATCATTTTATAGTATTCAAGTTACAATATAGGGTCACTGAAGATTTTTTTTTTAAAGCTTCAGAATTCCTTGAAGAATGAGGTGCCTTAAGAACAACTGCTTATATTCCAGCCAAATAATTTTTCTCTATTTTTTCCTGTGCATCCCTCTAAATGGACGTTTTCATAGTATGTTTCTCTGAATTCACCTGTACCCTATGTCTTTTCTTACAGTGTTACCAGACAACTTTTCTGTATTTTCACAAGAGACTGGAGATCTTTTTTATTACTGGCACAAAAACTTGAAGTTTATAATTTTGGCATGGTTAAGTTGAAAGCATAGTTTTAATATTAAGCTGTGTCTCATGCTACTCTTAAGTTTTCCTTTAAATTTTTCTGCAATGGAAGAGTCAGATTCACTTGGTAGAAAATTATTAAATGTTCTTTTTTTTAAATTTAAGATAATTGCTGTTTAATAATTTTGATTCATTAAAAACATACTGGTTTGCATATTGCATTTTATTGTGGCATAAATAATAAATAATAATAGATTAAATCAGTATTCAAGTATAAGGTATAGGAGCTGTAGATATTGACATTGGTCTTGCTGAAACAGAATATGCGTCCTGGTTCAGGCAACTCCCAGAGGCAATAATCCTTGGAAAATGATTTTTTTGAACTAAGCTACAAAAATTGGGAGATAGATTATAACCATTGACCAACTAATGGGCTTGACAAGGAAAAATAGATGCAGTTTTTTCAGTCAATTTTTCTCATTATGTTTCATTTAGTTTAACTCAGTGAAGTTCAGACTTAGAATATCAAAGTGAACAAAGGCAGTATGGAAGACAATATTATCCAGGTGGGAAGCAATTATTCCACCTCTAAATGAAGGAATTCGATAGGTGTGATGCAAAATGGGACATTTTAAAAAGAAAAATCAGTCAGCATTTGAAAGGTTTATAGAAGTTATGTCAAATCAGAATTTTGTGCCAAAGCTTGACTAAGTAACTGCTATATTTTCATTACACAGAAACTGATTGGGAAAGAAGATTTAATGAATCATCAGTATTTTCTATTCTTTGACATTCAGTAAGAGCTACCACAGTTTACTGTTGAATACTGATACTTCCGTGTCCTTAAGATAGACACAGTTGCTGGAATATGCTGTGAAACTCATTTTTCGCCTTTGCAAGGAGATGTAATTTTAGGAGTCGTTCCAAAGAAAATGCTTTTACAAAATACAGAAATGAGGCATATATCGAGACCGAGATCTCAGTCCTGTTGTTTTGTCCTTCATTGCCTTTGGACCTTCTGGCAAGCAACCAAAAGCCACAAGGCAGAGCACAAAGATGCTGAAGTTTGGGCAGTGGTGTTCTTCTTGCTACATCCTGATCACCTTCCCCACTCCCCTGACGTAAAACCAGCAAGCTGTTGGGAGATAAGTGATTACGGGTGGGGGTTGGCAGTAGGCGTTACTCCATGCCTGCTGCTCACTCTCCACCTCTAGAACTCCAGCTCCAGCTCAGCTCATGTCAACAGGAATCCAGCTAAGATTTGGTTTGAAATTGTGTATACTGCACCATAAATAAATGCTGACTGTCTTTTTTTGCTGTGTGACTAGGGCATGCTTTGCCTATGGTTAACTCTCTTACAATGTCTAGCTGCATGGCTGGGGAATTAGACTGCTTTCAGACTAATCAAAAAGTCAATATACTCCTATTGCCTTTTAAAGGTTAACGTGCATTCAAAAAGCAAGGCTCAAAGCAGACATCTACAGAGAACCAAGGCCAATTAAGCCCACAGAATCCTCTAAGTTGCTTTTTTGCCTTTCAAAACATTAGTTCCTTGACAGGTTAAAGATTTTCCTTTTTCCCCTTTTTCCCTCATGAGTTTTTTTTTCCTCTTCATTTCTTGCCTTTTCTATTCATCCTTTGCTCCATGACCTCTAGTAATTTTTTAATAAAAAATTACTATAATCATTTATCATTTGATCATCATAATTTAATTTCTGTTCCCCTTTAACCTTTACAAAGTCAGATGAATTCTGGGGCAGGTGCACGGCAGGATTTCTTTTTCGCACGCCAAAGGTATATGAAGGTCTCTTCCTTGCCTGATGATGTGAGAAAGATGTTTTGATTATAGAATCACAGAATGGTTTGGGTTGCAAGGGTCCTTAAAGGTCATCTAGTTCCAACCCCATGTCATGAGCAGGTACACCTTTCACTAGACCAAGTTGCTCAAGGTCCTGTCTAACCTGACCTTGGACACTTCCAGGGATGCATATGAGTGCACTACAATATTAGAAGTACTGTTGATCCTGGACCTGTTCAGTCTAGTTACAGTAATCCTGATCTTCCTTAGATAGGTGCTGGGAAGAATGCATACAGATGGGCAGCTCCTCCTTAAGGTCATCCCACGGAATTCTCTTCCAGTTGAATTGAGGAGAGATGACGACTCCTGAGCTGGAAAGGTCAAAAAGGGATCAGAAGGAAAGGATAAACAATTACCCAAGAGCAAGCTGGTTCCTCTGTTCTGCTCTAAGGGTCAAGCAACCCCAAACTGCAGTAGGAAGCTTGTGGTACTCTTTCTTCAGTGCTAGAATCAGCTTTCTAGTACCTTGTGGTGCTTTCAAAATCTGTAAGGTATCCTGACTCCTGCCAGAGCAGGATGAAAAAAGAGGTCAATATTCCTGCAGCATGCACAGGCAGTAGCATCTGCTTCTTTACCAGAACTGCTGCAGGCTGGCACCACCCTCACATCCTCCCTAACAGCTAACTGAGCAATTTCTGGTGATCTGGCATCTCCATGAGTTAGCAACATGCTTATAGGAAAAGGGAAGTCTACAAGTCTTTAGGTTGTTGAGATGGTTTCAGATTCAGAGCCTGGATACTGTCGAGGTTCCCTCAGAATATTTTTTCACACGATCCTTCATGAATTATTTAGCACAGCTTAGCACCAAATTTCTTTGGCAGCCAGACAAGACAGTATAGTTAACTCCTGGAACTCTTACCAACAAGTAAGAAGACAGCAATGACAATATTATCTTTGCTGTAATCAATTGCTTTAGTTGTAATGGACTTCAGAGAACCAATATCCAGCAAATAACAGCTGTAAAATATTACTAGGGACCACCTATTCCCTTGCCCTTCCCTGGCTTTCTTAAGCTGACATGGTGCAGTTTCTCAGGCTGCAGGGATCAGGGTCAAGAGGAGCAAGGCAAAGTAACTATTCTGCAAGTGGGTCCAAGTGTGGCTTGCATTGCCTTACAATCTGTGGGTATGTCTACTTGAGTGTCTTAATTCAAATTAGAAACGTGCATGGGAGGGAAAGCTCCCAATGGCGTGAGCTCTCCACATCTTGACTTTCATTGTGGAACTGTTTGGGGTACATGGACAGGGTGACATTTGTGTTAAACTGATCGAAACGCTGTGATCTCTTGGAGAACACCTAATGTGCTCCAACCTTTCTGGGCATCCAGTTGGCAACAACTAGTCCAGAGTACTCCTCAGGATACATATAATGGGCTGTCAGGTCCTTGACATCAAATGTTGTGCTGCCCAGATCAATTTCTCCTGCATCACACCCCTTGCTAATTGACCCTGGCAGCTACCACAGTACCTAGAAGCTACTCATGGGTAAAGAATCCATCTTCCCAAGTGAGATAGAGGCTGTGACAGATGTCACATTTAGCACAGAACATTACATAGATTCATTCCCCTGGATGGTAAAGATCATTCACTTCATCCTCTTAAATGTAATTCATGTGTCTGTAAGTTAAAAAAAAAATAAAGTGGCTGGTAACAATGTATTTCCTCATCATTCTAATGCTATAAAGTGACCAAAAACCCTAAGGCAATTAATTTCTTCCCTCTTACTCTCCAAGTACCCTCCATCATTTACAAACAAACTGAATTCTTGTTTTGCCAAGACACCTGAAAGATGCACATCGATGTGGGGACTGAGAAGGGACATTCAAAGTCAAGGTTCAACTCAGGCTGTTTCTATACTAGGTGCCCATTTCTCTTTAAGTACATCTGGACTTCAGACACTGAACCTTTGAATACTGTACAAAGAAATGCATCATTAGTGTTATTGACTCTTGTCTTTGCTAGAATCTTGCATATTACAGTTCACATCACTGATTCACAACAGTTTGCATTGCCAGGAAGCTTCAATGACGTGCTTAATTAGGCAAATCCAGGCTGAGTTAATCTAGAAATAGGACCTGTTTAAACAGCAGAAATTTAGGTTTGTGATTAATATAGCAAATGTAATTCTGCAATGTAATTTAAATTATGCGTATGTCATATCATAAATCTAAGTGCTTCCGAAGTCTGTAGGCTTCGTGCCAACATTAATTTTTGTAGAAAGTAAAAAATATTTCTCTTGTGTTTGATTACTTTTTAAACTGCTGGTCTGATATACTCTCAGAAGTTTGTCCCAGCCTGCTGTCTTGTGATATTCAATGGAGTTTAAAAATAAAAACTTATGCCTACGTGTAGTTTGCTTATTTGGTGAAATACTTTACAAAAGAACAGGAGCTATTTCAGAGTTTAAAGCTTTTTGTTAAGACAAACTATGGCAAAGTTATATTTAACTACCTTGACACTAATTTATGAAAATACATTAAATTTAAAAGATTGAAAATAGAAATTTTGTTTAATTTTTCAGTATATAATGCATACAAATGTGCACTGAAAAATATTCCCATGAAGCAGACCTCCCACATTAATCACTCAGGGAAGAACTGATTTTCTGTTTCATAGAGGTATAAATCTAGAGATCTAAAGCAAAAATTCATACAAAAGTTTTTAAATTCCAAACACTGTTCTGAATCAGACAACCAATATACTATTAGTAATCTTTATTAAGCAAACTCGTTCTCATGCCCTGGTACACAGCATGGTCATGACAGAAGTTTGTGCTATCTCAGATTCATGGAATGAAGCATCAAATTATTTTATGGCTATGCTGTCAATATGGGGCCATGATGCATTTACCTGTTGTTAGTATTTTATTTATTTATCAGTCTGGAGTTTAAACTAATTGAAGGTGATGAACTCAGGAGGTGTCAGGGAGAGGCAGATCATAGAAACATAAAGTTGCAGAATGCTTTGGGTTGGAAGGGACCTTTCAAGATCAGAGAAGATAGAATCTTCTGCTGACTCTGGCCAGCAGTGATAAGCCAATATTGCTTGAGCTATTTTCAGATTTGAGGATAAAAAATGAAGTTTCAGTGACTGCTTAGATATCATGGACTTAGGTTTTAAGTTATCAGCTGGATTTAGCTTCTTCAGAATTCAAAGATAAAACTGAACTTTCTCACAAGCACGAACTATCTTCTTTTGCATTCTAGTTTTAATGAAGTAACAGGAAAACAAAAAGAAAATGAAGACTTGAAAGAGTCTTAATAAATTAGACAGCTAATTCCTGCCAATGATTGGCAGTCAGAGTCTGGACTCTCTACACAATGCATTCCCAGTAAAGGACCTGCCTGGACACAGCTTCCACTCGCCCGGACTGGCAGCTGTGCAGCACCCGTGGAGCCAACACAGCATCTGCTGGGAGTGCATGCACACACCCACGCCCACACAGCCCTTTATATTTCTAGAAAACACAGTGAGTGACAACATGCTGGCTTGGGAACAAGTGTGTCTGTGTTCTGCAGTGTGCATGCAACCCACATTCTTTGGTGTGTGTCCAGAGAATAGGAAAGCTAGCACATGTAAACAGGGACCACCAGTTGTCTCACTTTCTCTAGCCTTCATATTCACCTGTTTAGTGTTGGCTGGTGTCATCAGGAAGGGTGAGTGAATATTCATGATCAAAACCTAATAGGTATCAATTCTGATCCTGCAGTGCCTCCAGATGAAGCAGTTCTAGATAATGGTCGAAAGAAGCAACACAATCACTAGCTTGTTGCTAGGATTGGGATTTTTCTTTCCTTCTCATGATTTTTAATTTGTACTTCTATCCCTGCTACTTAGCATGGAAATGATACCAAAATTCTGAAGAAACAAAGCCTTATCTCTTTGAAAAATAAAAAAAAAAAAAATCATTATTCCTGCACAGCTGATCTGACGAGGTGATTACTCAGATAATACAGTGCCTTCCTGCCATCTTGTGGCACTGCAGGGTTTGCAACTCCCTGTTTGTTATATTGTATAATTTTTATTTCAAATTAACAGTTTTTAAGTTTCAGATGTCATCTAGTTGAACAACACACACACACATACTGAGTGAAATCTTGGTCCAATTAATTGCAGTGTCAAAAATCTCATTGATTAAAAAAAGTTCGACTGTATTAATTGTGTTTATTTCAAGGTCTTATTATGTCAAAAAACAAAAACAAATTGAAACTAACTAATGTGAAACTGGTTTTCAGGTTAATAGATTAAGTTACTGTTATACTGAAATAATCTGCAGTTATATATGAAATAATACCTTGCATTTGTATTGGAATTAATCTGTATTTTTCATTTGGGATGCTTTGTTGGTTTCGAAATAGCTGCCTCCTTTTTCAAGTCTGCCTGAAGAAAAGGGAAAATGTATCTTTTATATGACTTCAGGCAAGAGCCTGCAAGGGCTTGTTCAATGTTTACTTATTTTTCTAAAATAAATAAACCTATGAGATTGTGCTACTGTCTGATTTCCTGCTCCTGCTTTTAGGCTGGAATCACCAACTCGATCTTTGAGCATGGATGCACCACGAGGAATTAATATCAAAGCACAAGCTGGGAATATTGAAGCTCTTTCCCAGATGGATATCAAACTACACAGCAGTGATGGTGTGGTGAGTACAAGCCCTTCTTTTCCATAATTGTGGTTTATCTTCTATGTGACTATAAGTTCAAGTCTTTTTTTCAAGTTCTGTTAATTTAATTCCTCAGGTTTTAGGTGGCAGGAAATTAAAATTAATAGTGCCAATAATAAACTTTTATTTATAAATAATACTACTAATGATATTGTATTAGTTTAGAGAGATGCTTTCTAATAAAACTTGGATACTGCTTAGCTCACCGCTAGCATGGTGATTCCCAGGCACCTCAGTGGGGAACCTTGGCTCAGAAGCAGACGCAGCCCCAGAGTGGCAATATTAAGGAGTGAAGCTCTGCAGACAGCAGAGCAACATGCAGCAGCCTATGTATTTCCTCTGCAAGGCTGTGCTGTGCCAGTTCTTCCACAGAGGCACTACAGACCAACCCACGTCCATCCTTAACCAGCTGGCTCCACGGTGAGCCCTCAGCGCTCAGGCCAGGACAGACCTGGGTCCAGCAGCAGTGCTTGTGTCCTGCTGTTCTGTGTGTGGGCAGGGACTCTGTCACTTACCTTAGAATGATACAGCGAATTGTGCTGGAAGGGACCTTAAACATCATCCAGGTCTCACTTCCCCTGCTATGGACAGGGACACCTTCAACTAGACCAGGCTGCTCAGAGCTCAGTCCAGTCTGGCCTTGAACTCTTCCAGGGATGGGTCATCAACAATTTCTCTGGGCAATCTGTTCCTGTGCCTCACCACTGAAAAAAATTCTTTTTTATATCTAATCTAAATCTATCTTCTTTCAATTTAAAACCAGTATCCCTGATAGAAGGTGCCTTCCCAGCTTTCTTGTAGGTACCATTTAAGTACTGGAAGGCTGCAATGAGGTCTCCCCAAAGCCTTCTCCATGCTGAACAATCCCAATTGTCTCAGCCTTTGCTCGTAGGAGAGGTGCTCCATTCCACTGAGCATCTTCGTGTCCCTCCTCTGAGCTCACTTCAACAGACCCATGTCTTTCTTATTTTGGGGCCCCAGAGCTGATGCAGCCCTGCAGGTGGGGTCTCACCAGAGCAGAGCAGAGGGGCAGAATCCACTCCCTTGCCCCTTCCCATGCTTCTCCTGTTGCAGCCCGGGATATGATTGATTTTCTGGGCTGTGAACGTGCATTGCTGGCTCATACATAGGTATTCATTGGTCAATACCCCCACATCTTTCTCCTCAGGGCTTCTCTCAATTCATTCATCATCCTGCTTGTATCCATTTTGGGGATTGCCCCAACACAGGTGCACAACATTGCACTTGGCCTTGTGGAACTTCACGAGTTCTCCGCTAAGACGAGAGTGGGCACCAGCCTATTCCTGTCCTGTGTTTATGTCTGCCAAGAGCCTAGGGCTCAGAGAAACTTTGTATATGACAAGTCCTGTGTAAAAAGACATTTTTAAACCCTCTTCCTAGCCAAATTCAACTTGTCTCATGGCACATTTTTTCTTTGCTATCTCTAACTGCCCCATTTGTCCTGCTTTTTCCCACACAGCTTTTGCTCGATGCTGAAACTGTGCGACTGCCCAAGCTGCCTGAGGGTGCACGGGGTGGATCCGGGATTTCTCAGGGGCTCTATGAAATCTGTGTGTGTCCAGATGGAAAGCTCTATTTGTCAGTGGCTGGCGTGGGCTCCACTTGCCAGGAATACAGCCGAGTCTGCCAGTGAGGCACCCGAGAAAGCCACACACCCCCTTGGGCATCTGAGTTTTGTATTACTCCTAAAAAGCATTACTGAAAGCATATTTTTCAGCATTTTAAAAACAAAAAAAGAAATTACTTACAATTTAGGAAACAAATCTGCATCTACAGTTCTGGAATACAGGGTGAAAGGGGAAGAAGAGCACAAATGACATTTCCACTTCAGGAGAATGACTTGAATCAAATTACATGTTTTGTCGGTTACACTTGGAAAACAGCCTTACAGAGAGCATAAAAAATTAAAACAAATATGTTTCCTTGCTGAACTATTATTCAGTCGAATGATTATGTCATTGTTCATATTTTTGAGATCCATGCATTTTTCCTCTCACTACATGTAAACACTTGCTGTATTAGTGGGTGAAATTAAATTGAGGGAACTACTTGAATTATTTGTAAGACAAAGCATTATTTGGAGAATTCAGAAAGTGCCAGCAAATGGTCTATGCAATTTTGTTCTTGCAATAACACAAGATAGAAAAATGTGGTATTTGTATGAGTTCTGTGTAAAAGATGTTAATTTGCTAATAGCTTTCTATTTTAATTTGGCAACACATATGCTGATTTGCTTCCTACTGAGATTCATATAAAAATAACTAATGCAAAAAGCTCCAGAAGTCATGAAGACCTCTCTGTGTCTCAAATCCTTTCACTATACAACAGAGAAGTATGTTAGTATATTTTATAACAGCATTTATTTGTTCTTCTCCCTGTACCATCATATTCATTTAAATCCTTCTTTATTTTAGGACATGCAAATTCAACAAGGCAATCTGTTGTGCCAGCTGGACTAGTAAAAAAAAATGTGTCTTCAGATTGTCTGACACAAGGAACTATTTGGGCAGTGGGAAAAAATCCTTTTATGCAGCCCACAGATTTAAATTAAGAGGAATATTTCATTCCCATCTACACCTGTTTACTGGTATTTCCGATCCTGTCAGAATGGGACTCTATCACAAGCAGAGAGAGTAAAACTGTTATTATTTTTTACATTAGAATTTTGGATACAAAATAAATGCTCACCAGAGCTGACAAACTGTTTATTGGCCTTGTAAAGAAACACAACTACAGACCTGTTCCCTTGTATAGTGTTGCACTGAACACAAATAAATTGTTTGCACACCTCTTGGTAGCAAGCTTTGTATTTAGTAGTCTGTTGTTTAAACATTATGGGGTTTTAATTCCTTTGATGCTGTTTTGTATATACTTTATGATCTTGTTATCCAGGAAGGAGCTATCACATAGTGCCTTGGTGTCTATTTACAGAAGGATTTTAACCCATAGTGTCAGTAAACCACAAATATCCACCTTTTGGAAAAAAATTAGTCATCATCCTTAAAACAGAAGAATCAGGACAAAATACGTACTAACTTTTTAAAATCTTGCTACTTCAGCTCTGGTGAACAAGGGAAGAAAACCGCCACTCAGATGAGATCCCCAGGTACACACAAAAGCCTGAGCTGAGAAAGAGTCTCCCGTTAACATTTTCCACTATTATTGTGGTAAAGCCCAGGGCAGTCCCTGCTTCAAGGGCTGCCCTTGCAATTTCTCTGTGAGTCTGATGTACAGAACTGAAATTGCCGTTCAGCAGCAGGATGGAGCCCTCAGCAATTAATGCAAACTGCAAGAGCTTCAGTAGCTCAAGTAGGAAACACTTGGTGAGCTTAGCACAGGTAGGAAACACTAGGTGAGCTTAGGTGAGTGAAGCAAGGTTTCACAGCTCCAACTGCTGTTACACTGCCTAAAGGACAAGTAGGAAGCCACACATCTTCCGTGTCTGAAATTGCCTTTTTCTGGGCTTAGACTCCTGTTTTCAGGAGTCCAAGGCTGTTGGCCATAAGGAGAGAAATGTTTATCTCCACAACTGTATCTCTTGACTATATCTGTCTCTAAGGCTAAGCCCTCAGCTGAGGCACGCTTTAACAGAAACCTGTCTTCAGTATTCCTTTAAAGTCAGTTTAGGTGGTTCCAGCTCCATGCACAAGCTTTTACCAAGCTTTTACAAAGCAAATACAAGCAGACTTAGCTTATTCATTGGATAGAAAGTATGAGTACTAAAATAAAGATCAGAAAATACCCTTGCTTGTCCCAGATACCTAAAAGCTCCTGCTACGAGTAACTTGGAGAACTGTAATGTCACCAATCTCTTACAGGTATAGTATTAACAGCAAAACTGGGACTTGGGTCCTTAGAAATTTCAGCCATTATTCTGACATCAAGGAATACATGCCCACTTTCATGGAGTATCCAACAAATAATTCAGCCAATCTAAACCCCAAACGTTAGCCAGATACTGCAAAATAGTTAAAATCTGCTTGTTCTGCTGGTAATAGAAGCACAGCACTTTAAGTTATACATTTTAAGCTTTTGTTTTGGAGGCACATTTTCAAATGTGATTTGCCACTTAATTCACAGCAACTGATTGAACTGAGGCTTTGCAGGCAAGAATTAATTATTAGACCCCTAAAGAGCTAGGAAATCAGGGTGCAGTCCCCTGGCTGATAACACTATTAAGCAGGATGGCACTTCATTTAGACTCTGCAATAACTACCACCTTTCTTGTGGAGATAAATCTTCTGGACTTGCTTCATTTCACAGGTGGATTCTGAGTAGTACCAAAACAAAGAGATGTGCTGTACCCTCAGCACTGCTATCACTCGAATCACCAACATGATCCTTTTCATTGCTGAAATTTCATTGTGCTTTTCATTATTATACAGACATCAGAAGTATTGTTCCAGTATAGAAGTTGTGCACATTTTTTAAAGCATGACTGGCGACATCTTGTCACTGACTACTTTTTTTCTTTTAGGTGCGGTTAATAGAGAAACAAATTTATGCTAACATTACCAGAGCATAATCAGCTGATGCTACAATCTGAATTGCTGTTAATCTCAACATAGTTCATAGATAATTAGCATTTCTGACATATCCATGTGGATGTCTATCCCTCCCTCTTTAATACTTCAAAATTACTGTTTCTACTTGAATCGAACTTCAGTAAATAGTTACAGAGTAACAGAAAATTATGGCACAGGGAAATGAGAGTATGCAGTTCTCTAGTTTATTTCCAAAAGTATTATCCAAATGGAGAAGAAAAAAAAAATCACTGCCAGCATTGTGAACTGATTTATTTGTATATTTACTCCCTCAAAAAGAATTATGTACAGCTGTTCTTGCAACTGGTTGCAATTTTTACACAGTGGAAAAATCATAGAAAACTTCACTGGTGATTGCCCAAACAAACACGAGCTTTTTTTTTTTCCATTTCACAGTCCTTTAGTATTTGCATTTGTCTATCTTTATGTAGCTTTATGCAAAAGGAAATTGCAAGAATTGGAAACTGACTTCTTGAATAAACTTTATACATTTTGAACAGTCTGCTTCTGCTTTTGTATTCACATGAAACACAGCTTAAATGAATGTTTTCATTTTTGAAACAAAATTGGTTTTCCAAGACTAAGAATGTGTAATGTACTTTATTTAAAAATATGAACACAATTCTTGCGCCATCTAAAAATGTACTTTGCAGAATTTAGAAAATGCTTTACAATTAGGTTTCATTGGACATCTAGAATTCCTTTGTCTTAATCAGTAGTAGGTGAAAGTAAACAAAGAAATAACAGCAGTGCTACTGAAATCATCCAGAAAACAAACCAAAGAAAAGATAAACAAACCAAATAAAAGAAAAAGTTTTCATTAAAAATTCATTGACAAATCCCTTCATGTGACAAAAAATGTGTGTCTTCTTCAAATGAAAACATTTACTTTGGCTGTGAGGTTTAGTTATTTTTGAAGTGTTAGTTCTGCCTTTGTTCCCCAAGACCAATCCAGTCTTTCTCAAAGAGTTTAGATCCAGCAACAGAAAATCTCGAAGGTGGTACTATACTCCTGTATCTTAATTGGAGAAATTACAAAGGATTACAGCCTTGTTTAAGGCAACCCAAGTATATGAGTACCAAGGGAATGCAATCCTTATAGTAAATTTTAAATCCTATTTCACAAATCATTACAGGAAATTTACTGATAATGATTCGAGTACAAATATTGCAAAACTGCATTTTTTACACAATAAACCATTTATTTTTCTTTTGATAGTCAGCTACACAAAAATTTATGTCCTTAACAAAACAAGCAAACAAACAAAAGGTATTTTTCTTGTCACCAATTGCTGAGGCAAGTGTCCTGTGCTTTTTAGAATAGCTGTGTAACACCTCATTGTTTGAGAGGAAAGCTTTTAAAACACAAGATAGTAACAAGCCTATCAAGGCTTATTCCAACTGCAGTTCCTTAGATTTAAGCTGCCCAATGTATAGTTAAATCAGCTTCCTATACTACTGACTTTTTGTTAAACTCCTCAACTGTAATCTTGGGAGACATGAGCTGCTTTTCTTAGATAAACTGCTGGTACCTGTGGCAGGCAGGAGATAGAACTGAATGAAAAGACATTTTCTCCAATGAGAACTCGTTTAATGTGCAGAATTACTTGCTAAATGTATTTTTGTGGAACCTACATGCTAACATTAACTTCTGCAGACCCTTACTATAGAATCACCACATCCTAACTGTTCTAAGCCTCCATACCTGACTTAGACACATTGCCAGGTCTCCCAGCTGAGCCAAAAGGAAGACTCAATTAAGCATTTTATTTATTTGTTTTTATTTTTAATCAGGAATTAAATGTCACTTACAAAATCATGTTCTGTCAGAATATGGTTTCCTGGTCTCACAAAGCCTCTTTATTTAGGCTAGCTGTTACAGTGAGTTAAGCAAATAAGAAGCTAAGAGACTTCCAACTGAGACACCTCTCTTGCCTGTCTCTCTGCAGCCATATGTAAATTTTATTGTTAAGTTTCAATTCAAGAATAACAGAATTAATTAGTTTTTGTGTGATGTTCAAGTTTTCTTTCTCAACTTGGCTGTGTTTAAAACTGCTTCAGACCATTAGCTTCCTAACAACTGGGACTGTTTTCTTTCTCAATGTCAGCGCTCAACAGCATATACAAAATAAACAAAATAAAAATTATCACAGAATAGTTTAGTGGTTCTGCACAGCCATTTTAACAGTTCATAATAATAATACTAGTAATGCAACACAAGTTGCTTATAAAACACAGCTAATACACTTAGAAGATTTTCTTCCTCAAGAGCTCACGTAAAAACAGGAAAGCGTTCATGGTGCTCCTGTTACACTTTTGCATGCTTTCATGAGACCTTGTATTTTATCTCCATTTGAAATGAAAAGCATGAGAACTGTTTCCTTTTCAAGTATTTTGCTGAATACCATGAATACTATTCATCTGACTAAATGCATGAAGCAAGAACCACAAAGGAATCTATTTTATAAACATAGGGAATTAACTAAATGTATTTATTTCATGGCACACCAGGATTTGTGTTTTACTTACATGCTATTTATTGCAAAAATCAGCAAAATGTACAATTTCTTTGAGAAAACTGCAAACATTTGTCATTGCAAAAAAAAAGGCAATTTTCTTTTTCAATAGTATTTTAATGTTTGTACAATTATTTAGAATTAATCAAAATAAGATTGTGTATTTACCTATATAAAAGCTTCAAATAATAGATAAAGTTGGCTTGCATTATAAAATCAAAACACATCGGACTGAAATACATGTTTGCATTTTTCTTTATTAAATTTATGGCACTTAATTTAATAGCAGAAATAATAATAATAGGGCTCCACAATCAGAAGCAGTATCATTTTCCAAATGTCACATTTCTTCAAGAACAAGGCCTTTATAATTTACTCAAAACTGAGGCATACCTCATTGTGATTTTTTATTTTTGTATTACAATACTATCACAGCTGTATCAGCCCTGCAAGCTTGCTGTTATTTTCCTTTGTATTCTGTAAGTTAAATTGCAGTTTCACTGTGCTGTCAAGTAGACAAGTGTAATAGCATGCCACTGGAAAATGTTTGACATTTATGTTTAATATGGCTGATCCAGCAAAAAAAAAAATCTTTCCATTTAGCATTATCCTCCAATTTTTTATTTTTTAGAATTTTTTTACAAAAAGCTAATGTTGAACATATTGCATGACATTACCAAAAGTATTACAAACTATAAAAGAAAGAGTGGGAACTAATAATCAGATTTCTCAAGGGCTGTAGTGAATAACAAAATAAAACCAGCATTACATTGCAGCACCTTTAAACATGTAACAAAAACAGTGCTCTATGTACACCAAAAATGAGTTACTGAATTGTATTATTACCAATGTTTGTGGAAAAATATATATATATGTACACACACAAAGGCACACACGCACGGGGAAAAAAAAGGAACTCAAGCATTTAGGCATCTGAAAACTGAGTTTTGGTGTTCCAAAAAAATCATAAAACACCATATAATAATGTTTACAGATTTTATATCATCCACATGCTTTTTCATTAAACAAAAGATGACAGGCTCTAAAAAAAAGAAAATTAAATACTTCATTATTTTATAATAAAGTAAATGCAATCAATGCATGACATGACGTGGCATGTTAAATCAAGTATCATTATTCAGCATTAAAATAACTGTACCAGTTTACAGGTACTAAACTATCCTTTAAATGTTTACAGTGTGATGCTGCAGCAAATTTATAATCAGATCCAGCTGATAAAAGTATTACTATGAGTGACATGAATGTCCACAGAACGCAAAAGAATACAGATATGCTTTGGAGCAATTATCTCCAAAAAGCTTCCATCCCATTTCCCATTTCATTGTATGTCCAGTCTTAAAATTAGTACATTGAAAACTGACATTATCCTTTCAGAAACATTACATTAAATGAAATAAATCTAATAAGGAGTTATAATTACAGGCTTCATCTAACAGAAAGCTAAGCTTTGGTTATATAAAGTGCAGTTCAATAATATGCCAATTAATCACAATGTTGTGCATACATCTAATTTTTGCAGCTCAATTTCCTTGCACATTCTAAAAAATATTCAGGTTTTACAGTTTGCTTAACAGCAGGCTCAGTTAAGAAAAAATCCCATTTAAGTAAATTTCAGTTCTAAGTACCTTGGTACAATCCACCTTTGTGCACTACACTTCTAAACTGCTTGGCACCATGTCACCTCTTGGACATTCCATAACTTGCACAATTGCATTTGTATTCCACCACTTGAAACACCTAAACTCTTGACAAAACACTCCCCTAACCTCTTCAAATAATTTATACTTTTTGTTGTATGAAGTTTTCAAGTTTTATTATGATACAAGCAGTACATTCCATAACTCTCATAGCAACTTCTGAAGTAAACCTATCATTAGGAATCTGTGGAAAAGGAAGTAAGTCAGGATACCTAGTTTTTAAGCTATCTACTCCATAAGCCTCCAATGTCTGAACATCATTTGAAAGTCCTTCAAGTTGCTGACTGTACTCCTCTATTTTTTGTGCAAGGGCTGCTGGTTTTATGTCTTTGTCTGACTTGCCCTTCACAGCGTAGTCAGCTGCAATCAAGGCTAGTTTAGTAGAAAGGTAGCACTTAAAGCACACCCATTCATTGGCATTTTTATGAAGGTCATTTCGTGCAGCTGAAAAGTTGGCTCGGGCCTGCCTAAGCCATCGACGCGCCTCCACAGGATTGCCAACGGACCTGAACGTGGGTGGAACGAAAAAGCGCTGGGAGTAAGATGGCCCTGTGGAGGAGGGACACTTTTCTTTATACTGTTGCCTTTCAGATTTGTGGCTTGTTGCTTCCTGATTCCATGAAGTGTAAAATCTCTGAAATGAAAATTTATCTGACTGAAATCGAGAAGCAGAAGATGAAAATGGTCTCCTTGAGGCTCTGTCCATATTTTGATCCATAAAAGCCTGTTTTTCCATCCTGTTAATCTCATTCTGTAAATGTTTGAAAACCTCATTAGCTATATCGAGATTCTCTGCATTTTTATCTGGATGCCATTTAAGATACAGCCTCCTAATAATCTTTTTTCTTTCAGATTCTGGAAGCTTCCAAGCCTGTTCAATCACAGATGTCACTTCTCTTAATATTTCTGGCAGTGAGTTTGACTTCATCTTTTTTGGAGAGTGGTGTTTTGAGGACATTGTTTTGTGGCTCTCTCTACCAGTGAAGATAGGTGGAATTGCCCTTGGTCCATGTGCTGGAAATTCTGTAGGACTGGTTGGGGTAGAAGGTGTGCTATCCCTGCCTTGAGAACTTTCCTCTGGTCTGGAAAATTTGTACAAGTCAAGGGAGCTCACTATTTTATATTCACTATATCCAATATCAATCTGGTAAATCTTCCCTAGAAAACTGGGGCTTTCATCATCTTCTCTTTCTACTTCTTGCACGATGATTGCATAGGTATAAGTAGGCTGATATGATCCGTATATATCACCACCTTCTGAATCAACAAGGTAACCAACATATTCACCAGGATAAAATACATTCATTGGATCCATTAGAAGTGTATAGTGAATTTCAGCTGGTATAGGAGTGCCAGGTGTTGGTAGTTCAAGTTTTGATGGCTCAGAAGAGTCATACTTCACTCCTAAGCTGTCAAGTTTCTCACTGATCCGATAAATATCGTTACAACCCAGCATGGCAATTAAATATGAGGTATCAGAAATCAGGTTGTCTGTTGCAGATTTTAAGGTCATGGCTAATGCCAAGAGGAAATTTATGTCCTTGCTGTCAGAATGCTGTATGTAAAGCAATATTACTGCATTTCCATATCTCTTCAAGAAAGCAAATGTTTCACTTTTGCTGTGGGGAATAGGAGCAAACCCTTTAACTCTTAATGTTGTTTGCAACTTCTCAAAACAGGAAACTTTCAAACCTTCTCGCAAAGCTTTGCAAAGTCGTATTGCTTTTTCTTCATTAGCCAGAAAAGCATTGTCATTTTCATGCTTCATAATCCTAATGAGTCCTGTGATGAATTGCTCTGAAGACAACAGTAACTGTAACCTTCCCTGCAAAGAACATAATGCTCCAAACTGACAAATTTTGGGAGACTCCTCATCTAACTGTTCTTCAAGTATACTGCTAAGTAAGCGAGGCCTCAGTTTCTGAGGGAATAACATTATCAGTTTAGTGTGAAAGCCATGGTCTTTGCCTAAGTAACACTGGCTAAGATCAACAAGCATCTGCACACCAATGTTACCTTGGATTCTGCTTTTGTAGTGGGGTGCATCATCAAAAACTAAGATGCTAGACTTTACCAACCTACCGTCTTGACTGGGAAGGTAAAGGGCAAAATCTCTCATGTTCTCAAGGTCATTCCTAACCTTTACAGAATCATTCTGAAGACTTTTGAACAGGCCTGAAACTACTCTTTTAACTGTGCGCATTTCATTAGGATCCAATTGCTTTCCTTCTGAGCTCTTATATATGCGACCTAGAACTTCAACATACTGCTTTGTTGAAATAATGTCTTCAGTACCCAAATGTTTAAATAACTGATGGAAAGTACCAAGTTCTAATGGAAGTTTGTAAAGATAAGGTTTAAAATCAGATTCATACTCAAGGTTTATTACCACCTCCTCAGGCTTAAGGAGCTTCCAACCTTCTTCCACCATTACAAAAGAAACTCCTCGAAGCTGAAAGCGGAATTCCCTCTTCTCTGTACTAAGAAACTCATAAATGCTTCTTAGGACCTTGGCCCTAGTTTTCACCATGTCCTCATCCAAAGTTGTTATATTGCATATGTTCCTGCAGTTATTGATAACTTTGTCCAGAGGAGGGTCCAAATTAACATTCAGCATGGCTAAAACTTGCTCAAGCTGTTCTTGTGCACCAAGACTACTCCCCTCTTGCTCTTTGATGCTTAAAGGTGTTGCTTTCTCAGGAAGAATAGGACATGACGTCCACAGCAACTGCAACACATCGGTCTGCTTGAATTTAGGGTTCACCTGTGCCCCATTGAATCGTATAAGAGGAAGAGTTCCATTAACTTCTTGATACTGAGGATGAAATCTCACAAATTCTGCTGGAGCTCGTTCAGGGCACAGAAAAGGAATTAAAGACAATTCTTTCAGAAAATTTCCTGAAAAAAGATCAGCTCTTTCTTGAAATATATGATGGAGGAGAACATCAACAGTATTCTGTAGTGTTTCTTTAGACCAGTTTTCTGTATTTGCTCGCATGCTGATTTCCTTAGCAAACTGCAGTAACTGCTGCTGTGAAATGATGAATTTCAATCCAATATGTCGCAGAAAAGTTACCCACGATGGAAGGAACGCTGCTTGATTTTTTGGTTTTGTAAGTTGCTCTAGCTTCTTAAAAAAATCTTGAGGTATAAAGAATTTTTCAGGCAGCATAACTTCAAAGACTTTTACAGTCCTGTCATAAAAGTACTTTGCAGGTTTTAACCTATTGCTTGCATCATGAATTATCAAAATGCTTTCAAGCTTTTCAAACAGCTGTTCTTTCATTTCTGACGTTTCTTCAATGCTAGTTAGCCTATTCTTTAAGTAGATCAAATGTTCTAATTTTGCATCATAAGACAGACTTTCAATTTTTGGCAAAAGATGTTTCAAGTACACTTCAAGATCATCCACAGAGACACAGCCAAGCATAGTATACAAATCTTTCAAATGAACCTTCTCCTCAAGAAAAGCTGATGAAGTTGACTGTGTCCATCTGTCTACTTCTACTGATGGGATGCTTTTTGTGAGGACATAACATGTCCCATATTTTGCAATACTGATGTATCGGCCACTGATTGATTTGTAACATGGAAGAGACTTTAAAATTTTAATGTCATCCTGAGATGTCAAATGACATAAGTTGCAATTGAAGTACATTAGGAGAGCCTCAAAGTCACTTTCTGCTAACTTCTCAGTCTTAAAAGTTGATGTCTGTACCATATATTGTATGGCTTTCAGAATGCTGGAGGGATTATCTATGTTTGCTGTACGTCCCGACAATAAAGGCACTAAAGCACTGTCTTTGGAGCAGATTTTGTTCAATGCCAGCTGAATACAGCCTGTTTTCATTAAAGCATGGAAGACTTTATCACTCTGAGCATTTGGAAAGACAGCTATATGCATGATGCTGAGTGGTAGCAAAACATCACACTCTGGCACAACCAGATGATTGGCTGCGACAGTAAACTTTACACCTGGGAGCAAAGTCCAGTCCTTCAAAGTTTCAATAACACCATCCAATTTTGCTTGTGTATCTTCTTGTTCTTCCTTAATATTTAGAGACTCGCTGATAAAATGCCAAGCACTTTTAAGCCAAGATTCACTTGCAAAGTTTTCCTTCCATTTCATACAATTTCTAGTTTTATATTCTCTAGGCAGCACAGATGATAACAATTCAGCAAAACTTTTGATATCAAAGACTTTTGCTACTTCACTGCTGAGCAGAATATTGTTGTATCTCAAGTACAATGTGTTCATAAAGAGATCCTTCCGAGATGGAATCAGTTCATGGTATGTTGTCAAGAACTTTGGTCGCTTTGAATCAAAAACTTGCAAAACATTGTCAAGAGTAATGAGGAGGGGCAAACCCTCAATTTGGATTTCATTTTCTTCTGCATCTTTGAAACAGTAGTCAACCAGGAGTTTGAGGCTATGGAACAGTTTCAGATTTGTCTGCTGAAGACGACAGGGTAACTTTCCAATGTGGCAATTAGAGTCTGGAAAAGAAAATGTCATCAAAAACAATCGGACATCAGCAGGTGTCACATAGGTGACAGGAATATCTGCATCTACCAAACAGTGGTAGAGATTTGCAGTTTCATCACAGTTATATACCAAATTAAATCCAATTTCTAAGAGTAAATGCTTTAGTCTGTAAACATTTTCAGCCACGGTCTTCCGTGTTGTGATGTTGTATTCTGTATTTTTGAGGTGCTGCAATTCATCTTGTAGCAAATTGTCAAAGAATGGTCTGCCTTTGTTCGCAGTAGACATGTTAACCCATGTGATGATGACAGCAGAATGCAAATCAGAACCATCAACATTTGGAGCTCTCATAACAGGTAAAAGACGCTTCAGATCTTCATAAATGCAACTGTAAACTGCTTTCACTAAACAATACCAGTCTGGTTGAATATCAAGTCTATTAACTGGGAAAAAGGATAAGAACTTTTTTAAAGTGTCTTTCACAGCATGAATAGGTGTGTTTTGCAGCACTGATACTGTAGGGTCAGTGCCTGGAAAATACCTCTTCTTCAGCTGAATCAGCAGTTCAACATAGGCTGGTGCTATCAGTGCTGTCATTAGACTACTGTTCCAGTCACTTCTTACTCCAACACCGTTATCATCCCGCCACAGATTTCTTCTTGCAGAGTCCAGAGCAAAGTGTCCATTCACATGGAAAGGTAATCCAGTTTCTAATGATAAGGGTAAGAAACAGAATGCTCTGTGAGGTTTTTTGTAATTATGAGTAATGCAAGCCGCTACTCCACCACGAGGGAAAAGAGTAATGTCCTCATTCTTGTGTGCTGAAACCACACTTTTAGATACTTTTTCCATGGCAGAAAAGCCTGACCTGTTACAAATTAACCAAGTGGTGAGATTTCCTTCAGAGTCCTCAGTATCCATTGTGTAAGTAATCTGTTGTACAGGTATTTCACTTAGCTGTTTCTTTTTAGTTACACTGTCAATCACAGATGCATGGAATTGTTTTCGTTTCAGTCTGTCTCCATCAGTGATTTTGCCTTGTACAGAATACAGGACATTCAGCGCTCCTGTTGTTTTTTCTATCTCACAAATAGAAATTTTTTCCATATGGTTCAAAAACATTAGGAGTTCTGCTCCATCTGTACGCAGCTTATCCAAAAGATTTTGGACCATTCTATCTGAGCACGGAACTGATGAAATTTCTGATACTTTAGCCATCTCTCCATTTCGAAGAGGAAACCTAAACATTGTACAATTGTCCAGTTTAAAGTGATTTCCTAAGAAGAGATCCAGTACATCTGAGAACTGTGTTCTGAAATCTGCATCTAAATCTCTAAACATGCGGCCAGGACTTGTTGATGTTGAACCTGGTGCATATCTTGCATGAGGATCAAAAATGCAAAGTATATCATTGCCAGAGAGGAAAGAAGGGCAATCCGTAATGTGATAAACAGAATTGAAACCTATACCATATTGTCCAGTTTTACAGGGATTTCCTACTTTAGTACCTTTTCCAAGGTTCTGGATTCCCCGAATATCATCTTCTGTAAAAGGCTGATTGTTGTAAACACACAGTGCTGGTCCTTGAAGTGGTGCCCATTTCTCATCAAATATTCTATCAGCTGGATGCTGTCTAGGATCAAACACAAAACAGATCTCTGTAGCTTTTGCATCATCTGCATTCTGAAGGAGCTCTTTCAGCATTTCTTTTTCTGAAGGGTAAGCATTCAGAATGCTTTTAATTCTACTAGTCAATTTTTCTTTCTGGCCAAATTCTGTTCCAAGGGTAGTAAAACAGATATTTGATGCATATCTTTCTAAAGCTTTATGGCGTTTTGGTATTGCTCCAAGCTTCACTGCAACTTCTCTTGGAATATCACCATGACAGTATTTAACAGTTGTGTCTTTAACCTTTATCCATGGACAGTCATTGTAACACAAAGATTTTGCAGGTAGAAGTGCAAGACGAGTATCTGGCAACAAAATCTCACCGTACTTTTTCTCACAAAATTCCTGCTTCTTCTCTCTAATGAGGCCCCATATTCCTTCACTAATTATTCTCCTGCAGAGCTGAAAGTTGTCTTCTGTTAGTTGTTTGGTCCCTCTCTCCTGATTTATTAATTCCAGAACTACAGCAAAGTCTTCAACTGTGAAAGCCTGTCTTACACCCACACTTTCAAACAGCTCACGGAAATTATTTTTATATTTGTTAGGCAACTGGTAGAGATAGGGTGCTGCTTCAAAATTCAAATGAAAAGACACTTTTGATGGATCAGCGTACACATTCTCAACCAAAATAAAACCACAGTTTGTTAGGTGTTCAATTATCATGGCTTTTGTAGATTCACTCTCTAACATCGCTTCATGCAGATATTTGTAACAAGCATTAGTGATATTTTCTTGGTACAATGTGATTCCATCAAATGACTTTGCAACTTCTGTTAACTGATTTATGACTAAATTAACATCTGGTTTCTTAAGTAAACCCAAAAATTCTTTGACGGCTAATGACAAAGTACCACAACCTTTAAAAGAGTGGGAATTTTCATTAAGAATTGGTTGTATGAGGCAAACTATATCTTGATGATCAGCAGTGAAAAGATCATTTGCTGAAAACATCGCATCGGGCTGAAAATCACTGCCTTTCCAGTGCAGTGAGAAGCCTGCTGGTTTGCTAAGGAAAGGAAGGAAAGGAATGTTTTGACATTTTGCAGCAAATTCTTTAGCTCTAGGATCTCTTGATTTTAACTTTTCATCAATAAGACTCAATATAATGCTGCTCCTGAGACAAGCTGCAGCATGATCAGTCTTGTTAATTTCAGATACTGACTCTGCACGTTCTATCAGATCTTCCCACAAAATATCATCTTTAGCCATTCCCAACTGCACAAGTTTAACCAAAACAACAGGGTTAAGATAATCCTGAGTGGTACCATAAGGAAATCTTCCGTCCTCAGCATCATACAACTTTGCAACTCTTCCTTCAGGATGGATCAGTCTTGATGGTGTAACTAATGAATGTCCATCCAATGAACAGGGAATACATGGAGTAACACGAAGAATTCCTGAGAACTCCTCAACTTTTTCATTGAGAACGTAACGCATCAAAGGATCACGTAGTTCTGCATCAATCTCCTGAACATTAGGGAAAAATACCTCGGAAAAGAACTGTTTCTCAGAGAAAGTGTTCTCCAATAGTATGTATTTGCATCCTGCTTCTTCAAATCCTGTCTTTACCCAGGATGGAAGATCTACAGCACACAGATTTTTGGAACCAGTTTTTTTAAGGTACTTCAGAAAGATTTTGAAGGCTGATGGCCCAACATCTGGCCGTTTCAGTATGGAGTCATCTAAAAACCTTACATTCTTCATGGAAACCCAAGACGAACCATCAGAAAACACTTTGATCCCTTCTTTGCTTTTCATATGAGCTATGTCCTCATAAAACCCTTGACAAATAACAGAAAAATCATCGTGAACTGAATCAGGATCTGGCCACACTGCACAGTAACTGTAGTCAACTAGTTCACCATTGATTGCCATGTCACGTAAAACACAAAGGGCTTCTATGTAAGCTTTTACAATAACGTGCCTCATGAATACTGTATTCCATCTTCCTTTGGTGTCTGTTTTCCAGATCTCTTTCCGATTTGAAGTAACTGCAAAGCAGCCATTTATGTGGAGAGGTAAGCCTGTTTTTATTCGCAGAGGTAAATAGCAGAATACTTCACCTATGTTGTTGCAATTAGGTTTCACAATCCATTTTTGATCCTGGGTTTCAGACAGCAACACTCCTACACCACCACAGGGAACTAGGCCTAGTCTTCGTCCACTTTCATGCAAAGAAAATTTCAAAGCATCTCCAACATCCATGCAAGAACATATGAGCCATGTTGTTGAATCTACTGTTTTCTGTGGCAATTCATCGCCTGATCTTTTTGTCTGTCCTGATTTAGCCATTTCAAAGAAAGCAGCTGGATCATCTTCAGTACCTCTGAAAAGTGGAGACTGTAAATCAGCAATCCGCCTAAACACATGGTGAAATTCTTCTACGACTATCTGCAGGATACATGATGACTTTGGTGTTTCAGTGGGAAGCTTTTTAGTACTGCTGCTGCACACCTTCATGAGTTTAGCTGCTTCCTTTAAAACACTTACATTTGGTGCAGTCAAGGCTTTGGAAGAACACAGATTTTTTCTGATAGTGACAACATCTTGTGCCATGCCAGGATCATCTGCTTCAATTTTCAAGTATTTCAAAACCATTGAATTTACACTCTGAGCAAATATTATCAGTCTATGACCACAAATGCTAAATTCATCCACAAGAGAGTAAATGTCTGCTGTATTGTAAGATGCACTGCTGACTTCACTCACTTTAGCTTCCTGCTGAGTCCTAAAGGACAGCCTGAAAAGTGTTCCTTTGTAGCTATAGGGAGATTCTACTGTCAGTGGTAGCTGGCAACCAAAAACTCCTATAAATGGCTTAAACTGATTTGGAAATTTTCGCAGTCTCTTCTGTTGCTTACTCCAGTTGATTTTGATGCCAGGGTTAGATTTATCTCTGATATGCTTACTTATATGGTTGACATTTGGATCAAACATAATCATGAACTCCCGGCTCAAAATAATAGGAACATCAGTGATATGATAAACAGAATTGAATCCCAGTCCAAATTTTCCTACTTTGTCAACTTCACTCCTTTTTAGAGACTCTCCTAATCGAGTTATATTAAGGAAATCAGAGTCAGAAAACTCAGAATTATTGAATGACCACAAAGCTGGACCATGACATGCTGCCATTCCTGGATCCAGAAGGTTCTCTCTTATATCCATATTTCTTCTCATGTCAATCAGGAAATTACATTCCGTTGCATTAGCATCGTCAGCATTTTGAAGAAGCTCCTTAAAGATATCTGAAATGGAAGGGTATTCTTCCAATATGTTTTTAATTCTCACAGTCAGAGGCTCTCTTTGCCCAGATTGCTCAAACCCCATATTTTCTGGATTAATCAGTCTTGTGCTAAGGCATGGGACATTTAACCACTCAGCGGTTTTCATTGGGATGTCTTCATGCACCAAAATTATGGGTTCAACAGAATCCTCAAGCAAATCATTTAAGTCATCAACTTTGATGTCACAGTAACAGCACTCATGAATTGGCTTCATTGCAAGCTTGTAAGGAAGTTTGCCACTGTACAGTGGCATGGGCGTATGCAGACTCGCGGGGATCTGATTGCTGTACAGCCATCTTATGATGCTCAACATAATGTGAAGGCTTTGCTTACTCTCTTGTTCCGAGAGAGACTGCTCACTCTTCAGATATATTTTCTGAATGACCACAGAAACGTGGTCTGGTGTTAACTCCTCAATTGAACCACAACATTTAAACAACTGGTGAAACTTTGCCATAGTTTTTGGAACATAATGTAGATAAGGTTGGAGATCAAGATCAGGAACTGATTTTATAACTGCTTGTGTGAGGGAACAAAATGTTTTACCTGTCCAAACCCAGGGAAATTTCAGGGCTTTAAAAGCTTCTTTGCCTTCTTCTAGATGATCATGCATGAATCCATAAATCTCAAGCAAGATATGCTGAAATTGATAGTAGTCCTCATCACTGAAGGTTTTAGAACTATGCCAATCAACTACCACCTTGAAATGTTTCAAGACTGCTTTTATGCTAGGCTTGGTGGGGATGCCAAGTGCTTTTTCTATATCCAACAGTACATTTTCCACAAGAGGAACTGAGGAGCCAACTAAAATTGCATGTGATATATCACACATTTCTGGTGGAGAACACAGATCACAATGATCTCCTTTCCAAACCAAGGACCCTGGATAATTTGGAGGCCTTTCCTTACTTGCAGGAATCCATTTTATCTTTTTCATCTCAGCTTTTGTTTCAGAGGATTGAAGCAGCATATGGTTTTTGTTCAAAATCGTCAAGAGAGTTCTAGCTTTTCTTAACAGCAAATCATGATTGGTGTTAGAGTCAGCATGCAAACATTCAATTTTTTTTGCCACTCTCAAGATATCATTTTCCTCAAGATTGGCTTCATTTTTTAAGCCTATTTGTCGCAGTGAATGAAGAATATCTGAGGATGTAAAAATAACAGGAGGGAAGCAACTTTCCTCCTCAGCATAAAACAAATGTTGCAGAAGTTCTATCTCAGGATCAAAGAGTTCGTTTGCTGACATTATCTTTTCCGGTGAGATCTGAATAAACTTTAGTGGTGTTAGCCAGTCTATCACATCTGTATTCTCATTTTTCAGAAAAGTCAGATTTTCAAGAACCCATTGCATTATCTGTGCTGTTTCATCACATGAATAAAAATCATTTCTTATGTCTCCTATAACAAACTTCAAGCAGTCTGTGCTCTTTAGCTGTTCTATTTTCAGCAAATTAGCTAGGCGAATAGTTGCTTCATCACTGCTGTCAATTATTGGAACAGAAAACCTTAGACCAGGAGGAATTTTGGCAGTGTGGTGTAATACCTTACTACCTTTCAGCCCAGTAAAAACAGGGACACTTTCATCAGGTGATTTTTCAATTTTTTTGAATATTAGCAATTCCTGAATAATTCTCTTCTCTTTTTCATTTGCATCTGTTAAACTAGCTAAGAATGCCCTAAGAGCATCTTTATGTGTCGGCGGGAATGATGCAACCTGATTGCATAGTTTTTGTAAGGACATTTTTTCCATTATTTGTAAAACAGCACTTGGCAATGGTGGATGCACATATTTTTTTATAAGTGGATGTTGGATAGAAATATCCAGTTTCTTAAGTACAACTCCACCAATTTTCTGAATAATATCAGCTAAATATTCTGGGAGCTGAGTCTCAGATTCATCTTCCAGAATGATGGGTGATGGATTCCTAAATCTAACCAGTTCCACCAATGTTTGATTTTCCTCCAGCAGCGTCTTGGGGATAAGTGGCATTTCATCAAACACACTCAAGTCATCAGAAAAATGTATATATAGATTCTTCCAGACCATCTTCAGCCAGGAAACTGACGGGTGCTTTTTTTCTTCCAAGCCTGGATACCACTGTACAACCACATCTCTCCCAGGCCACACACTGTTCATAACTTCTTTAATGAGCCGGGCAAACCTTTCTGGGTTCAGGAGCTGCAGCTGAGTGCATGGCCTCCCTGAAATTACAGCAAAAGGGAAAAGCTGTGAAAAATCACAGAGCAGAGTTACTTAGCCAATGGCTTCAGGGGACAAAGAAAAAAGAAAACATGAAAAAAAGTCTAATCTGTGCCCTGTGTTTTTGTGGAAAAAAAAAAATGTTTGTTAACCAAGACTGCAGGTATCAGTTTCCTTTGCTTTCAGGAGTTAATTAAAAGCAAATACATTCCATATTAGTATGAAAATATAAACAAATTGAAAATTATCACTATGTTATTTGTTAATTTAACAACTTGTTAGTTTAACTACATTTGTTAGTTTAACACAAAAGTTCTCAGGCATACATAGCAACTAGAAATTTAGAATTGAACTACAAACATATTTTTTGTTTAGTTGACTCTTTACCCTATTTATTTTCATAGTGGTAAATAAAAATCTAATCCTTTGTCTATAATTGCAAATGTTCAAATAGATTTGAAAGACTATTTATTAGATACAGCAAAGTCATTCAGGTGCAGCTGCTCTTACAACTAAAACTGACAGACTCAGGCAGGAAGTGCTGAAACTAAGTCTATATGTTTTAATTCTTATTATTGAAGTTCTCACTAAAAGAAATGTGTCTTTACACTCATGTCTTAATTTTCATTAGGAAAGTTTATACTTAAAAACTACAGAACTTCTGGGAGTAAAATAGCACAGAATAAAAATATACCACTACCTCTCAACACATCAGAAATAATAACAGAAGTGAAAGGAAGACATCTATTCATACACCTAGATAACATCACCATTTTCTTGAAGGCAACAGTCCAAATAAAGATTAAGAGCAGTTATAGACATCCTTCAGAAGAAATCTTTTTCCTTTCACTTCATGCCTACAGAGCTAGAGATTGTGATAGCTCTATTGAACAGATAACAGGTAAACACATCAGCCTTGTGAAAGTGAGGAAAACTTGCAGAAGGGGCCCATGGAAGATAAGAATCTACTTCAAAGCTAAACTTAAATCCTTTTTTTTTTTATTTGAGAACAGAAGTTTAAAATACTGTTTTTAAAACTATACAGATAATCTTAAATACTGGAAATCTTCCTGCATGTAAAATTATTAAATACATATAAACAAACCAATTAAAATATTTATATTTTCCATGTAATATAATTACAAGGTTTTCTTCAATATGTATTTTCCCCTCAGCTGTATTCAGAAATCATTTTATAATTATGTTAGCTTGCTATCTCTTGGCAGCACTATTTGGCAAGTTTTTTTACAAGAAAGCTGGGGCAATGAGAAAAGCTAATCACCAAAATCACACAAATATCAAGCTTCAATCCAAACCAGTACATCTTCAATTAATAACCATACCTGAAAATCCCCAAAGAAGCTGTTGGGCTAGAATATAATCAAATCCATTTTTAGAAAATATCCTGTAAGCTACATATTAAGACACTAAGTATAGAAACAGTTACTAACTAGACAAATACAGTTCACATTATAGGAGAGTAAAAGTCAGATCTGTTTGTCTTTGAACAACACAATAAAAACAATTATGTCCCATCTCAAATAATATTAAAAGTTTCTATTTCTGCAACTGTATCAGAAAACTCTGATGTAATTTCTACAGCTATATAAATAAAATACTTGACAGATTAAGATTTCTAAACCTGTCAATACTCACCTAATACTTACTAGTTATAGTAACATAGAACTTTTATGGTAGTGCAGTTGTACAATTATGCAGAATCATTGAGTGAAGAATAATTAAGAGAAGGTAGAATAAAAAGTAGAACACCTGAATCTTGTAAAGGATTATCTAATAGTATTTAATAATTTTCAGAACATTTAGAAGAATACTCGCCATATTTATTAAAAAAAAATGTTCTTCTAATGTGTAAGAGGCATACTACCAAAAATGAGTCCCTAGAAAAATATCATCAAAGGAATCTGCCAGAATAAAAGAGAGACAAAAGCAAGACTTAAATGTGACCTAAAATCTCCCCAGTAAATAAAAGGACTAGAAATACTTCATTGCAGTTCTGAGACCAAGTCTGCAAGGGAAGGAATGTCCTAGAACTTAGCAAGGGACTGGTTTAATAACATACAGGGGTTTTTCTGTTTCTGTCACCTCTGTGTTTTCTGTTTAGGAATGTATTCAAGCATTTACTGTATTTTGTTTTGTTTGTTTTGCTCTGCTTTTTAATTTAAGCCTGCTTTAGATTGCTTTGTGACATTCAGAGGAAATTGTCCAGGAAAGTACATCTCAAAAATCAGCTCAAGGTTGCATTACACAGAACAGGCATTTTTTCAATACTAACACTGCTGTCTTACATAAAATCTTCATCCAACCTCACTGTGGTTGTCTTGATACCTACATGTATCCATTCCTTAACAAGTGCTATTAAACAGTAGCTCTTTATGGTTCTATCCTAGATCACGAACATTCCCTCTCTGGATACACAGTTTAAAGTAGTCATTACTTTCAACACTTTACATTCTGTTTAAAAACAGTACTGAGGGAAATTAACAGAGAAAAAAAAATGAGCATATTCCACTGCATTAACAGACACAACATCCATCATTTAATATGCTGATAGGAGTTTGAAAATTCTGCTTTTTAAAATAAAGGTTTTCTTCATAATAATTTCAAACTGTTCTTTTGTTTTTGATAAGGAATGATGAAAACATGGAGAAAGAAGGAGCTTTGGAACTCAACAAAAAGAATAATAAAGAGGAAAGTTTTATAGGATTGAAGGGAAAAAAGGTCAAAACACAAAAGAAATAGAGACTAAATGACTAAAGACCACGATAAAGTATATAAAGAAAAGGAAATCAAGACTGTGGGTAACAGTATTCTACACCTAGTTCCAACCTCTTCAGTCTATGAAAAAATTCTGATTAATCAAGTAATTAAAAAAAAAGACAAGAATCTTTTCCTTAAAAGTACATTTTCTAGACATTGAAGAACAGCTTACTTTTACATAGTATTAGTATATGGTGAGCTAACAAGTGACTTGGTTTGTGAATTGTGTTTACGTGAAGCTATTTCTGAGATTTAGGGTTCAAATTTATCAATCAAATGGTAAACACAAGGCTGGAAAGGTAAATGCAGACAAACCCTAAGAAGAGATACCAGAAAAAAATTAATTGTGAAGACAGTTAAACATAGAGGTATTTAATTTATAGATGAAACAAACTCCTTCACCATGTCTTTTGATCATGACTGGGAATATTTCAGTAGGTCCACACTGACACAACCATGAACCATGAATTAAGAATCAGGAAAAACATGATGAAATTATTTGATCTATAGTATGCTTGAGGCTAGATACTTAAACTGATTGAATCTGGTTTAAAACAAATGTACTGAAGTGATCACCTGCAATTGTGAGCTAAAAGATGATCCACGGTACTAAAACCGTGACACAGCTATTGCATATGCAAATACTATATATATAAAACAGAATCAAGACTGTCTTAGGTGGAAGAATACTATTTGAATAAAATTCTTCAACCCTGAATACATTTTACTAAATTTTATCACAAATTTTCATCCTTCCTCCTTTGCCTTTTTGTTCATTTATAATTTACATTTGTGTCATTTCAATTCAAATAAGTCTATCATATCTTAATGGGGATTTTTTTAGATGACTGTCTTATTTATGGGAACTCAACTTCAAGAGACATTACTTTAAAATTGGGTTTAGAGCTAGTCTGTTTGAACCATTAAAACTTCTGTAAGAAAATACAATAGACATATTACCTCGGCTTTTGGCAGCTTCTTTCAAAGCAGCAAGGACCTCAGGCTTCAGATCATCAGAGAGTAGTCTTCCCTCTAGGCCAGGAAAGAGTGATCTAGCACACCATGAAAGAAGAGAAAAAGGGAAAAAAAGGCCCCCACACTTTAGCAAAGCCCCATTTATTTATGCCGCTGTATAGACATTACCATCATGGTAGAACAGAGTAACATGCAAAGCAATCATGTTCACATGCAGCGTAGGGCTTTCAGTGGGCATTCTCGAACAAATAAAAAAAGTTATACATTTAGAAGCAGAGAGTAGTAAGAAAGTAATTTTTCCAGCTACTCTTCTTTTCAAAGCAGAGTAGAGCAAGTTTTCTTTGATAGAAAAACTGGGATTAAAAAACTATTTTCATCTATTTCTACACTAACAAAAAAACAAGTTAAAATAGCACCTACCATTCTATGTCTCTTAGAATTCTGTTTTTAAAGTTTACATAAAATACAACACATAATTCTACAATGTCACACAGATCTGTGGATTTGAAAAGATCTACAGATTTCAGAAGATCTGCAGTCAGTACTTAAAATGATTGTGCCAAGAGTCAGTCTCATCCTCCTCTTCTCTTACTTTGGCACTTAAAACTAAATCAGTTTTCAGGGCTTTGGTTTTTGTGAAATCAAAAATAAATATCCAGTTTAATTCTGATCACATGTATGCTCATTAGGCATAAACCAACACAGAATCTTGTTCTTCCACAGTTAGCAGAAAGAAAATTTCTAAGAGCTTATTTTGCCTTCTTAGCAGGCTCCAAATTTGAATAAGAGCCAATCTCCTAAATTAAAAGGGTTTTGAGACATCTAACATACATGATTTATCATACTTAAAACATTGGAATTAAAGATACTTGATGTAGGCAAGAATAGAGGCAAAGAAAGCATTATTATTTCAAATTTCTGTTTCATCACAGCTAGCAAGGAGATTTATGCCTGTTAAAATATGGCTCTTTATCAGTTTTACAAGACTAATCAAACCAGGTCCATTACCAATGGAACATAAACTGAATAAGAAATACTGGTATCCTTAAGTTTCAAAAAAAAGTATCTTATGACTAGTCTGAAGCAGGGCTCTAATTTGTTAGTCTCATCATGGGAATGTTTTCTGTATTAGTATTCTGACTTAACTTCTGGAAGGATTAACAAAGTGAAAGAACAACAAAATATAAATCATCTCACACCAGATGCTAAAAACCTTTTTTTTTTTTTGAAAAAGACACTAGAATCATAGGCCCCGAGTAGCTTTAATCCCCTGATAAATAACCTGAATTGGTTAGAGCAAGGAAAGATTATGGGGTTTTGATTATGGGTTTAAATTTGTGGAGTTCCTGGAGTGGGTCCAGCAGAGGGCTACAAAGATGATTAAGGCATTGGAGCATCTCTCTTATGAGGGAAGGCTGAGGGAGCTGGGCCTCCTCAGCCCCGAGAGGAGACAGCTGAGAGGGCACCTCATCCATGTCTGTATCTGTCTGAAGGGAGGGTGTCATGAGGGTGGAGCCAGGCTCTTTATTGTGGTGCCAAGGATTCAGGCAATAGGACAGGAGGCAATGGGTAGAAACGGATGCACAGGAAGTTCCAGCTGAATATGAGGAAAAACTTCTTCACTGTGCAATGACCTAGTACTGGAATGACCTAGTACTGATTGCTCAGAGAGGCTGTGGAGTCTCCCTCACCAGAGATACTCAAGAACCATCTGGACACAACCCTGTGCCATGTGCTCTGGGATGGCCCTCCTAGAACAGGGAATCTGGACCGGATGACCCCCTGTGCTCCCTTCCAACCTGAGTCATTCTGTAATTCTGTTTAGAGTATAGCAGAAAAAGAACAGCAGCAGGCTTGAAGATATGCAAATTGTTTTCAAGAAGCATGGGAAGAAAAGTTACTTGCATCCGACTGCTTTTCTTTAAGATTGGCTGTCTATAGGTATAGTCAAAACACAATTTACATAAGGAGCTCACTTGAAGCACTTTTTACCTTAATAATACCTATATAGGCACACTTCCCTTCTAAACAGTCCACAGAGCAGTAAAAGCAACAAAACATATGCCAAGTGTCACATTTTCTCAAGCTGAGGGTCTGGAAATAAGTGGAACTCTGAGGCAAAGGAGAAGGAGGGCTCATTGTAATTGTGCACAGAGGTAGCACTTTGTAAGGGGAAACAGTAAGACATCTAGTGTGTCTGAGTGACTTCAAGCCTTATATCTTTAGACATTGTGTGCAGAATGGTCCAGATTTAACAGGAATTTAATACATGCGTAATCCATTACAGACATAAAAAGCAGTAGTCACGCTTTCTCGCCAGTGACCCCAAGCTCATTCCTTCCAGCTAGCCTGCTCTTTGCTATCCCCTCCCCAGTGTCAGTGCAAGCTCTTTTGGCTGATGAAATGAGAACCAAACTGGGGCACTGATGCATCTGGGAAATAAGCAAGGAAAAAAAATTAATTGGGGAGGGACTGGAGAGAACAAAGGGAGAGCAGATGTAAAAGACAGCTCATCATATTATCTGCTCATTTCTTGAAACCAGTTTTTAGTACTACCTCACTGAAATTAAGTATTGTGATTAAAAAAAAAGCCAAACGTAATCTCAAGCCTTAAATTTAATAAGAGCCCTTAGCATTACCTAATTTAATGAACTTCCTAATATGCATGTTTCTAATCGCCTCATATTTGTAATTCCAAGAAGAAAATGAACTGGAAATGTATCCTGAGGTATTCTCTTAAAGCATAGATCACACAATTCTTTTATAAAGTGCTAATGGCAAATGAGTATTAAAATGAGATGTATGCACACAGACATACACATATATACAGAAAATTGAGTTCTATCTATGCCTTGTTTCATCACAATACAGGCTGCTGCACACCTTGTTTGTTGACAAGCAAAGAAGTCTGAAGATCTGGTTTTAACATATAAATTTTAGAAAAGGAAAAAACCTAACAAAAACCCTCTCCACAGTATTACAAATATTAAGCATACCTGGGATATTCTTCTGAAGTTATGTAAACTACATCCTGTTCAGACACAGATGAGGAAAAAGGAATAAAATTCCCATTCTGTAAAGGCAAAAGCTCCAATCCAATCAGTTCACTGTAGACTCCATCAGAAAGCGCAAATTCTAAAAGATGAAGCTTTTCTTCAGCAGGTCCACTGTGTCCAGATTTCCTTAGCACTTGCCGCACTACAGCAGGAGTCACTTTTTTCACAGCTTTAGAAGTAGAAATAGTAAGATGCACTGCACTAGCAATATTTGCTGGCACCTTAGCAATCTGCTTCCCTGAATTCTGGAGGTAGTTGAGAACAGACTGTGTATACTCCAAACTGTCATCCATTTCAGAAAAGTGCACCTGTTCCACCTTTATCCACTGATTACTCACTGAGTAAATAACTGTATGCTGGAGAAGGTCTTTATAGAGAGGTACTACAATTGGTTTCCAGGGTACCCTGATTTTGTTCTCATCAGGCCATAACCTATAAATTCTTTCAGGTGACAATGGAAAATCTGAATTCTTCTCAGTCTCCATTCGTTTGATAGCTTCCAAAATAAGGGTGGTATATGCCTTAGGCACTATATTTACTACAAGAAGATCATTCCACAAAGCTGCTGGATCTCTCCACTGATCCAACTCTCGCCATTTGATACTCCTCCTGTTGTCTGTGAGACCAAAGAAACCACTAACATGAACTGGAAGTCCAGTTTTGCTTTCTTCGCCTGGAGGCAAAGGCAGAAAACAAAATGCTCTTCCTGAAAAGTCTGCTACAGCTCCATTTTCCTCCTCATTAGTTGTTAAAGACATGGCTATTCCAATAGTAGGAACAAATTTCAAGTCATCGGCCAAATGATCCAGTTCTGTACACATTCCTCGACCACCCACACAATTACACACTAACCAAGATGTTTTCTGTGCGTCCTTAACACTCTCATCTTCTACAACTATATTTACATGGTACGTCACACATGTTATGCTATTGCTTGGAACTCCCTTACAATACTGATTTATTGCAGTTCCCAGGATTTTGATAGAATTGGGTCTTTCATGTTTCAAGGCCTTGTTCTCACTGGCAGTTACTCTAAAAACCAGCCTCTCTGTTCCATCAGCTTCCCGAACATGCAATGAAACATCCTGGACGCTCTTCAGGAAAAGCAATACTGTGTCCGCATCTGCTCTGAAGGACTCAAACAGCTCCAAAACCTTCTGTTTGTCATAAACATTGCTGCTCAGTTGGGAAGGTTGCAGACGAAGTGGGAAACGAAAAAATGTACCAGGAAAATTTCCATTCTTGAAGGTTTCCTTAGTGCTGCCAAATACACCAATGAAAGGTGCAAATTGGTCCGTAAGTTCATTTATTTCCTTGCTGTCTTCTTTTAGATTCCAACACTGGCCCGACTCATGAGGTCCAAAGAGGGTTTGATGGGGATCAAGCATTCCAATCTGGTCACCACTGAAGATGCTAGGAACATCTGTATCCATAAAAACTAACAATTATTAATAATCCTAAAACAACATACTTTAAAAATACAGTGTTAAGGAGCAACATGGCTTAGTAGTGGACTTGTACCATCAGGCTTATGGTTGGACTCAATGTTCTTAAAGGTCTTTTCCAACCTACATGATGCTGTGATTCTGATAACATAATTCAGTGCTTACTAACAGGGAAGAAACAAGCACACATCTATTCTGCAATTGAATACATAAACACTCATTCAACCATTTGAATTCTAGCAGACAGTGAGCAACAGGAAGTACAACTTCTTTCAACTACATACTTTTATGTTTCCAGTATTTTCAAGAAAAGAAACAACAAATTAATTTACTACATGTGTGTTCTACTAGATTCATACTTTGCAGATCTTGAAGGCTGGCAGACAGTAATTCTATACATTTAAAAGCACAAATTCGCAGAATTATCAAACCACAGAATGTATTAAGTTTATTCATGCTCAGCTAGATAAAATATTGTGAAAAATATCATGTGTCTTACAAATTCACTTCACAAGGTAAAATTTTTTATTTCACCAAAAATTTGCCTCTTATCCTGCACTATTATAACTGTGGAGACTGTAAGCATTACTCATGCTTCTTCTGTACCACAATAAAACATTCTGGGAGAATAATAGATTTCAAGACTGAATATTAACAGCTTGCAAAACAGTATGTACTATCTCTTTCAAGTGTAAATGTGCAAATACCTCTATTACATATTATCTTTTCTAGCAATAAATAAAAATCACTACCATACAAAGAACCTGCAGAACTTCAGTCTAGTGAGTAGAACTTTCACACTTCTACTTGGATACCTACCCTATATTATGAGCCTCTATAAAATGAGCAGCAGTGTATAATTGAAATACCAGTCTAAAGGAATGTTCATTTCAATACAGAGGACTAAGTACATAATAATGTTAATAGGACAATCTTCTTCAAAAACCTTCAAAATCAAATAGATACCTTATAGGATTAGAAGAAAACCAGGAATGCTTCATAAGAAAATCTACTCATGAACTAATTTTAAAACGTACTATAGAGAAAATATTAAATGTTTATGAATATCTAAGGTAATTTAACTATTTAAAACTTCAACATTTTCTTTTTAAAATAAGTACTAAGATTACCTGTTATATGATAAACTGAATTAAAGCCAATTCCAAATCTTCCAACTTTCAGGGGATCATCCTTCTTCCTGCTTCTTGCTATTTCCTGTATACCATGCCAGTCCTCAGGGGTGAAAATTGCATCATTGTATGCATAAAATGCTGGCCCTATAATAAACAGGCAAGAGTTAAAAAGATGACAGTAGAAGAAAACTATTTAATGTTTAAAATTTCTAGGAAATGAACTCACAGACCTGAGAAAGCAATACTTTCTTTGAAGTATATGCATGTGCAAATTTAATGGGGAAGCTATGACTCTAAACTGACATCAAATTATGCCTGGTAATGAAAAAAAAAAGCAAAAAGCAAAGAGATGAATTTACATCTGTAAATGGTACTTAGATTTATATTTTGATGTGTTATTTAATTCTTTCACCCTCATTTTAAAAGAATGATTCTGAAAAACTGAACAAAAAGCAGAAAACAACAAAAACTGTGAAAGAAGAGTCATAAGTGTCATAAGAGGCACAAGGCTTAAACTCAATCTGTTAAGACTATCAAAAAGATGTTTGAAAAATGTACTAATCACAGTCTGAAGATACCTCCACTGGAGGGGAATATAAGGCAAGATAAAACAATAACATGTTTATGTTATTATGAAAGTAAGACAGGCAAATTCATATTAGAAGACATAATAAGGCTGATTAACAACTAAAAAGGCCGAAAGAAAGAAGTAGTGGATCATTCATCACTGAAACTTCAAATCACCACTGAATGCCTTTCGGGATGACTATGCAAGCTAATTTTAAAAATACTATTAATAATAATAATAATTGTTAATTACATAATTGACCTTTATCACACAAAGCCATAGCAGATGATGTAAAAACCTTAAAGTTTCAAGAAACTGGATTTGCAGCGTACAGACAACATGGAGCAAAGCTGGGTGTAAGGTCAAGAGAAAAAGGGATGAGGAAGAAAACCGAACTGCCTGGAGAATGCTGAAATGTAAAGGGCACAGGACATCATTACATTAAAAACTGGTGTGTTGGCTTGGGCTTCATGGTAGCTGAGAGCTGTGTTTTGGATTTGTGCTGGAAACAGTGCCGACAACACAGGGCTATTTTAGTTATCACTGAGCAGGGCTTATGCAGAGCCAAGGCCTTTTCTGCTTCTCATGTGGCCCAAATAGTGAGTGGGCTGAGGCTGCTAAATAGCTGAGAGGGGACATAGCCAGGACAGCTAACCCCAAGCAACACGCATATTGAAGAATAATGGCCAAATTTAATAAAACTTATACTTACCCTGATATTGTGCCATGTCCTTTGACCATAATGTTTCTGTTCCATACTGAGTTTCATCATATAGAAACCTAACTTCCGTGGCACCAGCATCTTCTGCATTCTGTATCAGTTCCTAAGGCAGACAAAATAAATCAAAGAATAATGCAGTAATACATATTCTAGCAATGGCTTTTGAACTTAAACAGTAGAAAATAACAAGCAATTGTCTCAAGTGTAACTGTTTTCATACATTTCATGCAAAATGGTTTTATCCAGCTTACCTGCATGAGAATACGTATCCTTATAAAACAAATATTCAGACAAATACAAATATGATTTGAATTTGGAGCCCAAATACCATACAAAAGCGTCAAAAAGTTGAGAAATAAGCTACTAAACTGTTACTAATATATTATCCTAAGAATCAGAGCTGTAAAAGTCTCAAAACAAGGCAAATGTGAGAAGATCAAAGTGTATTAGGTAAGTCCTTACAAACAGTTGTACAACAACAGTGAGGCAACCATTCAACAAAAGGGTAATGCACAGCACTCTTCTTTACATCAACTGAATTAGGTTCAAGTTAACATTTCACAGTATGAACCAACTATTCCTGGGCCATGGTGCTCACACTTCTAACACCCTTGCAGCAAAGGCTGCAAATTAGTTCTGACCAGAGGCTCCCTAAGTCATGAACCAACAGAGCAGCAACCATGTTGAATGAAACCCACAGGCTGGAAAGAGGCTTATATTACGATTGAGTATTTGTTAAATAGTAGTAGCAGTGGTGAGAGCTATGGAAAACTCAAATGTCAGTAAACCAGTTCTGTAAGCAGAGCCATTAATAAAAGACGCCTATCCAGTCCTGTTTTCATCAACAGGAGACACGTAAGCATGATTATAAATACCTACAGGATTACAGTCTCACACAATGGTCTATTTACACTGAATCATCAGAGTGTATCAGGGCTCCAGACACATAAACACATGTGTATGTTTAGGTGGGCGTGTGCAAGCTTGGCACAAGCAAGTATTTCAGCTGAATTGAAAAGCAACGTAGATATATCCCATGCAACATATTCACACACTTTAATTTCATTCAGTTATACATAAAAGACTTGATAGCAAGATGAACTTGTAATTTAAAAATACATCAACTAGCAGCAAGTATACTGTTGAGACTAAAATAAGCTCACTGCTATCTAATATCTTGTTCCGAAATTATAACCCTTTTATTTTGCAGTTTTTGACAGTATGTTCAGTCTATAATGCATATTATATTGTCACTTCTACATAGTTTCGAAGTATTATGAGATAGCAAGAAATATACCTACAGCTAAGCATAAATAACAAATGTTTAATAAATCTTTACAAGGTATTTATATGCAGTTCTTCTTCTAAAAGAACAATCATGACAGTCCTTCATGAAGACACAGTAAGATAGCCCAAAGTTTCCAGAAATATTAAGTACTACATATAGCAAATACCATGAAGTCAGACTTGCATTCATGCTGTGGCACATGGTAACTGCTACACTCAGTTACAACAGCACTGTATCTGAAGAATCAAAACACTGAAATAAATTTAAAGGTATCAGCAAAACTCCTGGTAGTAATCTCTCTCTAACAATCTGTTAACCCTAAATTGTAAACTATGAAAATAGCATCATTTCTACTTTTAGATTTACCTATCTGATTTCTAAGAACATTTCCTTATTTCTTCATGTTAGAATGAAAGCTTGGGGTTAAAATATTGAGAAGATTTGAACCCTCCTTAACTCAAATGCTTTTTACAGATGCAACTAAAACTGAGAAATAATAAAAATGTAAGAACCCCTCCTACATACCGATATTGCTCAGAACATACTCAGAAGGCAATTTGCCAAAACAGTTGAAGATATGCATATCTTGGGCATTTTTGTATTTGGGTGTTTTGTATGCATGTTTAGATAGGTAAAATATATCTGTATCAAGTCCCATTAGTTAGAACCTAGTATTCTCACACACTAAGAAATTAAGTTCCTACCACCCATGTGATGAAGCATGCTGGATGAAAAGTTTAACATCCAACTAATCACTCCAGATGCTCTTAAAAAAAAATCCAACTGCCATTTTCAGACAAGGGCATAGGAAGCTATGATAAATCACATAATTCATCTTCTACTGAGCAAACTCAGAAACGTTTAAAGAAAAAACAAACAAAAAATCACACAAAGCACAAAAATGCCTTGTCCGCAAAAATGGAAACATATATCTTCTGTAGTACAGTGAATACAAAACAACCAAAAGATTTGCTGGGAAGTGTTGAACTTTGGCATTATGTCATGCATATTAAATGACTGTTAAAAATACTACTTATTGTCTACCTTAAGAATCTGTCCTCCCTCTGGGTATCTTCTTAATATATCCTTTAGAAAATCAACAAGTGGTGGAGTTGTTTGTCCAAAACGACCTAAAAACAAACAAAGAAATAATTTATTTTTTTTAAAAGGCTGTGTATTATGCTACTATGCACTTAATTTCAGATTTAAAAATATACTAAACAATTACTGGAAACATTAATTTCTTTAAACTAACTCAAGGCCTTTTATTGTAAAATCTTGTCTTTCCAGAATCAACTGTGAAAATCCTACATTATAAAGCTTTTAATTAAAAAAGGTGAAATAGTCTTAATGTTGAAGTCAATGAGCTGTTTCATATCAAGATGAAATAAATTTGGAGGCTAAGTCTTTGCAACAGTTATACCACAATTCCAACTACTTTTCATGTTCAAAAGTAGCAATTTCTAAAGGACTGCTACTTTTTAAGTAGCAGGACAGTATTCCAGGGCAACAGTGGCTCTAACTCTTTTACAGCCAGTGATGATCCCTACTGACAGGCGCACACAGGCACAGAAGGTTTTGGCTTTAGGGTACACTGCCCGTTCTGACATATTCTGGGCATGGACCTGGTGCCAGCCTTGGTGTTGCCAGGGCTTAACACTGGAGGGAAAAGAGTCCCAGCATTATGAACATCTGCTCCAAGAGAAAAAGTCTATCACAAAATCAAAGGTTTAATACTCTCCATTTCAAACTCCAGTCTGAGACTAAAGGGCAGCTCCCTAAACCAAACCTCTAAAACACGTGCTTCAAACAAATAGCAATGATGCAATCCTCACAAGGAAAACAGACCCTAATGATGCCCCATCTAAAGCTTCCTTTTAAAATTATTAACAAGTAATTATTCTCTCCCTCTCTTCTGCATATACATGTGTTTATGAAGCACACAGATTCAAACATGCATATTATGAATATTCTGGAATAAAACACTAGGATAAAAAAGCTAAGTAGAAAAAAGGGGACAAATAAGACCTCTATTTGCTGAGAAAGCATCAAGCAAACATCAAATACTTTGTCTTTAAAATTTTCTTGTGTCACTTTATTTAAGGTAACTTAATAGCATCAATAAAAAAGGCAAGAAATTGCAACTGACAGCTGAATGTGTGAAGTATTTCATAAATTCTGCTATTTTTGCAGTATACAAAAATATTTTGACGTATATGAAAGTCAATATACAATATACATACCTCCAAAATAAGGTGAACTGATCAACAGAAATTATCTAAAATCAAGAAACTGATCTTCTCTAAGTTGGAGAGCAGGTGGAAGTGTTTAAACAACACATTTCATTCACCATGGGAACCACCACAAAAACAGACAGATAACTTCTAAGTGATAAGAATGAAAATAGAGTTTGTTCTCTTTAAGAGCTGAGTTCTATGTATGTCACAACAATTACTCTGACTATAGGTCATTATTTACTGCACCCTATCAAAGGCTAAACTGATTTTTCTTGAGTATTAGAGCTCAAGGTCGTATTTAACACAAAACTGGTACCATAAATTTAAAGGAGAAACTTGTTCTACTATAAGAGCAGTCAAACACTTAGGAGTCCAGAAAGTCTGTGCAGTCTCCCTCCTCTTTCCAAGCTCAACCAGATCAAGCCTCAAGTGAGCCAGACTGACTTCAGAGCTGCCCACACTCTGAGCAGCAGGCTGGAGTAAAAACCTCCCCATGTCCCTTCCAATATGAATTATTTTGTGATCATATGAAAAGCTCACGCATTATTTGATAGACACCAGCAAGGAATGAACACAAAGGGGGCATGGATAACCCTCAGAGTACTTCAGCAACCCCTGTGCTTGGTCCTACTGACCATCCACTTCCAAGTTAGAAATTCAGAGCATTTCTTGATTCACCTGCTATAAGGAAAAATCTCCAAACTGCAAGACTCCAGTATGAACACAAAAGGCTGATACTGAAGCCTTCAGATGTTTTAGATTGACTTACATCAGAACTGTGGGCCAGGAAAGGTTAAGCACTTTATCTAGACATAAATTGCTTACAGTGACATCTCTAAGAAAATCTCCAATGCTAGGCACAAAAATACAGCAACAGTTTCTCTTTCCTATGAAAGATTTCTTAGGGCCACTACACTTTATTCTCTATATACTTGCATGGTGGAAAATAAGACTCTTTTTATTTAGTCTACCACAGCCTACACACAGCAAAACATCAGAGCAAGCTGCCAAGAGTGACAGAAAGAAAAATGTTTGATGTCATAGAACCTTGAGGTCACAGGAATGAGGTCCATTTTCATAGGACTTCAGGTCCATTTTCTAATCACTTCAGGTTCTAGAGAATGTGAACATGAACTTCTGGCTAATATACAAACTTCTCTCTGTCACTAAAAATCCATAATCCAGTACATACATGTCTTGAACAGGCTAAGAAAGACAATATTTTGTGAGACCAAATAAAAGATCTGTATGAAAAGAAGGGTTTCCTTCTTCATCATGCCATCTGATTAGCATGTATTTCACTGCCTTACAATAAAGTTATTGTGAGAAGAATATTAATGCTAGCAGCCAAATAAAATAATCATTACAGATTTTAATTTGGGCATTTCTGAAGATATTCAGTTATCAAGATACCATGTGAAAAGATACACCTTCAGATTTTTTAATAAAAATATAAATAACAGACAGAATCAAACCAAAATCAAACTATCAAAGAAAAAACCCTAGAAACAACAGAAGAAATGCAGAAATTTTCACCAGTGTTATAATTTTTTTACATGGTAATTACTGAAAATACATCCTTTCAGTATCTGAATTGTTTTCAAGTATCCAGTTTATTTTATATGAGACAAGGCAGCAACATTACTGAAAGGCAAGTCTTATTGATTGCATAGGACAGCAATAACCTAAATTCTACACATTATATCACAGGAAAAAATAAACACCAAGGCACTCAAAAAGAGAAGTTTAATTTTTCTAGAGCAGAATGAAAAGAACAAGCGACAAACCTAGGACTTACATGAAAAATAATTGCTTCCCATTTAAAGAAGATAAATATTTCAATTAACTCCCTATTGCATCAGAAAATGCTTTGAGCTTCCAGTTTATAAACAGAGACAAATATTTTCCATACCTCCTCCTTTCAGCCCTTTTGACTGAAGCTCTAGAAAAACTTGATTTTGAGACTTCTGAAGATCCACAATCTTGATGCCATCAGACAACTGAAGGAAAAAATAAGACAGATCTTGGTCAGAAGTTTTGGTTTGATAATAACAGGACCAAAACAAATCAGGTGGAAAAAATGCCTATAGAAGCATACTAAGAGCAAGCCATAGCCTCTTGTTTCTACAACTGAAAAAAGTTTTGTATTCAGGGAAGTTCCGGAAGCATGAAACTAAAGCAGTTATTGTTCTAAGGTGCATGCTCACAAAAAAAATTAACATATACAGGACATATATAGTCTGTATACTCCACAAGTACGTCTGGGTATGCAATTCCATAGGGGGTTTAAACCAAGCAATATCAGCTCAAAGCAGCTGGCAAGGCACTGTGTAGAGACAAAAGTGTGTCAGAGAAACTCCCCTGAAGAATTTGACAGCCTCATCCCCCACCACCTCTACATGCAGACCCACAGCATGATCAAGGTTGAAGGGACCACTGAAAGTCACCTCTCCCAACCTCCAGTGCCTCACCAGGAACACCATAGAGAAACTGAGGCAAATTAAGCAACACATTCCTTAGCAGCCATTGGGAAAACTATTACATAATCATAGCACATAAAGGTTTTGTTGCAATTCTAGTTTCATATGTTGTGTTCATATACATTCACATACAAAGTGTTGCTAGAAGACTCATATATGATCTATGTTATCCTGCACGCAACAACAAATGCAGAATTAGAATGCCACTGTACTAATTAGAAACTATATTAAAATATTATGTGAAATTATATTATTATATTAGTCTTGGTTTATAGTAGATTTTGGGACTACTTCCTCATTTTGATGGGTAAAAACAAATCACTAGAAAGCAGTTGGTGTTTACACAGACATAGATGCTTACAATCTATCTACATTTAATAAAAGACTGCCCTAGTCCAGAGTACGTAGTCATTATTTAACATCATTAGTAAGAAAAAAAACTTACATTCTTTTCTACTTATACCAGTTTTAAACAACGGCTAAAACAGCAGTGGGTTGTATCGTTTTACGATACTATGTATCGCAAAACTGCAGAAACATTGTACTTGAGTTCCTAAAGACATAAAATTAGGTGTAACTACTCTGAAATCACTAAAATACAAAGCCATCCACAGAATGCTGGAAGCCACCACCAAGCATTAAAGGGATAGTGTAAGTGAATATTCTAAGGTACAATTTTGGTACAAAGACACCACTAGAAACTTGAACATTGAATATGCACTTCAATGCATACTGTAGTTTAATACGGTAAGGAGCTATGAGAAAAAAAGATACTGGATTTTACTTAACACCTCTAAATTGCACATAACATTTCTAATGGAAAAAATTTATTTACAGATGAATATTCTACTACTCAAAAATTAAAAAATAATTTGATCTCAGTAAACAGGAGTTCAAAAGTTTATAAAGGATTTTCAAATTTGCTACAGTACAGAATAAATATTCCTATATACATTCTAGTTTATTATATTTTAAAAAAAAACAACAAACAAACAGAATAGCAATTACAGTCTGCTTACTGACTGTACCCTGTAGAAGATAAGTTTTCTGTGGCAGTCAGATCTTTGCTTCCAGGCAAATTTTAGAAAGTGATACAGAGTTTGTCCTCCAAAACAGGAAGGCCTGGCAAGAACAAAAGCAAGGACACACAAAACCAGGGAAGAAACAAAACTACACAGGCAGTTTGCTTCAAACCTGAGCCTTCAAAGACTACTTGTGTTGCCCTGGTTCTTAAAAGCTTCCTAAGCAATACAACCAACATGTTGCGTGTATCTTTTCTTATATCATAGAATGGTTTGGGTTGGAAAGGGACATTTGAAGATCATGTAGTTCAACTCCCCCTCCTACCATAGCCATGAACAGGAAGTATATCAGGTCTCTCAAAGCTCCATCCAACTGATTATCAACATTTCCAGTCATGGGGAATCCACAAGTTCTCTGGGCAACTTGTTTCAGTATCTTATCACCTTCATCCTAAAAAATTTCTTCTTTGTGCCCAATCTAAACTTAACCTCTTCTGGTTTAAAGCCATTGCGCCTTGTCCTATCACTTCAGGCCTCGGCAGAAAGTATCTTTTCATCTTTCTTATAAGCCCCCATTATTTACAGAAAGCCAAAAGAAGTTTTCCCTAGAGCCCTCTCTTCTCTACACCTTTGCAAATCCCCTTGCATTTAACACTAATTTCCAACCTCCTCCCTCTCCCCTTCTTGCCTCTACTCATCCCATCCCACCAGGTCTCCAGGTTCCCATTTCCCAAGAGTGCACCTAGAAGCACACGAAGCAGTACTGAAAGACTGACATCAGGCTGATGCCTTCAACAGAACAAGGTCATTCATTCATTCATTCCACTCTCTCCTGTGCCCAGACCTCAATTTTCAGCTTGTCACTTTCATCTCACTGTGATGTCAACTCTGCTCTCGAAACTGACCAGAATGGCAGGAGGGCAGAACAAACACATCAGCACTCTCCGGCGAATTTCTGCTATATTGCTAACAACTCCCCAAAGAAATTAGGATAAAACACACCGAGAACTTCAAGGAAAGGAAAAAGACACAAAAACTCGGATGATAAAAGGTGGCACCATCAAGAGCGGTGTGAGGGTCGTCCAAACGACCTCCGTGCTTCCCACGGGAGGAACACCTAAGGACACGCACACACGGCGCTGCCCACGCATGACACAGGAGCACCCGGGTGGGGACTTCGCGCAGCTCCGCGCTGCGAGAGGCGCCGCGGAGGTGCCGCCGCCCCGCCCGCCGCTCACCTCTCTGCCGCGGTGCCACAGGCGCTGTTCGGCGGGGGGCGGCCCGGCCTCCGCCTCGATCCGCCGCTTCACGTCCCGCACGGCCGCGGACGGCGGCAGCTCGAAGGTCCTGCAGCCCAGGCAGTCATGGAGAACGGTCACCCGGGACAGCCTGCGGCAACACGACAGACACCAGATGAGAAAAGGTTCGCAGCGCCGCCGCCCGCCCGCTTCCCCCTCGGGCACCGCGGAGGCCCGAGACGGGCGCCGGAGCCCGCCGGGCGCAGCGATGGGCGGGCAGGCGCCTGTCCCGCTCTCCGAGGGGAAGCGGCGAAGCCGATCCCACAGCCTCTCCGCCCAGCCCGGCCCGGCCTGGCCCGCACTCACATCCCGCCGCCGCCGCACACAAAGGACCGCTACTCGCCCCGCCGGCGGCGCTCCCCGCGCGGGGAAGGGGTGGGGCTGCGCCGCCCGGAGGCCCGCGCCGCGGAGGAGGCGGAGGAGGAGGCGGGAGCGGTGGAAGTGCCGCCCTAAGAGCGGCGGCCGTGGCTGCGGAGGGGCGGCGGGGCACGGGCGGCTCCTCAGCCTCGGCGCACGGAGGCGTTTCCCGGCTCCCCGCGGCCCGGTGCCCCCAGGGCCCTCGGGAGAGAGGCCCCGGTCGTCTGTGGCGAGGCAGAGGCTGCAGCTTCGCATGAACAGCGTGAGCCGCGACTGAGGGCGAGATCTAGAGATGGTACCGAAGGCACATCCCTCCTTCGTCAGGGAAGCACGCTGGTGTTTCACGTAATTCACAGCATTCAGGCACCACAGTAGGGAGAGCACATAGTTACAGCTGATAAACTTCATTCTTTCTCAAGGATGCAAAACACAGAAGGAAACATACCTTTTCTGCTCTCTGTCGGAGAGCCTGTCAAAGGTCATACATCCTGCGCTATCTCAAAGGGTGTATGTTAAGTCCTCATACCATTCAAGACTTAAGGAAAGTGCTCTCGTTCCTGAAAAGTTTAGCCTTAGCCTGCCCGTGATCCCAATGAGTTGAGGGGGCACTTTGAGAAACTTATGGAGAGGGCCAGCAGAAAGGCCACTGTTCATCGTGTACGAAGTTCCACGCCCGGGACCGTGGGCTGTGCATCCGTGAGGAGCTGAACAGCAGCCCTGCTCCAAAGGATACCAGGGATGCCAGGCTTTCCAGATCAAGGAAAATGAGTCTCCTCAGTGCTGATGAAGCTACTGTGACCACAACATAGTGGTGTTTTGGGCTTGCTTTTTTCCCAGGCAGAGAATTACTGATATGGTCAGGGGCCCGAAGCATGTGACCCACAAGGAGTATATGAAGGGAGTAGGGCTGTTGAGTCTGAGGATGAGCAGACTGTAGGGTGCGGTACAGTAACATCCTGCATGTACCTGAAGGGCAGTTTCAAAGGCCGTGGAGCTGAGCTCTTCGTAGTGCAAGACTAACAAGGGGCAATGGCAACAAACTGGCTTGGGAGGTTCACATGAAACAGTAGGGAAAATCCTGTCACTAGGATTATGACTAGGATTATCACTAGCTGTCTAGAGGTACATGGCTGACCTGAACCTATACTGATCCTCCTGCTTCGTGCGAAAATATGGACTACAGACCTCCAGCTAACAGTTCCACTTCATTCCAACAGGTCCTCAATTCCAATTCATCACTAAACTAAAAACATTTAAGACCTTTCTCAGTGACAGGGAGCTAAGATTGATGCTTCACAGGCAAAGGCAACAGAGTTTCTGTGGAAAGGGAAAAAGACACAATGAACCTTTGCAGAAAGTGTATCAAGCAAAGAAAAAAAAAATAAGCCCTCTAAAATTGATAGAAGGCTAAAAAAACCAGAAAGATCAGGTGGATCGGGATCCAACATGGTATCTAAGTAGGTAGATACCAGTGCTACAATCAGATTCACAGTGCTGCAACAACTGATTTTATTCATCAGCAATATTTATATATTGAATTCTACAGGATTGTAAGAAAATGTTGAAAATATTGTGGATCTGATCATGCTTTCACCAGAAATAAAACAAAAACTATTTTAACATAAACAAGATGTCTCTTTGCTTTGGTTTAGAACTTTGTCCATTTTTCTATCATTTTGTTCTTTTAACTTTCCTGTTCAGAGTTCATCATCACAGAATTTTTCCTACTATGTCACAAAGAATTGCTTTCTAATCTCTTAATGTTTATCTTTTTATGTCTTAATACCTGCAGAAGGGACACAAATCAGGGTGGCTGGGCAAAATGGAAGGAGTTGAAACCCAATGCAGTTCCATCCATATTAGCTATTAAAATACTTTCCAGATCAGTTGTCAACCACCAAGCCACACTGGCAAAATCTAATTATTCTTCTCTCCTTGGGATCATGGGAGTGATTAAGCATTGTATGAAGCATGCACAAGTGTTCAAATGGGACCCTGGAGAAGAACAGAGCTATCTCAAGTAACAGCCACCTCTCCTTGTGGAGCTTCTCAAATGATGGGGCACATTTAGGGCCATGGACCATCCTGCTATCAGTGCCAGGCTGAAGTTCCCCAACCTATGCCACATCATATGACATGACAATACTCGCAAATTATGTCCTGTGGTGATTTAACATTAATATTAGAGGAAAAACACTTTGAGTACCACAGATTCTGTCTAGTATGTAACCTCTTAGTAGAAGGGAAGAGTTGGGAAGAACTAGTAATACAGAAATGGACCCTTTCAATGTTCTGGACAAAGGAGTTTGACTCTTGAGCTTTTGGAACCTAGCCATGTCTGTTCTCATAAATCTGAACCCCTTACTTTTTCTTCATATCTAAATAAAAATATCCTAGAAATTGATGATACAGAAATCACAGTGACTGACTGAAAAAAAAATAATAAAAGAGTACGTGTTCCAGCTTACAGATTTTTGCAACAACAAAAATAAATTTTAAAATCTCAGTTATCCATTTGAAAAAAGTACTTGGAAGCTGGATAATCCTAGCAAAGTTCAAGGTATTATGTACAAATTTGTTATGCAGAACTACTAAAAATGATTTCACATGACAATGTTAAAAAAAAAACATATGACCTTACCAGCTAGGAATTTTTTGACTACCCTTGATAATTAAAAAGAAAAATCCCAGCTTTTGCATATAAAAGGGTTGGGTCTGATTTGAGAGGTTTTTTTAATATTGTAGGCAGAATATCATATGCTAACAGTTTTATAACCACTTTTCCAAGCAGAACAGCATTTAGATTTAAAAATACATATGGAAAATTCTCCTGTGGCTATAAATAAATTCTGTTTGGTTCAGAATGAAGTCATATAAACTATACAAGAAGGGACATGCAATAAAAAAAGAAAATTAAAAAAAATTTAATAGTCTGTGCAACATTAAAATATTTTTATAAAATGAAAGCCATTTTCACAGTAACATTTCCTTGGAGAGAGGAAATTCTGCATTGCAGAATCACCTCATATTTCCAATTATTTAAAATAAGACTGCAGTAGCAGAAAAAAAGATGAATGCAAGTCCCTTCCATCCTGTCAGTGTGATTAGAAAGATGGAGTGGAGTCTACAAAAGGGGTGTACAGCATGATAAGAAACAGACACGACTAGGTCACTCCTGCCAGAGGAAAACCACTGCAGCAGAGTGGCTTCCAGTGCAGCAAGTAACATTCTGCAGTGCTGGCAGGCAAGAAGCAGTGACTCAACAACTTCATCTGGGTTTGAGAGAGTTCACACTAAACTTACAGCAAAGCTTTCTATGACAGAGCAAGCACTGACCTTCATTCTTAAATCTACTCCTTAAGTGTTACCAACAGGTATTTTAAACATTGCATTGTATGTATTTCCCAGCAGTCAGAGATTACAGATCACATTGGTCTATAGTCACTGCCAGGAGCTTGCTATACCCTTGCTTACTAATGCCTTTTCAAGAAGTTTGAAAATAAGCCTACCATTTGTTGATGACACATGTGCTAGTCATTGGCAAGCCACCCCTTACTGTACAGTATTTGTTTCATTTGAATAGCTCCACTAACAGAAAACATCTAATTTTTCTCCAGCTAGAATTCTATCTAGTACAAACGGCCAAACAAACCCCCCTTTTGAATACTACTAAAAATGAGCAAAACCTTTTAGGGCACAGAGACCAGGAACAGACATTTCTTTTCATCTAATGATTTTGATCTCTCCGTAATTCGCTTTAGTGTTCAAGTGACTTCCTTGATGGCACTAAGCAAATTCTAATGGAAAATAGTTTTAAAACCTCTAAAAGTTGTTTCAGTTTATTCTTTGCAAATAAGGAGCAAACAAGAAGGCAAAAATAAATTACAAGATTTCAAAATCTCAAATGCTGAAGGAAAACTTTCTCTTTGATCCACCTTTAAGAAAATACTACTTTAAGCTAAGTCCTTGAAGAGACAACTCAACTATGGAGCAGTAATTGTTACTCCACAAATTTGAATTGCTGAGAGTCACAGTTTTCGATTCCAGATGGTACAAATAACAAAATACCAGTACAAAATGTTTGACATTTCAAATTATGCAAAAGATTAAACCAAATTATAAAAATAAACTCCTCAATTGCTCTTTAGGGATTGCAATAGGAGGGACTACAGTGTTGCAAGAGCTGTTGTTGGCAGACATTTTTTAATAAGCAATATGTTAAATTACTGTTGGTATTTTCTTTTGGCCTTCGGTGCCAATAGAAGGGCCAGATTTCAAACATCCACTTCAACTTTGAAACATCAAAAGAGCAGAGCCTAAATTTGCAAGTTGGTTTCAGGACCTAATGTAGGCTCCTAAACACATACATTAGTGCAGTCCTAGGTTTTTTTCCTCCATTTAGGACACAGATTCATCAGGTTATCAAAGCTGGGGTTTTCCCCATACTATCTTAAGGCATTTTTCCAATTTTAATTTCAGAGTTAATGAAGCTACTATCTTTCCACTGAGGAAAATCAACTCAGTAACTAAAATGGTCCAGATTACACATATATTAAACATTTTAAGTAGTATTTACTGATCCCTATTTTTGCTGAATACTATATCTAATCATGTTGAAAAGTTTCATAACATTTTCTAGGCATCAGTGAACAGAGTACTTTGTATTATGAGAAAACTAGAATACAAAATAGGAGGAAATACAAGACAAGTAGTTTTAAACACTGTGAAAAACAAAACTTCAAGCACTTCTGCAACTGTCTCTTCAACAGATAGTGGATGATATCCAGCAATATCCTTCCAGATAATCCTAGCTCTTTTCCACCTCTGTATCAGTTCTGTCTCACTCATAACACAATTCCATACAGAAATACAAGCTATAATTTATCCTTCAGAAAACAGAAGGACAGGTGGCACAGAAGAATCATGAGTCACTAGTAAGGCTAGTAAGAGGAAGGGAGGAAAAGGGGAAGAAAGCACACAGGTCATCCTCTTCTGGGTAAAAACAGAGAAGTGAAAAAAACCTCAGAGATGCCCAGATGTATAAGATTTGCATTAGAAGGGCCTAGTTAACTAACCTACAAAAAAAGAGAGATATTCAAACCCCCAAATTTTCTATCCCTTGGTCACCTGGCAATGGAAATATATAACTTCCATGAATTTTTACAGAATTACCCAGGGAGCCAGTGGAACAGACCCTGAAAGAGTAGTCAGCTGTTGCTAACAACCACTGTCTAACACAATGCAAAGCCCGCCTTCTTAACGCACAGGAAAAAGCAGAGGCTGTACATTGAAGAACTGCACATCAAGGGGAATTCTGCAGATTGCAAGGCTGAGGGTGGAAGCTGTCTTCTTCCTGCAGGTCCACTGACAGCAAATAAGAACAATTCTAATTACAACTAAATGTTTTGTAACTTGCAACAAGTAAACATCTCATTAACTTTGTTTAGAAAGCATTGACACAAAGAACTTGCTTTGCATTTTAGCTGTTGGCAAGAGTGTACATTCATCCCAGTGAAACAGTATGTTGAATTTAGAGTTAGGCAAGCACAGGAAGGAAACTTTCTCTTTCACTTGTTTACAAAAAGTGCAATAGTGAATAGAGACTGTAAATTGAAAGTTAAACTACGAAACCTTTAATCGCAGGAGTTTTTTCTACCGATTCTTATTAATCTCATGGAGGCAATTCATAAGTAAATGCAACAGTATCTGGCATCTATATAGTATTTTGTAATTTAAGAAATTAATTTCACCTTTAAAAATAACAGTTTTATACACACACTAGGCAAGTTTCAGACTTCTTTAAATTACTGACCATGGATGTTTGAGCAAGAACATGCCAGCCTAACGGTAAATTTTTTCAGGAGATTTTTTTGCTTGGTAGGTGGTTTTTTACCTGTTCTTATCCTTGATCTCCATTGTCTCTTTTTCTTTGATATCTTCTTGATAGGAACATGAAGCAGATGTTGGATTTATAAATTAGAAAATTAGTTTTTAATCCTTTTTGTTTATCATCTCTTCAATGGACACCAGAAAGCCCAAGCATATGAAAGTCAACTTAGTATTCACTCCATCCCTTTCCTACCCAAGATGTCTCTGTGTATCACCATCTTCTGCTTCGCCAGTTTTCCTTTAGAGCCACTTGCTTAATTGTTCACAGAAGTTCATTCTCTCGTAATCAAGAGCAGATGCAGCAGGACAGATCTCAGAAAGCAAGGAAGTCTTGTTCAGATTCTTTAATATAACCTGAATTCAGGCTATATTCTTGTGCAATTGGTTTATATTTGTCTTCTAGAACAGGAGTGGGATTCTGGAAGCTGCTGTTTCTGCTTTGTCTTCCCTCTTTTCTGGAAGCAGGCACAGTTGGAAGAGTATTAGTGAGGCCCAAAGTCTGACATGTCTTCTCCGTCGCACCTGCTAGATGATACTTCTTAACATCAGCTCAGGAGTTCTGGAAGAAGAGACACAAGGGAAAAGTGGAGGGCCATTAATACAAAACAGAGTTGAACCGAAGGGTATGAAAAAGCCATTTCCTTTGAGGGCAGAGTTGCAGTTTACCAGTATGGAGTGAGTCATGGTACTAATTATAAACTGCCTTGTGTGTCGCTTGTAGGCACAGGGAGGCAGAGCTGACACAGAGCAGTGAGGTTTCCTGCTTCTCTGCCAGTTTAATGCCATACAGCCAGTGCAGTGACAAACACACAGAGCTGTAAGTATGTTCACTGAATGGGCAGCATGTTTAATGGCAGCTGGCAGCTGAGCACCCAGCAGCTGCTCACTCACTCTCCCAGTGAGATGGGGAGCAGAACCAGGGAAAAAGGTAAAATCTGTGAGTTGAGATAAGAACAGCTTAATAATTTAAAACATTATTATTCTTAATATTAGTAAGAATGAAGTAATGGTGATGCAAAGAAGTACAACAAAAAGAGAGACAGAAATAATACCCAAGAAAGAAAAGTGATGCAGAAGACAATTGCTTACCACCCACTGACCAATGCCCAGCCCATCCCTAAGCAGGGATCCATCCCTCATGGCCCATACACCCCAGTTTATATAGTCAGCCTGACATTCTATGGTCTGGAACACCCCTTCAGCCCCTTTGGGCTTAGCTGCCCTGGCTCTGTTCCCTCCTGGTTTCTTGTGCACCTCCTTGCTGTCAAAGCACAGAAAACTGATAAACCTTGATTTAGAGCAAGCCCTACTGAGCCACAATGGCAACATCAGTAAGTTATCAACATTATTCCCATACTGAATTCAAAACCACAGTGCTGTACCAGCTGCTAGGAAGAAAATTAACACTATCCCAGCCAAAACCAGTACAACTGGAATATATATAGGATATATATTCCTCTATGCTAGATATTACAGTCTGGATATAAAATTATGCCATCAAGAAAAGTAGCAGACTGGGCAGGACATTCATGGAGAAGGATTTTGCCCTTCTATTCAAATGGCTTGCAGCTAGGGGAAGAGGTTAACTAGCTTGCAATGGCTTTCCACTGGGAGGATTCAGACTCTTCACAGCTAATCACCGGTCCCAAACTATATAGGTCAACATCTACCTTATGCTACCTTTGGTAACTATTTCCCTGAACTTCTGTAGCACCAGAACAGCATACAAGTGAGGCAAGGCATATGCTGTCAAGCTGCAGGAAACAACATACTTCAATATTAAGTTATTACTCAAGGAAGATATGTTTAAGAGAGTTGGGAGTACTGACAGTGGTGTTCCATTATTGTTCTGCATCTGTGCAAATGTAAATCCTTATCTGAGCCTCTGACAGTGTTGGCAAGTCTTTTCATAATGTGCAGTTGTGTATGTCCCTCTTCAAACAGCAATGCACAGACATTCCTTCCTGACCCAGAAAGGAAAACAACGGTGACAAAATTGCAAAAGATTAATTAGATGTAAACATGATACTGAAATACAAGTGGTATGAAAGAAAGGGAAGTAGAATCTGTGGCTTGAATACTGGGGTTTTTTTAATACTTGAGGATTTTACCTACTCAGTAAAAAAAAATGTCAAATTGTATGAATAATGAATGCATATTTACTGTGACAAGCATTATGAAGAATTTAAGTTAGCATAATATGTTATTAAGTGGCTTCAATATAGATTTTTCTTTCTGTGGATGCTGAGATGTATATCTACCTTATAATCAAAAGAAAAGACCACCCTTAAGTCATACTTAAGTAATAAAGACTGAAGCAAAGGGCCTTGCGAATTTTCCCATTTTCCCAGATATGAATGATTTCAAAGAGAGCAAAACTATTGCAGTCCAGCTGCATAATGGGTCACAGTTGGAGGACAGTGCAAGGGAAGGCTTTTTCACTGCAGTGGAAAGCCAGGCTCAAGAGGCCCAGGCACTATGTGTGCACCCATGGCTGGAAGGCAAGGGTATCTTATACAAGTTCCTTCAAAATGTCATTAGAAAAATCACACATGAAAAGTATTTCAAGTTATTTGAGCAGCTTCAATTGCCTTGAGGAACATTAAAGAAAAAATATGTTCTAATAGAAAGTAATAGAAAGCTAATTATGACTTCAGGAAACAGCCTCTCCATAATTAGTGAACGACACACTTTCTCAGACTCCATTCTATTTCTAGACTTGGTCTCTCAAAGATTGTCCCTTATTATGTCGCCCCCTTGATATGTTACTTTTCTTGGTACTAACACATGCTAAGAAAACAAAAACATCTCTAGGATTTTTGACAATGACACCTTGTTCAGAATATTGAAAGGTCCAAATTACCTAAAAGCAGCCTAAAATTTTTGATACAATAAATAGTTTGCTTAGCAGAAAAGCACGTTCCAGCACAGTGTGAAGTGACATCTCTACACCAGCAAATAATTCCAATAGTCCTCGAAGGTGCTTGGTCTTGCCAGCATAGATGTGACCAAAAGATGTTGTCAGTTTGGTACCAGATCACATTACCATCCTGGAAAGATTTCAACACAGTCATGTCTATGTTGTCTCCCACGGAAAGAAAGAGAGCCAGCTTGGCTGTCAGATACCAGATACAGATTTATCCTGGCACACTTAACTTACTGGCCTTACACCTCCCTGGTGAGCAGTTATAGGTTATATATATATATATAGGTTATACAGGTTACCTTATACTTTTATATTATACTGAGGTGCAACATCTGAGGACATTCTCTAATTGAATTTATTGCTATAGCCAACCATAAATCTCTCCTGGAGGGGAAAAAAAAGCCAGTTACAATCAATGTCTATGCCAATTTTCAGCTGTGAAATTTATTTCCTTTTAGGATAAAACACCTTTGCTGGAGGATTTTATGTGTGTCTTTAATTGAATTTTGGGGGGAGGAGGCTTAGCAGTCAAAGCGCAAAAACAATCTTCAACTTTGTGGATGCCATGATTAGCTGTACTTAGGAACCACATGTATAGCTACACAAATACCTAATTTTGCCTTCAAACCAGGTAGGTGGAGATATATATATATATATAGATATATAGATATATATATATAGATATATATATATAGATATATATATATGTGTGTACTTCAACAGAAATTTTTGTTTTAAAAATCATTAGTGGTTGTCTGATTATCTATCTGTTCACTTTTCCTCCATCCTGATTAATATTAGGATCAGTCTAAATGAAATACACTGAGTTTCTTTCTGCAACAATAAAGCCTAAATCAAAATTGTTAAGTCAACTCAGCAGCATGGGAAAAAATACAAGAACTATCAGAATTACTGAATACCATCCAAAGTTCTGAGTGGGAAATCCGTGGACAAAGTACTGCTGTAGCTAATGCTTAATTTATGTTTTAAACAGTCTAAAAGCACAAATTGTTCCTGTCAACACACAACTTATACTAGCTGAGCTCAAAATGGATTTCTATGAAATTAAATTCAAGGCAATCACACAACTGCACATACCACACAAATGTAAAGAGTTGCTTCTCAGAGATACCTGTTCTGCAGAAATTTGAGACTGACCTGATACAGTGAAATACAATGATATGACAGCAAGCCACAAATACTGGAACTAAAGTAGATATGTCCTTGGTATGTTAATTGTCTAGGCAGTTTTGGTGTAGCAACTTCAACTGAAATGAGTAGTCCACACCATCAGCAGATAGGAATCAGTGCCATCAGCAAAATATATGGCTCTGCATTTATATTGTTATGAACTACAGGAGTTTTCATGCTTTATCACATACAATTTTAAGATTAAAAATATACTGAAAGCATTCAAAAATGCCAATACTTTAATAATAATTATAGAGTTGATAATAATAATACTACAAATTCTGTATCATTAATGCTATTCATATTAAAATCAATAAAAACGCTGTACCCTTGTTGATTTTTGTTTAGAGAAGAGAGTGATTGCAGCTGTACAAAAGTGATTTTTTTTTTCTAGAGTGTGATGATTTTGATTCATTTGCACAGTAGGCATTGTTGCTTTTTGATGAAACACCACAAACATACAAGGATAAAAATATGTAAGAGGTGAAAATCAGGACAAATGCAGCAGTCAGTTTTTGAAGCAAGTATTGCGTGTGCCTACTCTTTCCAAGGCCACATCAGCACCAGGAAGAGCAGCAGTTATTCCTCTTAGGGTGGCCATGAGCTGTCAGTGTGCACTTACAGCCCAGAAAGCCAGTGGTGTCCTGGGCTGCATCCAAAGCAGCGTGGGCAGCAGGGCCAGGGAGGGGATTCTGCCCCTTTGCTCTGCTTAGACCCCGCCTTGCAGGGCTGCATCAGCTCTGGGGTCCCAGCACAGGGAGGACATGGAGCTGTTGGAGTTAGTACAGAGGAGGATTAGAGGGATGGTGTACCTCACCTACAAGGAAAGGCTGGGAGAACTGGGATTGTTCAGCCAGGAGGAGGGAAGGCCTCCTGGTGCCTTATTCATGGCCTGAAAGAAGTCTACAAGAAAGGTGGAGAGGGACTTTTACAAGAGTCTGTAGAGACAGGACAAGACAGAATGGATTCAAACTGAAGAAGAGTAGCTTTAGATAAGAACTTCCGAAGAAATTTCTTTGCTGTGAGGGTGGTGATGTACAGAAACAGGATGCCCAGGGAAACTGTGGATTCTCCATCTTTGGATGTCTTCAAGGTCACACTGGATGGGGTTCTGAGCAACCTGGTCTAGTGGAAGGTGTCCCTGACCACGGCAGGAGGTTGGAACTAGATGATCTTAAAGGTCCCTTCCAACCTAGAACATTCTGTGATTCTGTGACCTACAGCGAGGTTTTGTAGTTCCATCAAGACAAGTGAAGACCGTGTCCTGCTCTTTGCCTCACAGCATGGCAGTCATCTGACCATCACTGAAATTTATTCATTGTGAAAATGTCTTTATTACTGAGGGAAAGGAGACAGCCTCCAGCAGCAATCAGTGGAGGCATAATGGTAAGTAGAAGTTCTGGTGTGGATGCATTTGTAGCACATACTGGAAAAGATTTTAGGGTTGCTTGAGCAAACAGAGCAGCCATTAGCTCCAAAACCAGAAGCAGCCTAGTGCTAGCAATCCAGCACTGCGGTAAGCAGACCTGACAGCCCTATTGTTATCAAGATTAATCCAGTATCTCTTCAGAGCTCAATGCTGCATGGATATATCAGCTGACCATTATCTTAAGCCATGGAGCTGAGGAAATTTGTCTCAGACATAAAAGAACAAGTTAACTGAAACAAAAAATAGGTCCCATATCAACTCTATCTGTTTCTTTCTTAGAGGAACAAAAGCAACATAATTCTTAAAATGTAAATGTGCTTAACATGAGACCTGCCATATTTCACTTATGGAAAAGGTGACTCAAGAAGTATGATTACATGCAATATCAGGAAAACTCTAAAAGTTACTTGGAATAGTATGATAGTATGAAGTTTGATTCTATGGTATTCCAATGACCTCACAGTAACCATCTGGGACTGTGTGGTTGAATTATGCATAAAGAATCCTTTCATCAAATTCTGATGAAGTAAACTCAGATACCAAATGACAATTCTCAACAATGCATAGCAGCTGGAGCAAAAGTCTTTAAAAACCCCCACAAAATTGGGAGAAAGAGCCATATGGTTAAGACCTCACTGCTGTTCTCCAGAAATGTGGAGATTTTAAGACCTTTTCTCTGAAATTTAAAGCAATGGTTGCCATAAAAAAAGGACAAGCAGAAGGAGAACCACTTAGTGTTGATTCTGACGCTTTTAATGGGCTTTCCAATGAAATGGGAAACTGACACTGCCTATGAACCATAATACAGAAGCCTAAAAAGCACTGCAGTCACAAAGATACAAACAAATGGGCTATTAAGCTGAGGAGAAAAATAGCATATGAATTATGACTTGACTGCAGAATATGATGCCTTTAGAGATACACAGCTTAATAGATAAGATTTTCTTGCTCTAAAGCAGTGTACACTAAGTCTGAGCTGAACACTAATTTCTAGTGTCTGAAACAGTCTGAACCATCCACCAAAGCGACACACTGCTCTGTGCAGACTGGCCAATGCAAGAGTTTATGAATTTTCTAGCAGCGGGTTGTCAGTCTCACAAATCCCTGATGAGAAACCAGATGAAGAACAAACTAGGAACTGAGCCCTTATACAGAAAATACTGACATTTCAGAATAATTACATAGTTTTTTTGAACTCAGTCTCTGTAAGTGATACAGGGCTGGAAGGAAAAGTAGTTGGTCAAGTGCTCTGAAAATACAATTCCACAGGAAGGAAGGAAACTGAGTACTTTTGCAGGTTTCCTTCTCTCCCTCTCTTTCTTTTTTTTTTTTTTTAATTAGATTTGGTTTGGATTTAACTAAAATAAATCTCCTTCAAGCACTTTTCTTCAAGAGTAACCTGGAAAACTCATACCATAATTATTATTCTGCAACATTACTAGTGGCTGAAATACCAGGAAAAGCAAACACCCTTTTTGGTTACTTAAGGGCACTGTACTGTGCTGTACATAGAAAACCATTATAACAGATACATGAAGTCTCAGAGTCTCATCTGAAGCACACTTTGCAGATAAGCACTTATATTGAAACAATAACTGAACTTATTCCAAAGATAAACTTAGAATAGTTATATACTGTAAGATTAGTTATGCCCTAAATGCTGAATACCTAATCTTGCTGTCCAAATTCCTTATGCATTGCCTCCTGCACTGTAAGCTAACAGGCAGTTCAGGCTTAGGTATACTGAACTATACCAAACAAGAATACTCAATTTACTTGGTTTAGATGTACACAAATAACTCTTTGTTTACATTCTAATTTTTAAAGCAGAAAGAAAATACACTTAGGAAATTTTCTTACTTACTAAGTAAACCAAACTCCAGATAATTATAGCAAGTAATCCACATATATGGAAAATTATGCTTTCATATGTTGTATCTAAAATTGTTTTTGTTTTTACTCTTAAGTGAAGGGTTTAGCTTCAATGTTTAGTCCAAACATTGTTACTGATCTAACTTTAACATTTCAATGAAAAGTAGATGGGTTCAGATCTTGAAAAAAATTATCATCTATGAGGAAAATTAATTGAGGTTTGATTTAGGCATTACTGTTCCCTGAATGTTATCGATATAATAGGTGGCCTCACTACTTTCTCTGGCCTAGCATCTTCCCCTTTGGTCAATTTACAGCACAGATGGCCAGGAAGGAAGTATGCCTGGTGATAAGAGTAGTTGTGTTTTTAGTTGGACTCTCTGTCTTCTAAGGGCAATTCAGTGTTTATTATTCTTATTCTTGCCATGAAGATTGGAAAGAATTGCTTATCACAGTAATTTGAAAGTCCTGAAAAGCAAAACTTTTACAAGTGTGGAAATATTTTTTTTCCTTTCGCTAAATGAGTATCTATTATTACATGAAAATTGCCCCTTTTGTTTACAGTTATTGGAATTCAGGAAAGATTGATAGTCACAAAGCACTACGTACCAGATATACATAAATGTAATTGATTATTTTATTGATTGATTGTATGAATGTGTTTTACATTATCTCATTTGTTAATGTTTAAGTTAGATGAAAATTCTTAGACTACAACTCAGAAATCTGCATTTGACTGACAAAAGCCTGACGAGAGAATTTCAAGTCTACAGTTACAGTATATTCCCAATATGTTCATGGAGGGGAGAATATTAACAACTCTCAAAGGAGCATTTATGAAGGCAAACCTTCTCCTAATACTTCTCCTGGCCTCAATTATTCTTGTGAAGAAACTTTCTTCACATTGGGTTACTGGAAAGCTTATGACAAGGTAATCTTGATGACATCATGAGCCTGCCAGGTCAGTCTGTCCTTCGGGAGGGATGAGATGTGCAGACAGCCCCAGTTTGAGGGATCTCCAGGTGAGACAAACGTGTATTGCTGACATAAATACATCTGACGAAACTGAGCTGTGATTCATCTCGTCAGGACAGCAGTTTTGGACTGCAGGCTGTGTGCAGTGCACTTGTTCACTGAACGGTGCATCCCCTACCCTGCAATAGCTTCCAGGTGATTTCTGAGTACAGTTTGAGATACGGCATTTTTTACTTAGAAAGCCTCATTCACAAACTATTATAGAGCAAGGTAGCAAAGGCATGTAGCATTCCCTGATATTTTTAGCATTCAACATGGGAACCAAGATGATATGGCTAGCAGGAAAAAACGGTGCAGGAACTGAAATTCCCTAACTGAGGTAGGAATCAAATTTAATTCACTCTAATTGGAAGTAATTAGATCATTTCTGAAATTGCCATTTTTATAGGAAATACTTTTAATGAATCAGAGATTAGTACTATATACTGGGAAAAAGTGTTCTGGGAAACTACAGATGCTTTATGCATCGTGAGTAGTGCACTTATGCTTCTCAGATCTGCTAAAAGTAGGCTATAAACCAAAAATTAATGCATACATTAAGGACAAAATGCCTTAGTGTGCTCTCCTGAAACAGAAACTCACTGTTGTTCAGTCAGCTGGCAGAGAATTTCAATGTTGATGTTGGTGATTTTGTTCTGTTTGCTTGCACCCGAGCATACCACAAGACTGTTCAACTAAAGGTAGAAGAGCAAATCACATCAATTTGGCCCTGCACCCTGACTTATCACAGGACTCTCTGACTTAGGCCAGGGAGCAAAATATTTTGTAACAACTGTTTGTTTGATATAGTAGCACTGTAGTATCAAATCTAGAATAAAGGCACCCAATCTGCAACTATTAGAAAGAATCACATGATTCAGAACCTACAGATACATCACAGCCACCTGAACAAATAGACCAGACCTTTGAAGAGGGGAGAGAAGACAAAACACGACTTTGGATCAGATTGATCCTGATCTATGGAAAAATGTATCAATACTCCCTCTTTTGCTCAGCTGGTGATGCTGTTTGATGCACCCTGGGATGGGGTTTGCCCTCTTGTCTGCCAGGGCTCACTGCTGACTCCCACTGAGCTGCTGCCCACCATGAACCCCAGATCCCTCTCTGCTGGGCTGCTCTCCAGCCACTCCTCTCAGGGTCTGTACACGTGCCTGGCATTACTTGGTCCCGGGTGCAGAAACTGGCAAATCAGATACACACCAACTCACCATGCCCAAGGTCAGAATAAGGCTAGATTTGGGCCATGCATCCAGTGGGTAGCCCTGCTCCCAGGTCTCTGTGCCCCCTATGACATCCCAGTGATCTTGAGAGATTTGCAGGAACTTTGAACAAACAGGGTTTGGTTTAGGTCAAAAGACCGGAAATAATGACGGTTACATTGTGTAAAAATGGTACTGCTTTGCCACAAAGTTCCTAGCACAGGCTTAACCCTGCCCGTCTCCATGACTGGTGTTAAGGAAAGAGTCAGGTCCATGAGTAAGAAGTCAGGAATATTTTGCAGGCTATATTCTTTCTCTGAAACAATTCCGCATGGGTAACCAGTCAAATTTCCCTGCAAAGGACAGGTAGCTGTGTCAGAAACAGTCACAAGAGTGAGATCAGCTCTGATGAGTGCTGTTCATATACCTGGCAAAGTGTATTCAGACCAACAGATAAATACTTCTTCAGTGTTTGTTGCATGGCTAATTTTTTTGTTGTTGTTGTTCAGTTACTGACATTAATAAAAAAATCCTTTTTCTCTTCATTTCCTCCATTTTTTTTTAAATAAAAAAATCAGGAAGATATTTTTATGATCACTACATACTTGTACAACTATGGGTAGGATTTGACAGACATGACCAGAAGTGGTTTTTTTCTCTATGTCATTTGTCAGCCACTATTGATGACAAATGGTATGGCATTTTCTGTCTATGACTAGTATGCTTTTAAGCAGAGAATCCATCTGTATCAATTTCTACTTTGTAAGTGGGGGGAGCTTGTCTCTAAACTGGGACACATTGTGTTGAAAACTTTCAACTAGGAATGCCAAATGTTGCAGAGGCAAGGACATGAACACAGATCTGGCTTGTACAGCATACCAAGACAGTGCAGAGGAAATAGTTTAAAAGCTGACTACCCAAGTCATTTACAGATGCTGCCAAGTGTGAAAAGCACTGAAATGCCACCTGTTCATGTAGCAGGTTCCATTCATGACAGCAACTATTGTTGAAAAACATCCTTAAAACTCTGCCAAGATTTGCTGTGACCATGACACCACATCCTTCTCTTCCATTGCTTTATGACATACCCAGTTCTACATAGTGCTTTCTAGAGGAGCATTTTAATGCCCTTTTTTCTTCCCCCAATCAAAAATGCTAAAAAGGTGACCTAACATTGAAAGAAAATGACCGAGGGTCTAAACATGGACTTTCCAACACATCAAACAGCCGTAACATTATTCATAGAGAGCTGTATTAAGCATCAGGTGCTGCATAAATAAGTAAAGCTGCATTCATGAGTGTATGCGGAGTGTTTCGAACTACTTGATTACACTGCACCTTATTAGTGAAAATTATGATTAATGATGAACTTATAACAACAAAGCTCTCTCTGCAAGCACTACAATAAAAAGAAAAAAACGAGAAGCACACTTTAGATTGCTGTTGCTATGCTAATAATTGATAAATGAAGCAACACTGAAAGGATATGTGGAAGATTTTTGTATTATAGAGTTTAGGTTGACCAAAAAACAGTGCAATTTGTTCTATTATTTTGGAGATTTTTTTATAAAACAGTAAGACTTCATTGTTACTTGGATTTTACACCATGGTGAGGGGGATGCTAAAGATCAAGATAAAGGGTCAAGCAGGAGGCCTGGGATAAGTGCACTTAAGGGAGTCTAAGCAATTTTGTTGCTCCATTATGTCCCACAAATTAAGCTGGTGGCTTTTCCATCCAGCTATAACATTAATCCATTAGCTGAAGAGGAGACTATCCTTCTCATTTATTATTTATAAGACAGGGCATGCTTAACTTGTCTGACATCATCCTTGTCACAGCTAATGAGAAACTGCAATAAATCCATCTTTATGGATCTCTCACAGAAGATATGAAAAAATCTCAGATCTAACAATCCATTTTTCTGTGGTAGGGAAGGGCTTGCTAACCTGCACAACTAAATAGATTATTGTATATGACTGTGTATGTCCCAAAGGGATGAGTTTTCCACACCACTACTGCTGTTTGAGGGATGTCCCTGTGTCCATATACGTACATTGCATAAACATCGAACAACCAGCATGAGTCAAAGAGATGTTTTTACCACTGACAGGAGTAACCAAAACAAACCAGAAAGCAAGTTAAACAATTTAAGTTCTTCAGCTCTTAAATCTACTTTGTGGTAGATCAACAGCATTAGGCTGAGATCCTGACTGGTGCAGGGTGGCGAAACACCAGCCAGTGCCAAGAACCATGGAAGCATTTTCAACACCAGTCCAATATGAGCAAGAAGGTAGTGAGCTGAAAAATGCTGGCGTCTGGAATGAGGCTCTACGTCACTCTATAGTGCAAAAAATCACCCTCCAGTGCACATCTTGCTCTCTTTCTTACCCATGGACTGCCCTAGACAGAGACCCTGGCTCAGAACATGGAGGCAGGATCTTGGCTGCACCTCTGAGCACAGAGAGCTAAGGACTAGAGCAATATTTAGTTCCCTACCTCTTATTTAGCAGTACATCTGTGGCCTGGAGAGTTGGAGAAATGTAAGATGCTGCCAGAGGACTGGGGCAGGCTGGGGACACTGCTGTTACTAAAAAACCTTGTGGGAGTTGGTCAGAAGTGGTGATTCATGTAGGAATTATCCTGGTATGGAGACAAAGAACAATATGGAGGGAGAAATTCAAGAAGGAAGGGGAAACTTTTCAGGAGGCATTTTATGGGGAAAGTGCAGGTAGCACAAACAAGGATCGAGGGCACAATCCTGCAATTCCCCTTCTCTCCCAGCAAGTCTCCAGACATCTGACATTAGCAATTTCTTTCATAGTGTGAATGATTTTATGGGACGGGATTTGGCAACAGCTGGTGTTTTCTTGTAAAACGCATCAGACCACTCTGAAGCAACTATCACATTCCCCAGGATTTCAGCTTACATAATTTAAAATCTGACAATAATTTTGATGTTACCTCTGCAGAGCTCCACATTGCACCATATATAACTAAGAAAGAGGTAAGTAAATTAGCCTGTCCTAAAATGAGAAAAAGTGCATGCTGTTCCTTTTGCTTCACTGAAGCCTTAAGTAAAACTCTGCTGTGGTTTAATCCCAGCTGGCAACTAAGTACCACACAGATGCTTCGCTCACCCATCTTCCTCTAATGGGATGAGGAGGAGAATCAGAAAGAAGGTGAAACCCATTGGTTGAGATGAGAATAGATCAAAAAATATAATTAAACAACAATAACAATAGCAATAACAACAACAATAATTTTCATGCAGAGGAATACAACAAAAAAGAGAGACAGAAACAAAACTCAAGAGAAACAAATGATGCATGGCACAGTTACTGACCAACACCCAGCTCATCCCTAGGCAGCAACCAGCCCCTCCCACCAGTTTATATACTGCACATGACATTCTATGGTGTGGAATATGCTTTTGGCTTGTTTGGCTCAGCTGTCTTTGCCGTGCTGCCTCCCAGCTTCCAGTGTGCCTCCTTGTTGGCATGGGAAACTGAAACATCCTTGATTTAGAGCAGGCACTACTTAGCAACAACTACATCAGTGTGTTATCAACATCATTCTCATACTAAATCCAAAACACAGCACTGTGCCAGCTACCAGGAAGAAAATTAACTCTATCCCAGACATAGCAGTGATTTAAACACTAACATTGTTGTTTCCGTCCTCATGGGAGACCAGAGTGCTAAAGCTCTGACCTTTGCTATTTTCCACCAGCTGTCATATCTGAAATAGGTGGTGATTGGTATATGCAGCCAGCTGTAACATTCTCCTGTAAGAAAAAAGAAACCAAACCTTACCACTGAGAGGGGCCTGAGGCACATCCATGCCTTCCTGTTAGGTCACCAGAGGAGAACAAAACACCTGCTCCATCCTCTCATGAGTGTAATCATCACCTATCAGAAATAATGCCTTATTTTGGTTTCACCTGGGTGGAGAAAGTTTCTACAGGTAATTTTAGGGAAGACAACTAAGCCTCATTTTCTTCTAGTCTGACCTTCATGGCTGCACATTTTTTTGCACATAAACAGATGTAGGTCTTCACAGACAATGTGGAACCTTCCTTTCTCACTGCTCTGGTGTACCTCCATCACAACCAACAACTTGCTAAAAGTTTCAAACAATGACCATCTTCTGCTAAGCTGATCAAAAAGAAGACAAAAAATGCTAATGAACTAGATCACCACATTTAAAGATTCAGCTCAAAACTGCTGAAGTGCAAATATATCCATCAATATATCCACACTTAGAAGAAAAATGTCAACCTACTGTATCAAATAATTGTGAGAGTTTTTATATTTCTTAGCTGAGGCAAAAATAATTGCAGAATAACAATTGTGTGTATAACAAAAAATACTGCTGAGTGAATTCACACTTCCTTCAAAAAAGACTAAATTTCCAAAAGATCAAATATTTTAAAATCTGACATACATGCTTTCAATTCTGTGTGTTATTCCAAGGCTTCATACATACTGAGCAACTAGACACTGTTTAAACTCTCCAATAAAATGCTCTTTTGCCTTATAAAGCCTCCACTTTTGTATATTTTAACATAAAAACTAATACAGTATTTTAGAAACTCTGCTTTTGAGAGTAGGATCCACGCACCCCCAAAAATTTGAAGTCAATGACCATGGGCTAGTTTTAGATATGTGATATATCAGGTTTTTTTCTGAAAGTGCTGCTGTGCTTCTATTAATGGAAAGAAAATACAGTCCAAACCTGAGCATTTTAGGTCCTCTGTATTATACTTTATAAATCTGTGCCTGTTGCCTTGGCGGTCATAAAAAATCACGTCTACAAAACAGGAAAACAATCAAGAAAGAAGGACAGAGAAAGAAAAGATTTTTGAGTTGGCCCCAGAAACACCAAATTCACCCCAGTGTAATTCTGCTGAAAACAATGGAAGTACAAAGGAGCTGAATTTTTCCCGCTGTCTTTACACAACAGTAAGCAGCCTGTAAAACTATTTGTAGAACTTTGCCATGGGGGACTGAGGGGTAATTTTAATATTCGTTTATTCTTGCAAATTATTACTTTCTTAATCTTTGGAAATCCTGTTTCCAACCAGAGATTCTGCTTGGTGTTGAAAGGGTGACAATCCTGACACAGGAGAGGAAGGGACAAGGACGAACACAAGCCTCAGCATTCACAATCACTGCCAGAGCACTCCCTAGGTAACAGTAATTTGCTATAAGCTCAATAAGGGATAAATTTGGCTTCTTATAATTCAGTTTCTGATAGCAAGCAATAAGAAGTTGTTTTGCAAATAGACAGATGATGGAGCTCTTATACCTCTGGGAACACAAGGTGAGGGCAACTTCCAAAGCAATGATGGTAAAATGTCCCTGTGGGTTCCTTGGTGCGAGGGAAGCTCTGCCTCACATCCCCACCGAGGTGATCAGTGCGAGGGGGCAGAAGTGCATTACCTTGCAGCCCTCAGCATCAGGAGCTGCAGGTCTGCCAGGTCCCAAAAGAGATGCACAGAAGAAAGCTCCTCCTTGCAGCAGCTACCCACCCTCCTTAACAGGCCCACACAGGCTGCTTGCCACCATCACCCCGCTGTCGCCTCCCTGACGCTGGAGTGAGATCTCCCGGTGGTTTCTGCAGGAGCTGCGTTAAGCACCAAGGTGCAGCCACAGAGGACATCAAATAGATTACCTTCTCTGGCTTAGAGCAAATCATCACGGCTTTATGCAGGACTTAGATGGATGAAAGCAAAATTAATATTCTCATGAAATTACAAGGAAATTCTCACTACTTGCGTTTTTTCACTCCGCTGACATGTGTAGTTGTAACTACAATAAAAATTTTATCTGATTACCAAAAAATTTGCTGAGAAATGCAGTGCAGTAAACTTGCCCTAGCTCTGCTTTTTCTCTTGTTTTTAAAGCTAGATTGTTAGGGCATATGCAGAATAAAAAGCAGCAAATAATTTACCAAAGAGAAAGATACTGGATTTCTGTAACAAAAAGGCTTATATTTAAAAATATATACATCTACTTCAGCTAGCAACAGCTAAAAGATAGGAAAGTATATATTCCTTTGAGTAATAAACCATACTTGGCAATCCCTTTGGGAGAGCTATGTTAAGAACTAGTCTCCTGATAGTAACACACAAAGCCATTGAAATTTCATAAGCTTTCTACGACTGCATACATGAGAAAAAAATTAAAATAAAGCACTTGGCATGAAGTAAGTTTGTATAACAAATAATTCTAGGGAGTGTGAAAAATGTATTGTTCATCCTTGTGCTTGAAGGCAGAGCTGAAATTCAGCAAGAGGCCCTTGCACGGGGAGGGTGCTGCTGCAGCAATCTGCTAGCACATCTAGAGAGCAGAGCCCAGACAAACCATCAGGAAGGGAGAATAAGCTCATGTGCACAGTCCTACTCCTCACCCACCCTACCGACACACTGCAGCCTTTGAGTCACTCAAAAATCCTGTAGAGACACAAACAATACAGTTATTTGTTTAAATACACCAGGAAACGTGTCGCAGTTAATGCTTTCTCCAGCTGTAAGTGCTGAAAGCATCAGGATACTCACAAAACATCTCTCACAAACAACTGCAGTGACCACGGGATCTGCTGTTGAGCTTGTACTTACATCACGGCATCAGCCGGGACCAAGCTCGGCATTCAACTATTTCTTCATAAGCTGCTTCCACATGCTTGTCTGCTCATTGTGCCATTCCTTCCACTGATTGCTTGTGTTTGACAGCATCTGGACTGCAAAATGATCCTTTGCCCCCTCTTTTGCAAAATCAGCAGGCTGCGGAGGGATGCGTGACCACTGCTGCAGCCGACGTATCCAAACAGCCCAATGCAGCAGAGGCTTTAGCTCCCCCTTCCCAGCCTGGGTTTTTTTCTTTCTTTGTCTGTGTGGGGTTTTTTTTAAAGAGATATGGTCCTGACTAACCTAAGGTTTCAGGAGCACAAAACAAGCTCCAGGCACAGGCCAGTCAAACAGATGTAGAAGGATATTGAGACAGAAGGCCAAAATAATACAATTTTAAGAGATGTTGCTCAAGGTGTAACATGTGTTTCCTGTAACAGATCAAATTTTGTGATTGGTTCTGTTTAATTCAAATTTTTCTTGACATTGTGCTGCTTTATTTCTTCACTTTTTGCATTTTTTTTCAGCTTATACAACAGAAATAATAGGTTTTCTGCCTATTTATTTTACTCTTCAACTCTCTTTCTGTGTCAAAGAATGTTTACATTTTAAACATTCACAATTTGAAGAAGTCCTCTGTTGAAACTTCTGTCTATATAGCAGTTTTAGCAAATATCCTTACTGTTCTGCCTCTGTTTTGCCAACATGGTATGCCACACTCTTTAGGACTTCCTTAAATTAATTTTGTCAGCACTGATTACATCTAGAGTCAGAAGTCTGTGGGCAACCAGTAGCATCCCAAGCTTGGTTTCATTTTTTAAGCTGGCACAGGTAGCTGTTAGCACTTCCACATTTTCAAACTCATCTCCATATTAACTTCACATTCATATTCCTATTCATGTGATCAACTGCATAAAGCAGATCCCAGCATTTAAGGCATTTCTGAGATTTTTCATTCTCTCTCCTTGGTCATGTCAGTTTGTCCTCTGGGAAAACCATGAACCTTTTCCTTTGAGAGCCCTTCTAATCTTGCCAGTTGTGTTTCTCTGAATTCCACATGCAAGTGTAGAATGCTGTCCCCCACCTTGATCCAGTAGCCTACTGCCAGAAACACATCATTCCAACCTGTCAGCCTTCGTTTAAAATGCTGGACTAACACAGCACATCACAAAAGCTTCAGGACTGGCTGAAAGGATGAGATTGGGGATTTCTACAGAGTCTGGAGCTCCCTTTTCCCTCTGCAGTCCTGAGTTGCACAGGTGATGGACTAGAAATAGCTGCTCCACAGGGTAATCTCAGCAGAGACAGAAAAACAAACACAAAGTGCTAATTCAGCTTTGTACAGACAGAGGACTCCTTCTTATGCAACTCCTGGACTTTACTACAACTCTGCTGCTTTTGGTTAGAAAAACCTCTTTTCCTGCCAAGGAGCTGAGGTTGACTACGTTAAAGTAACGTTGCAAATATTAAGAGGATACTGCTGCATTGTATGAAAGAAAGTATTACTCCTCCAAGGAAGTCTGTTCCATATTAAAGTACATCTGATAGTAAGTGAAATTATTTGTGTTATCAGAAGCAATTTGTCAAAAGAGGACAACATCCTTATATTTGAATCCTGATCGTGAAAGGTCAAGAGGACCTGAGTGTAAGCAAGCAACAGCACTGTCCCTACAATGTTGCTTTTTGTTCCTTAGAGATCAAGGAAAACACATTTTTCTGGTTGTCACATCTCACCTTTAACCATAGAAACAGTGAGAAATCCTCTCTGAGTTCAAGTAAACAAAAGGACATTGTAACCAGGCAGAGCAGACTGTTTAGCCAGGAAAGCATGTAGTGCCAGTCTCCAAAACATTGCCCCACTGGATAAGCTCCTCCAGCACAATGATGTCACACAGCTGTCGTGTTGCTCCTAAGTTTCACTGCCAAAAGGATTGGCCCCAATGCAGTGGCACTCTGAGAATGACCTTCCTGAGCAGGGCACGCGTGTCGGCTGCAACTGCCCGTGGCCATGCTGGCCACATGGGCCAGTAGCATGGCATCAGCCCTGTTTATCAATGTCACATTCTGAATGAAGAAAAAAATCCATATAGGGGAGTGAGAATGAAGCTACAGATGACACAGGAAACAAGGACAGGAGGCAACTGGGGACAGGATGTCAAAATAAAAATGCTTTAAAAACACTCTCTCACAAAGTGCTCAAATCCTTTTTAAGCAGCAGGCATAAAGAGCCCTCTTTTGAAATTCCATTCCTAGAGTGAAAATAGATTATGAACGACTAGGATTATTTGCAATCTTCTTATAGAAGAATGTCAGCTGAGGGCAGCCCTCTGTCTGAAAACCGAGCCTGAAAAAGCAGCTGGGCTTCCCATGTGGGACGCAGGTGAAGGGCAAATTTCCCCTCCAGTGACGTTTTAAAGCAAAGGCAAAAATAAGTATTTGATTGATGCATTCAGCATCCCAGCTGTGAAAATCAAGTAAAATTAGAAGGCTCATTTCTGCTGCTGCTGAGTTTGGAATGACTTTAATTGGTGCTGACATGGGTGAAGTGCAGCCAGCTACTCAAATTGGTGGCCCGCAAAGCTGGGACCTTTTAAAGTTCGCCTGTCTCCTCTTTCAGTCAGAAACATTTTTCTTATTTCTCTTCCTCTTTAATTTCACTTCCCTCCTCCTCAAATGGGACACCTCCTCTCACATAGCACCCTCAGCATCAGCAGCCTCTCTGTGTTGTCCATGAAGGGAGAGGCACAAATCCCCAGGTGTCTCTTGGGCATTCACTGTGGCAGTGGCAGAATGGGGAGAGCTGGGCTCCCACCGGGCAGCACTGGGCTGGAGGCAGCCAAAACCGCCTCACTCACTCTGCCACATACAGGGCCACTGTCACATTCCAGTACAAGCAAATGGTTTCATCATCCAGATGCAGCCCACAGCCATGCCTGTAATGAGGGGAGCTGAAATCTTCCTCAAGTGGCCATGTATTGCATCTAGGTGACAGAGCCAGTTCAGAAGGTACAAGAGCACTCTGACTGCTTTAACTGTGGAAAATCTCATAAGAGCTGACCCAACCACTCTGAGAAATAAAAAACAAAATGAAAAATCTTAATCAAAATTAATTTTATAGTGAGCTCCCTTTCCTCCACAATTTTATTGTATTTTCCCGGGCATTGCAAAATCACACTCCTCAGCTGTAGGACTGGCAATTTTCTGTTAAATTCTTTTCCCCAGCCCTCAGCATAGCCAGCTTCCAATTAAAGGGAATAAACAAAATTTAGCCATAAAACCTTCCTAAAAAATCCATGTGTAAGAGACCTGCACTATGTAACAGCAAGGATTAAGAGAAGTCTCTGAAGCTGGTGAATGTTTAACAAATAACTAATCAGTGACATTTGAAGATAATCTGAATTGTTGACAACCTGAAATAATTTTTTTTAAACATCAACAACAATGACAGAGTTTTAATCACCTAAGGTTAAATGTATGGAACTGCATTAGCTGGATCTTGTAGTCAGATCACTGTAGTATTTGGAACAGCAACTCTTCAGCACAACCTGCTTCAGCTGTCTTAAGTGATTCACACATGGTTTAAAGCTGCTGCAAGGAAAAAGTTTTTAAAGAGATGAAATACGAGGAAGAGGTGACTTAATTGAAAGTTCTCCAGTACTGTAGTGCTAAGACACCCGATTTTCTTCTGTTTTAGGTTGAAATTGTGATTTCTGCATTTTGTAATTGATCATATCTGCGGTAGACCTCTTGTTAACCTAGATAAAAAGACAAAAATATCATAAATTAACATTCCTAGGCTGCGATCCAGGATGATTAAAATACAGTCTTGCCTAAGCTATTAGTGCCATAAAAATTTAATGCCAGCAAGGCCAGGCAATTAGTGTTTGTGTGATTAAAATACCAGCCTGGTCTTCTAGAGCCAGAGTGATTGGTATGTCGCCAGTCCTAGCTATTAGTGTTAGCACCACCAATGGTGTGGAATTTTATAGTCCTTTGAGAATTAATTTAGGCTCATATTAGGTTAACAGGATGCTTTTTCTTTACCTGTACTTTACCTCATATTAATATACATATGCATATTTCAAATATTCATGTAAGCATAAGAAAAAAAAATATTTTTGTTTGTTTGTACCACTGTGATAATGGAAGATTTGACATATTGTCTGTGTAGGAGGAGTCATGAAAAGACTGGATTATCAAGTAGGAATTCCAAGCAGGGAAATTAAAACAATGATGAAATTTGTTCACCCTCTGACTGAAACTTAAATGCCAGCTCAGTCAGTCCATGGCATGCAGCCAGAGCCATGCAGCCTGACTGACCCCATCTGCCCGGGGCAGTGGATGCATTAACCACTGCAGTGCAGTGCAGCCCTCTCTGCATCCCAAGGTGGGTGCAGAACATGTGGAGAGTTGGCTTTGACATCAAGTGTTCAAATTCAGGAGATGGGCTTTTTCTATGACAAACATTAGCAACACCAAAGAGGGGCAAAATTCAACATTAGGGACAAAAATGTCATGGCAGAGACCTTGGCTCAGGCTGTCCAGGAAAAGTGGGGCCATGAAGAATCACCTTTGTAGAAGCAGACACCTACAGAAGGCTGAAGTCATGTCACAGCAGATTGTTGGGCTGCAGCATTCAGACCATCAGTGTTGCCATCAGTGTTCAAGTGAGAATTGCACCTACACTGCGTCTTAAGACCTGTGTAGCATTTGTGTGTATGTACATCTGTACACACACTCTGTACTGTCTATATAATCATATATGCATATTGACCATTTACTGCAACTCTGAATTTTCTATTATTTAATCAACTCTCCAGAGATCCATGCAGTCTTATTTGTGACCACTTTGAATTCCTAGAAAACCTTCGGCTGTGGACTCAAATGCCTTTGGAACTCTAGGTAGACAGGATTTCCCGTATCCCTTTATGCTGTTCCTCTCAGTTGAAGTAGGTATATGGGGTGTGATTTGCACTCACAAAATTCATGTTGACTTTCTCACAGTGTCGTAGTTATTCATGTGTCCTCTAATTTTTATTCCTTATTATAAATCTTGTGGAAGTGTCCTGTAGAGATAATGAACTTACCAGTCTGTAGTTCCTCAGATCTCTCTTGGAACCCCTTTTGCAAAATGGTCCCGCCAGTTGCTTTCAAGCACTATGAGAAGCAAAGGGTTTTGAAGAAGTTGCAAGCATGGACAGCTATTCTGGTATTTCCTTTATGAGTTGTTAAATTAACCGATTTTTGAAAATGTCTAGGTCCTGGCAATTTGTTATTCTTCCTTTTCTCTACTGTTCTATGTGTATTTCACTCCAAGGCAGCAGCTCTGTGTAGTTTCTGTCTGGAAGGATGCCAGCATGGAGATTTTCTTGTGCTTTATTGTGGTGAACAAATATACAAATAACTGAATCAGCTTTTCCTGTGATGGCCTTATTTGTTTTGTTTACCATGGAAGAGTTCAAAAAACTGGGTAGAATTAGTTTTGCACTTCTGCAAGTTGTTCATCAGCAGTCAGCTCAGAGCTGTGTTGCTTCCAGTCTCTGTTTTTTTATTCGTTCATGTCTCCTACATAGGAAGATGTTTCACCTAAGCACTGGTAGCTAATACCTTCTTCAACATGATATCACAGGGAGTGGAAGGTAGGCGTGAGCTAGCATGAACCACTGTGTTCAACCATGCTTAACATACTATTTTCCACTATTTAAATACTAAAGAAATTTACTCAGGAGAGAAGGATGAAGACCCATACATAGCCATTTGCAGACCACCAATGGATGTAAGCAAAGCTTTGGAAAGCATTTTAGGGATTTCTCATCTTTCTCTCTTGTACCTGCTCACTGGACATCATGACAGGACAGAAAAGCAGGCTGTGTGAAATGAGGGGTAGCATGAGTCAGATTGCAGTGTCAACACTCTACACCCTGACTCCATCCAGCAGTCAGAGAAAAAATTGTTAATTATTGTGGTAAGTAATAGTAAAAATACTATACAAAACACAGATATGTTGTATTTTATGTGTGTATTCAGTAGGTAAATAAATGCTGAGGAATTTTTATGTATTTATTTATAAATATGCTTCTTTCCAAAAACTACAAACCAATCTGATAATCTTAATAATTTTTATAAAAGTTGTCCATAACCATTATCTTCTGGCATAGTGCAGCCTGAGGAAGTGAAGTGTGATCTATAGGGGACAGAAAATGGTTAGTTAATAAGTGAGAGCTAATTACAAGGTTCTGTCTGATTCTGATTTAGTCCCAGTTAAGCAGGATGCCAAGAAGACACAGAGAACAGATTCAGAGAAGCCCCAGCAATTCAGTTAGAGAAACAATATTCACTTTAAAAGAAAGAGATTAAACCTTCTTAATTTGTTTATCAAAAGAAGGTGAAAAAATATGACTGATCAGCAGCAAAAGCCATGGCTAGCCAGGAAACAGAATGTATTTTTTACCTACTGGACAGTATTCATTTCCTATTCACAAATGCTCTTCTCATTTTTTCATGCATTTTTTTAACCTTTTTTTGTGTGTCTGTTCCACATTCCACAACTTTTTTAGCAAAACTTATCCTTGAGTGTAAAGTTAAGTATTTCCCTCCCAAACAACCTTCCTAAATCAGCTTTCACAAACTTCTTGACAGCAGGTCTGCCTTTTGCCTTCCAAGGGCATGTAGTGACAGGACAAAGGGCGGTGGCTTTAAACTGAAAGAGGACAGATTTTGATTACATATTGGGAAGAATATCTGCCATGGCAGTGGTGTGACACTGGAACAGGTTTCCCAGAGAAGTTGTCCTGTCCTCAGAAGTGTTCTTCTTCAAGACTGGGTTGGGTAGGGGCTTGTGAGCAAGTTGGTCTAGTGGGATATGCCCCTGCCCACAGCAGAGGTGTCAGAATTGAGTGATCTTTAAGGTCCCTTCCAACCCAAACCATTCTGTGGTTCTGTGAGAATTGTTTCAGTGTTCATACCAAGCTCTGAGGCACAAGATCAGCACTGTCAGCGCAGAGACATCTGGTCAGAGCTCTAGGTTACGTTCCTGGCTCTCTCAGGTGCTGTCCCTGAAGGGCTAGCCACCTCTGTGATGAGCCTAGAGAAAATAGATCCTCTGCACCATTCAGTGTCTGCTGGCAAGAGAAACTGAGCTGCTTTAACAGTGCTGATACTCACAGGACTTTTGGTCACCTGCAAGAACAGTGGGGCAGCTTACCCCTCTCTGAGCCACTTTGAGTCCATGAACTCAGGAAACCTGCCTACAACAGTGGCACAAGAGTTCAGATATTTTTGTCCTGGTCTTTTTGTCAAAACAAATTTTGTTCGCTTCTTTTGTGCTTTCTGTGGGGATCAGTTCGCAATGACAGCTGGCTAGCAAGACTTTAAACGGCACTTAGGATCTAAGGGGGCAAAACTGGAGACTGTAGCAAATGAACCACATCACTGCACCAATCAATTCAGAGCCTTCACTGTAGAGTTGTGGCTTCTGATCATCCAGGACACTAAAACAGAGCAAATGCTGACTATTTAGCTGTGATTAGCATAATCTTGATCCCAAGCTATTAAACTCTGCTGAGAGACAATGTATATTAACCTAAGCAGGATGCCACATAAACACTTGGAGCAGGAAAAGAGTGAGTAGATGCTGGCCCACAAAAAATCACATAGCCATCTCATTTGCCTACATGCATGGATCTACTTCTAACCAAATTTTGCAGATTACACCAATTAGGGGGGAAATTAGTGAATACACTTGAGTACAGGCTATTCAGAAGGATGTAGACATGATGGAAGAATGGTCCAGCCTTGCGAAATTCAAGGGCAAATGCAAAGTCTTGCTCCTGGAAAGGAAGAGCCTCTGGCACCTGTGCAGGCTGGCTAGTGGCAGCTCTGTGGAGAAGTAAGTGAGCAGCAAGATGAGCATGAGCCAGCAGTGCCCTGGCACCGAAGAAGGCCAACAGATACTGTGCTGGGGCAGAGCCAGAGACCAAAGGATGAGATTATTCCCCTCTACTCTGCACTTATATTACTGCCAGGCCCCAAATACAGGAGAAGTATTGACTGTAACTGGATCAAGTTCAGCAGAGGCCCCACTTTGGTGGGGGCTGGAGCACTGGCCCTACAAGGAAATGCTGGAGGAGTGGGATTGCTCAGCCTGAGCCAAGATGGCTTGAGGAGACCTAACAGCTCTTGGTGCCAACAGGAAGGTCACTGAGGAGGAGCCGGGTTCTTCACAGCAATGAAGGACAGGAAGATGGGAACCAGCAGGAATATTTTGAAAGAATAAGAGTTTAAAACAGTGTGCTTGCTTCGGCTGGAAGAGAGTTAATTTTCTTCACAGCAGCTGGTGAGGGCTGTGTCTCGGACTTGTGCTGGAAACAATGTTAATATCACAGAGATGTTTTCCTGGCTGCTGAGCAGGGCTTGCACGGGATAAAGGCCTTTTCTTTCTCTCACCCCATGCCACCATCAAGGAAGCTGAGAGTGCACAAAGAGTTGGGAAGGGACACAGCCAGATATCTGACTTCAACTGGCCAAAGGAATAATCCAGACCACATGGCATTATGATCAGCAATAAAGCTGTGAATGCAATCTGGGAGGGAAGCAGCTGCTCAGGGACTTGACTGTTCATTTATCAGTGGGTGATGAGCAACTCCTTTCATTCTCATACACAATTTTTAGTGTATGTGTTTTATTTTGCTTTCTCTTTGATATTTTGGCATTTGGGTTTTTTTACTTACAATTAAAAAAACCAAATCAACTTTTAAATATTGAACTGGTTTTATCTGAACACGTTAGTTTCTTTCTGACTTTTACCCTTCATATTCTTTCTCTCATCCCACTGTGGGGGAGTGAGCAAGCAACTGTGTAGTGCTTTATTGCTGGCTGAGGTTAAACCACAACAACTGGATAGAAGTTTGTCCCTGTAAGGACACCAAAGCAGAGGCATGAGTTGTCCAGAGAGATGATGCAGTCTCCATCTTTGAGGGTTTTTAAGCCCTGACTGAATGAAGTCCTTATCAGCCTGGTCTGACCTCAAAGCTGATTCTGCTAGGAGGGAAATTTGGACCAGAGGCCTCCTGTGGTCCCCCCTGCTTATATTTAAGTCCTGTGATCCTGTGATCCTTCAAATCCATCCTCTTGAAGATGTGTCCCTCCAGTCCATTAAAATTCCAGGCAGACATCACAGCAACAGTTCTACTTCTATCCTGGAAGCACATGCAGAGCCACTTCCTGCTGTACCTTACCTTGTACTTGCCTGAGGTCCAATCTCAGCACTGCAGCTGCACTTCAGCAAGTTGGCTGAAACAGATTTCTTGGGACACTGAGTGGGAGAAGCTTATTCATCCCTCCTTATAGCAGTTCTTGGTTAAAAAAATCCGGAACAAATAAAGAAATAAACAAAACACTGCGCCTTTATCTTACTTTCATATATGCAAACAGGTAAAAAATTATTGATGAGAGCCCCTTTATCTCTCCATTAAGAAGCTTAAATGGGAATTTGGCTATCTGCCTTGAAGACACACATTTCCATTAGATACTCCAGAAGGTAATAAGAACCCCACTTGTGAGCAGCACGTGAGTTTACATTTGTATCTGATTCTGTTCTCAGTTTGTCTCATGCATAGTTCTGGTCATGGCTAAAGAGTTTTATTCCCAGACCAAATGCATTGTTCATCATTTTTTATGAAACTAGAATCTTCAAATTTCTTCAAACCCACAGTTTGAATCACTTTTTTGATTGAAAAAGATCCAGAATGCATGGAAAAAAGAAGAAATAATGAATTATGTAAGCGTACACTGACATTTCTTTAAGTCCACAAAACTAATGCTGTAGGAATAGATAAAAATTTGCAACATTACTGCTGGAGGAAGGATAAAAGCATATCCCTCAAACTGGGATGCTAAAACTCTTGTGTTGGGACTGCGTGTCACTGAAATTTACAGTGACTGAAAATTACATCTGCACAATGAATATAGGCACCAATTGCTCATAAAACCGTGATCTTTCATGCTACATGTTTTTAAAATATAGGCAAGTGCTCATGTTTGCACCAGTGCTGGCATTGAGTAATAGTCATAGAATCATAGTCACAGAAAGCAAATCATTCCCTGGGCTGCATCAGAAGAAGTGTGGCCAGCAGTTCAAGGGAGAGGATTCTGCCCCCCTACTCCTCTCTCATAAGATCCCACCTTAAGTGCTGTGTCCAGGTCTGTGGCTCCCAATATAAGAAGGACATGGACCTGCTGGAGCACTTCCAGAGAAGGGCCATGAAGATGATTAAAGGGCTGGAGCATCTCTCCTGTGAAGACAGGCTGAGAGAGTTGGGGCTGTAGAGGAGAGAAGCCTCTGGGCAGACCTTAGAGCAGCCTTCAGGTACCTAAAGGGAGCCTACAGGAAAGACAGGGAGGGACTATTTATCAAGGAGTGTAGTGATAGAACAAGAGGGAATGGTTTTAAACTGAAAGAGAGTGGTTATGGTTGGAGTTAGGGAGAAATTCTTCCACTGGTGAGGCAGTGGAACAGGTTTCACAGAGAAGTTGTTGCCCATCCCTGGAAATGTTCAAGGTCGGATTTGATGAAGCTTTGACCAGTCTGCCGCTCCATATAACAGAGGGTTTGGAATGAGATGAACATTAAGGTACCTTCCAACACAAACTGTTCTGTTGTTCTATGATAATCGTAGAATCATGAAATGGTTAGACTGGAAAAGATCATTATGTCCAATCTCTAGCCTAGCGCTGCCAAGTCCACAAAAAAAAGGTGTTCCTGAGTGCCACATCCACAGATTTTTTGACACTTCTAGAGAGGGCGATTTCACCACATCTCTGGCCAATCTCTTCCAATGCACGACCACCCTTTCAGGGAAGAAATTTTTCCTAATATCCAGATTAAACCTCCCCTGATGCAAGTTGAGGCCATTTCCTCTCATCCTGTCCCTTGTTACTTCAGAGAAGAGCTCAATCTCCACCTGGCTACAACCTCCTTTCAGGCTGCTGTAGAGAGGGACAAAGCTCCCCATGAGCCTTCCTTTCTCCAGGCTGAGGAGCCCAGTTCCCTCAGCTGCTCCTCATGGGAACTATGTTCCAGACACAGCACCGGTGTTGCTGCTTTGCTTTGGACACACGCCAGCACCTCGACGTCTTGCGGTCACAGCGTTGTTCAATTTCTTCTCGTTAATTTGCGCTTGCGTTCCCTTTTTCATTTCCAGTCGGCTTCCCCGGCCAGCGCAGCTTTGCCGTGGGTGTCCGGGAGCAGGGGAGCCGAATGCTGCTCCCTCCACTGCCACCACGAGAGGTCCCCCCAGCCTCGCCAGCCGGGGCTGCCGGCCGGGCTGCGGCTGGGGCCGGCGCGGCGGCAGGCACAGCAGCCGCTGGCATCCGCAGGAAGCCTCCGTCAAACCTGCGCGCCTAAAATGAAGCGCCTGGCTACGAAATTTATGTATGGGTTTTTTCCTCCTCAACAATGGATGTATCTGTGTTGGGAATAAGGACAAGAATAGTAAGATCAAGCAGAGAGCAGAGTTTGCTCGTAGCTTATCCACCCAAGTGTGTAATGGTGGATTTGTGGTTCTTTTACCTAAGAAGGTGTTTAAAATAATGGTATTTGCAAAATCCTGCCTCGTTGTCTCATCTTTGCACTTATATGTGTCTGTGTTTGAAAGACTGGAGTTACATGTGTTAATCTTTTAGTAGAGTAAGTTAGAAAAAAGAACAAAACAAAATAATAAAACTAGAACTAGGAGGGGAAAAAAGACATTGACTAAATATTCTGAATCATTTAGAATAATATTCTCTCTCTGGTAAACCATCAAATAAACCCAGTGATTGTCTCTTCTTTGCAAAGATACTTTTAAAATTATAATGGGTGTGCAAACATTTTGCTGCCAAATGTGGGCCCCTGGCAAATGGATGTGCATTAAACTTTTTTACACAGCACTTGTCACTGAATCGTATTTGGAGCTGCATTTTTTTAGGCATCAAGATGACTTCAGGCAGGGGTGTGCTTCAGCTGAATTTTGAATATGAATAAGGTCTGTGGTAGTGAAAGCGACACATACTTCTGCAATATTCATCAGCATGAAAGGCAGGTGCAGGCAGCAGCAAATTAGCCATCCTGTTAGGTTTGGTCAATGCTGCATCTCAATGGTTGTCACTCATTATTTTTTTAAAAATTAATTTAAAATCATGTGAGAGACCAACTCGTTGCAAATTAATAGCTATTGCAAAAGGTATTGGGAGAGGAACAGTTCGGCCTAGTTGTACAATTAGAAAGAACCAGGGGCTAAATTTGGTGAGATTGTGTCTTAGCCTTAATCCAACAAAGCATGCATTTAATTTTAAGTTTGTAAGCAATTCGTTGACATCAGTATGATTATTCTCATGTTTGAAACTATGCACCTGTAAAAATGCCACACAGGATTGGACCTCTCCCTTCAATACCCTCAGAGTGTTCACACAATAATGCTCTTTGTTGTGTCTGAAAATCTGGTTCCTCAGCTTCCTTTGCCTGCAGTGATACAGCCTCATCTGAGAAACAGGTCATTTTACAGCCTCATATGAGAAACGGGTCCCAGTCCTGCCATGAGCTCCCCTTAGGCAGATGTCAGAGCCATGAAGAGTTTCTACAGCCCAAACCTCTTAAAGCCTGTTCACACTAACTGCAGTAATGAATGGACACACCCGTTGCATTCTTTCCCCATCAAATTGAGTTTGGAAATACGGCAAAATAACTTAGGTAAGATCAAGATCATTGCTGCATCAGGGGAACAGCTTTAGCTTGTGTGAAAATTAGGCAGTGCCTTGTCTTGACAAAATGCCCTGCTCACTTACAGTCTCAAAATTCTGTAAGTGACTTATGATTAGGACACTGTAAGAATACAGTCCAGTAGACTTAAATGTTTCTTTACCTAAGCTCCCTAAAACTCTTGCTTAACTCCCAGATAAAAAATGTTCAGTAAGTGTACAGCACTGTTACCAAGTGAAAGTGGGGATTAAGGCCGTGCCGGAATGTGCAGTGCCTCAGTAATAAACCTCGGAGAGGTTCCACAGCACACAAAGCACAGTGCGTGTGTTGTATGCACTAGTCACCAACACTGCAGCTTTAGCACTGGATGACCCAGGGGAGATCGAAGTAACCTTGTAAGTGGCTGATTAGAAGGGGGAATGGTTACCCTGTCATTAAAGAGTGACTCAAGAGAGGAATAAATTTCCAACCCGAAGACACGAGAAATAATTTGAATTCCTTTCTGATGCTAAGTATATCAGGCATTTGGACAGTGGCCATCACTGCAAAGCTCCTGTGTGGTGAGCCAGGAGTCAAGTTTGCCACGGAACTATCACCATGGAGGAGTGGGTGAGGAATGTCACCTTCCCAAAAGGCACCAGCACGCTGGTCGCATGGACTTGTGTTGGAGTCACACAGTGAGTTAGAAGCTTTATGAAGTGCCAGGTTGAAGTCTTACAGTAGTGCCTTCAGCCATGGCACCAGCTTTTTGTCTGGATATCAAAGAGACAGGAAACATATTTTTGTGTGTGTGTGTATTCCTATAGGCATTCTGTTCCACTCAGAAAAATAGAATCTGACCCTCTGCTGCAAAGATTAGAGCACAAATTTCAGAAGCAGTTGCCTTGAGTCTGCCAGCTTTGTACTTAAACAACTTAAAGTTCTGAAATTTGTGTTTAGTGAATGGAAAGTGCAAGAAAGGGCTTATATACAGACACAGATTGGGATTTTGAAGCCAAGTGTATTCCAAAAATCTTAGCAATTGTGTAGAAAGAACTTGAATAAACCCATATGCTTGCATCAGCTTTGAAGAAAGGAAACATATAAAAACCTTCTTAGGGCACATATTTCTGTGTGTTATTAAACTATTCATGATAACACATATTTGTATAGAAAGGCTTTTTCATTTTTTTCATATTACAGTGTCTTACTTTACAATTGTTGGTACCAGAATTACTATAGACATGGGGAAACTATATCATATAAAACGTATATATCAGCAAAAATTCATGCATGAAAGCACATGAAATATGTAAATAGATATAGAAGGCATGAGTAAAGTCTCAGTAGCGGAGTGTATGCTACACTATTATCACCACTACAGTTGCTCTTGGGTGTCAAGTTTTTCCCTCATCACTTCCTCTTTTTTTTTTCCTTCTCTTCTGTAACATGGAAACAGTGGTTCCAAGATGCAGTTGCTGCCATGGGGTGCAGAAGGTGCCTTCTGTCCTTTCTCTTCCCCTTCTGCATAACTTTGACTTTTCACTAGGCAGTGACTCTCCTGCTGCTTTATGAGCTGAAGCATAGGACTGACTTCTCCAAAACAGACGTTTCTAGAAATGCCCCATTATTTGCAAAAACCCCCAGGTCCCTGAATATGTTTTCTCATGTCATTGATATTAATTCAAATCTCAGCACTGCAGTACAAATTACAGCTGAATTTTGCCTTTTCTGGCTTTGAAGCAGTAAGGGAAAACATGTGTGTAATCATGAACATCTGTGAATTTGCACATTTTGAGGCACATTGTTAAATTAAACAAATGTGCTCTCTGAAGATTTTATTAGTTGAGCAGGAATAAATCCTACAGCTATATTGAAGTCTGAGGTGCAAATAACAGTAAAGCTCTGTCTTCAAATGCTCACAAGATTTTTCATAAAATACATAAAATAATTCTATCATAAAAACTTTCAGAAAAGCCTACAGACCATTGTGCTGAGAGTAGGGCAGATCAAAAATAAATGCATAAAGACAGTGTTTTTAGGAAGAGGTAATAAAGACCATATCTGGTTAATATAGACCATATTACCTCTATCCATATACTTCATCTTTCTTTTGTCCTTAAATGGTCACTGCTACTGTAGCACTAGACACTGCCCACAGGCAGGATTCTCAGTTGAAAGGGCCCCTTTGTTTTTTTTTCTTTAATAAATTCAAAAGGTTTTAAAACATCTAGGAGTTCCCCAGTAACCCACCTGTGATATAACAGACGTTTTATTTTTTAAATAATCATCACACATTTGAAAATGCCTAATCAATCTGCTCTGTGCCTCTGCTTATTGAAAAGTGGTGCTGCACAGAAGTGTTGTTCCCAGAATCCTGCAAATGGCTCCAGACAATAGTGGAAATATTCCAACCATTTCCCCATCACCCTATTTAAAACTGTACCCACACACTGAGAACCATTTAAACATTTTAATCCTGTTAAATGAGACCCATAGAGAACAAATTAGTGCCTAAGCACTGGAGTTACCTTTGTAAAGTTTAGAGGGTTTTTTGGGGTTTTTTTTGTTGTTGTTTTTTTTTTCGTGGCTCTGCCAGAAGCACAACTAGTTGCCAAGGTGCTTCATTATCTGCATCCAGCTTCCTGACTGGTCAGGCCAGGCATCTCTTGCAGTTCACTGTAGCTTTAGCCTGGCTTACATCCCCAGATGTCCTTCCTATGAAATCCAGGTATCTGAGGTGAGATGGCTAGCATGCACATGGGTTCACCCCAAAATGTGATCCAGACACGGCCTTTGTGCACATTCTGAGTCAGAAACTCAGATGTTTCCCAGGTTATAGCGTCTAGACATAGGCTTAATGCTTCTGGGACAATAATTTACGTTTTCCTGCACATAAGTTTCTTACCTGGATAGTGGAGGTAAAATGATGCTGTCTGTGTTGCTTGCTGTCAGGGGTAAGAACAGTCTCCTGAGTTCCGTGTTGAGAGTTGAGACATGCACACTCTAATTTCTGTTTAGATCTCTAGCCAGTATTATAATTAACACATGCACAATAATTTGTTACAAAGTGTTACGGTATCTATATAGAGCATATCATACTTCATACTATGAGAAATCAAAAGGCGCAATTAAATTGAAGTTTGATCTCTCAAGGATATGTAATATGTGCTTCTCTGCTACAACCTGACTGTGGTGATGACTGTGGTCACATACCACATACCACATAAATGCAGAATGCTTATAAAAAAAAGTATGTCATGCCACCTGTTCTCATCCAGCTTTTCTTTTTTTAACTAAAGCAACTGCAAGTGAAATGCAGACTTTCAAGCCAAAGAAACACTTCAGCCAGCATCCAATTTCAAAGGGTTCATATTAAAATTGTATGAAGAGAAATCCAACAGGAATAACTCTGGGAATTCAAAAGCACAAAAACTGGTAGTTTCAAATTCCATTCTGGAAGATGACCTATTTTTACAGACAAATGAAAAGTTCTGCTTCACTTTAAGACTGTTCTATTTCTGGAGCTCCAGCCAGCTGCCTTCTCAATAAAAATAAGTAATAATAATAACTACAACATGTGAACATTGGCCTTCTCACAAGGCCTTGCAACTTTTAAAAAGACACTGCTGACAGTCACTGAAGCAATTGCACCCATGGCCACACTCACCATAAGTGAAGGTAACAAACTTTTGGCAGCAAATTTTGTCAGGAACTATGCTAGGTAAATAAATGCGATGCAAGCTGTCAGGAAAAGTGTGCGTCTGGACACCTGTTTTTCATTTATAACATTGGATTAAGTTCATTTCATCCTGAAGGCAGGAAAAGCATCATCTGAATCCATCTGTGAAAGACTGAATAAATGATAACTTATGCAAGAATGCAGAAATTTCCTTTCAACTAGAAGTAAACAAAATGGGTCACTGGTAATTAAATTATTGATTAACTTGGCCTGCCACCCATTCTGCAATTCTAACTGACGTTTATACATTTAGACAATACATCTGAGCACACTTTTGAATATGGGAGTCCTGACCATTCGAATAGGTAGTTACGTCCAAGTTTACATTTGAATATTGTTTTTAAAGCTCAGTACTTTCTGGACCAGAAGGAAAAAGAACAAAAAATATTGAGTTTTACTTCTGTAAATAGACTGACTATCTGACTATCGAAAGTCTTTTCTACCAGCAAATTTTCTAACCAAACTCCTTTGGCTCCACATTCAGAAGGGCTTTATTACAGCTGCATCAATGATACACACATAAAACAAGACGCAAGTACAGGGGCCAGGCTGCCACACACACATGTGCATCACACACTCATATACACACACAAAGCTGTGTGATAATTTTTCATCCTTCTCTATATGAACATGCCATAACTATTGGCTCCAGCTAACATGCATATTATGCTGATGTCCCTAATTAATGGATGATGGATGTGCCTTCAATCAGTATGTTTGGCAAAATAAGGAAATACACTTATAAATACTTCCAAATTAGTATCAGTTTTGCTCAGAAGTTAATAAATTACATTACTACACAGTGAAAAAATAGAATATCACAATTGCTACATCACTCAAATGATTTTTTTTCAATGAAGGGTTACATCTCTCAAGTAAAAAGTCATTGTTGTGAAAGATGACACAATTGTCTCAAAAGAAAAAGGGCAAATCCATCTTTATGCAATTAAATATGTATTTCCTTAAACAGTTGCACTTGTGAAGAAGTCATTAATTCTGTTTGTGGACAGAAACAGCCTCAAATAAACAAAAAGGATTGAATCTGAAATTCAATCTATCTCAGCCAAAATCAGGACAGCCTCTGTTTCAGTGTGTTTTCACCTAAACTAGTGCTTTCTTTCCTCACTAGTTCCTGTATTGTTAGTTGCCAGTACAGCAACTAATTTTCATTACAGAAATCTGAAATGTGAAACAAGTGCAATATAATAGTTAATCAAATACTATACAAATAGAAGCATTTGTATCATGGCCTTAAGGGCATTGGATGATTTTAGATTGGAGTTTTATCTTGCACATCGTATCATCTAGTGTAAAATTTGAATATAAATATGAGTGAAGACATTTAGGTAAGCAATACCAAAGCAACTTCAGCAGTGTCTTGGTTTTGAAAAGCAGCTGCGTTTAAGGCTACTTCTTTCTTTCTTTCTTTATTCATTATACCCTGATGTTACATAGACTTACCCATTTTGATGTGCTTGTTCCAATTCCTTTTTTGGGAACATGTCAAGGTGAGAAGCCAAATACAGCTCCTGACAAGAATAAGTCAGCAAGACTGTTCTCAGAGAGAGACCCTTAGATGGGTTCATTATTTCATCCTAAGAAAAATTTGCAGCTGCTAAGTGCTGACTGAAGACCTTCCAAATTTTTCCTTTTTGTTGTGGATCTTTAGATATCATTAATATTGTATATGTCTGCCCAACATGTCTTGACAGCTACTTCATCTCATATTATCTGATAAGAAAATGTAGAATAATTTACTGTTATTAATTATAAACTCTCTTAAGTGCTACTTTGCAAATGCAGAAGAAGCAAAGTGTACTCACGTAAAATGAGCAACATATGAGTATGCCCTGACAAGTCTTGCATTTATTCCCAGCAAAACCTCTTTTCCTTATGACTTCACTCCAGCTGGTTCTGGGGAAGGAAAGATAAAAGGGTGCTGGGCTCTGCTGCACATGCTGTGCTCAGCCATAGACACCTCTCTGAGCTCCCTCTAAACCATGCAGGCTACCCAGCTGTTGAGGTGCTGAAGGCACTCTCTGCCTCCTGGTGTCATGCTTCCCAGCACCCACAGGGCTGGGAGCATCCTAGTCTAGGAATACAGCTGTAATAATAAAAGGAGTGGAATAAAATTTAAAATAAAAGTAGCTATGTAAAAAATCAAAATAAAGCAAAGTTTGCCACTCGTTCTACAGCTGCACCAAGGCTTGTGAGCAAGTCTCTGTGCTTTGCTACCAGTGGTCGCACATCTGCCAAACCCATCTCCCAAGCCTGGCACACCTTCAATGCATCTGTATTAACAGAGTCCAGAGTTTAAGGGAAAAAATTTTCTGAGAAGAATTAAGTATCAAGTATCTCCTACTACACTAGCATGTTTGCATGGATGTCAGTCCTGAGCTGGCCCTTGTCTGGCAGGTTCAAAATGCAAGTGCCCACGCCTGCCCATACAGACGCAGCACAAAGGTCTGTGTTTTTCAGCTCTCCATATATATTTTTTCCTGCTCTCCATATGTACATATGCAGATATATTCCTTGCCAGTCCCTCAGAACTATTTTTCCAATTAATTTAACATCTCTAGCTATAAGATAAAGCCTTTGCTTTTTTCTTTTTCATTAAACCAAATTCTCTCATGATGAATATGGATATAAACCTGCAAACCATTATTTCCTTTTCTAGTCTTTACAGATGAAATTCAGCTCTGGCACAGATGGCTGTATATATCATCTTATCCTGGATGAAAAGATTGCAGAAAAAGGCACTGCAGGATTTTCTATCCAAAGTAGCTCAAACTCTTAGAAGAAAACTCTCAGCTCCACTGCTTAGTTGCTGCATAGTGCTACAGTCTCCAGCAGAGAGTTTTGGGGGTGTGTTGCTGTGAAGTCAGGGATCCCCACAGTTATGCAGCTTGCCTGGCAGCAAGACATGAAGGTCTAAGTCTGCAAGTGCTAAACCACAGGCTGCTCTCTCCTAAACTCTCTGTGCTGCACCTCTAGTATTGCTGCAGGAATATTCGTGATCTGTCTGCTCCTGTCACACTGCTCCTTAGACTTCAGTAACAGCACTCACAGGAGCCTGTGAGCCTACAAAACAAAACAAGACAAAAAAATAGTTATCAGGAGCTTTTATGATCTAATATTTCAATCTCTTCACGGATTAAGCTAACTAAATGGAAATAAAAAGTGTTTTTACTGTGATGCCAGCTCAGCTATGAGGTTCTTGCAATTCAGCATGAAGGAGGTTTATCAAATCCTCTGTTAATACATTACAGTACTGAGCCCCAAGTTAAGACTGATGAAATGAGATAGCTTTTGATAATGAAGCAGACTTTCAAATGAAGCCATAAGTGCCTAATTCTTTGCCTTGAGATTATATCTGAACATTTTTTTACAGATCTCAGTCCCTCTGAACTTTAAAACTTTACAATAGCATAATTGATTTTAAACTTCCCTAAGCACTTATCTGATATATGAAGCTAGATACTTTATATTGTGATTCAGCCCTCAGGCTTTAAAATTTGTAGATACAGTTACTGTGAAAAATAAAATGTAAAATCAAAAACTGTATCTCTAATGACAGTGTTAGATTTCTCTGTTTATTGTTTTAATATTGTGATGAATATGCAGCCACTGTGCTTGATGTAAAAGGAGCCCACAATTGTGAGAACTTTCGTCCAGTGTAGCACAAACCAATATTAATAATTGACTTCACTGAAACATATTGTCAAGGACACTAACTTAGCTATGCAGTTTATAACAGGATTTACAGGATAATGTTTAGGATCTTTAGCACCTTCTGCCATGACTATGTCATTTTAATGTCCAGCAATGTCAAACTCCACAGACAAGTTAATGCTTGGAGCACTGCTGTGGAGCGAGGTCGCATGAACATCTAGGTGATGGGGCAAAAATCCTGTTCATAACCAAAATTAGATATTGAAGTGTCCACACTATCTGGTGAAGTCTGAAGCATCTACAAATGGGATATTTACAGGAGAGCACACTGACTGTGTAGCCAAATCCATGAACCAATAGAAAATAGGGAGAGAAGGGTAGGTCCCAGTGTCTTCCTGTGAGCGTGAGGGTGCAGCACCCTGCTGCCAGATCTGCTTGCAGCTGGCTCCAACCAAAAACGTGTATGGATGCCTTTTGATTAAAAAAATAGTTGTTTGAACTGCATAAGAATTTTGGATTAGATTATTCCATCTTTCAGGCAAACGGATTAGTAGATGGATTGGTTGTATTCAGCCAGTCTCACTGTTTCATCTACCATCAGTGAAGCAGAGCAGGACACTTTGGGAAACTACTTGCAACTTTTGGATTTTCTACCGAAATTTAGCCTGCTTAGACTTGCCCTCACCAGAGAGCAACCATTGCTCATGAGATCCTCCACAATGTCAGGACTGGCTATGACAAGGGCAGAAGTGATGTGGCTGGAAAGCAAAAAGCTTAGCCTTTTCATCAGTCTTTATGCAGCGGAGGAATATTAAAGAGCTTTCACCAAATACAGCTGCTCCGCTCATCCAGAAATTGTGCAGGCAGTTGGGGCAGTCAGGTGAATCCTTCCAGGGCTCACTTGGAGCTCATTGTACCAATGCTGGGACAAGTAGATGTAATTTCAATATCACAGGTCAGCAGAGGTGAAGTGGTGAATGGATGTCTCTCCTGCTTTTAGGGCAGGAAAACCATAAACTATAAAATGGATGCAACATCTACAAAAAGCTAGCTCAGACACTTTCACATGATTTACATGTTGCAGACCTTAAAATTGTGCCTTAATACTGATTGAAAATGGGGGTGATGCATGCTTCATAAGAAAGCAATGGGAGCCAAACCTAGGAAATACATCAAAATATTTATTTGTTTGTTTTCTCCATATTTTTCTTTTTTCCTAAATTACTCACTTTATGGCTACACCACCCGGTGCCAGTGAAGAGTGGGATGAAAGGATACATAAATAAATCTGCAGTTTGTGCATTTGAGGACTCAGGTGCCAATCTAACATGAGATGTTGTATTCTGATTACAAAGCATCTCACAGGGTTTAGGACACAGAAAATAAACAGGACCAAGTACAAACACTACGAAGACTAATTTTAGTCCTTAGCCTCTTATTTCACTGTCTGGAACAGAACTGCATTAAAAAAAATTCCTGAAAGCTAACTTTCCATCTTGGATACATGGATATTTCTCTATGTTATATAACACTCCCCAACCTGTCATGTTCTGCTATCACTCAAAACCATTTCTAACTTGTTAACAAGGTGGTGAAAGGGAGCTGAATATTTTTCCAGAATGGTATTTACACATTTTAATAAAGATAAATATCTTGATCATTTTAAGGCCACATAAAATAGTGCAGAAAAATAGCCTTCTTTGACAACTGGAAACAAGCTCATTTGCTAGAAGGTGCTAGAATTTCATGCAGAAATTAACAAAAATTAGGCCGACCATTGACAGGAACAAAACACATGCCATAGATTTCTTGATATTTTCATAGTTATTATTAATATATTAGAAATAATATTGTAAGAAAAACTCTGTGAAAGCTACAGAAACCTCAGGCTGGGGAAGGATAAACTACTGTGGCCTTGATGCAGATTTCTCTGAGAAACATGCATTTCTTCAATTCTGAAGGGAAATCAGTTTATAGTTTTTACAATACTCACATATTTTCCTCATGCTTTTGGGAAACTGCCCCAAATTATGTACTCAATTAATAGATATATATAATGTGAATGACTGAAGAAGGTAAATTTTGTATGTCTTGATGAATTAGTGCAGATCCTAAGTCCTGTCACCACATATAAAAACTTAAGAAAGATGTAGTTAATATAAAATCTCCACAATATAGTGAGAAAAACATAAGGTTTAATGAAAAATATGATGAATGTTAACTTCATCTCTACAGTCCAGGTATGGAAATATCATCCTCCTTGAGAGCTTAACAATGCATCTATAACAGACTATGTCCTGAAGCCCTGAATTAGAAGAAACTTTGCATCTGTGCCAGCATCTGTTGAATCAAAGTTCACATTGAAATGAGGTTTCCCTCTTTCAAATATTCAGTTTTCTTTGTTTCTTCCAGCTCTTCTTTCCCCTGCACCCACCACCACACAGACTCTTTTTTCCCTGTTTATTGCCAGAACATAGAAAAGTTCTTGAAGCGTTTTTCCCAGCCTCATCTGAGGAAAGACATCAAACTGAGTGAGATGCAAATAAAAATGCCATCTGTTTTCACATCTTTTAAAGTGTCTGACTTTTTTTGTTTATAATTTAAAAAATTACTTAGTTTGAAAACCTCAGACTTTAAATTGTATCTTCATTATGCCATGAAAACTAGCAAAAGAGCAAAGAACGAAGAAAACAGGTTTTAAATGAACATTTTCTCTTTTCCTGAGAAGCTTTAACAGAAGCAGCTGCAAGAGTGGAATAGTTAGTTAGCTGTATGATATTTAACCCTTTGGATGCCAACTTTGATCTGCATTTTTTAAAGGAATCAACACATTTTGTATGCTTGCCCTACTTGCCTCCCAAGTTAAGCTTTTGGGATAAGTGCATTCTCCTCTCCTCAGCTGGCCACCAAAATGAAAGCTCCATGCTCTTATGACCACTGAGTCACTGACACTCCTCTGCCCAAAAATGCAATTTTTGTGAGAAAATAAATTGCTGAGATACTACCTGCAGGCAGACCAGGCACTAGGAGAAATAAATAAAGAAAAAACTACAAACAAACAAAAAAACCCCACCAAAACAAAAAACAACCAATAAAACAGGGATTTGTGGGTTGTGTCCATAACATGCCCTGAAGTCCAGTCTTGAGAGGATGTGCATCTGTAAGTGTCTAAAACTAGGCTGTACAATGATCACATTTGGTGGAGAGGAGGTACAGGTATAGAAAACAAGTATCAGCCACTTTTCCAGCCCCTTTATCCCAGGCTTCCTGATGGCCAAATTAACTCCCAGTACTACATGTGAGTAAGTCTAATTCTAGAGAGTTAGAGCAAAACCACAATAGGAGGTGCTACTCAGGCTGTCCCATGCCCTTAGGATCCCTGTCCCAACAGACACACATTTCCTCATGCTATGGAGGTCCCAGACAGTTGGTTGTTTTTTTTTTTTGAGCACCACATGCAGCCTGGTAACACACAAAGTCTGAAGTAAGGACCAAAGGAATTGACCTGATTTGGCTGAACACCTCTCAGGCTCCCATCTGATTTCTTTAGGACAAGGAAATTGCAGGTACCTCGAGGCAGAGCAGGGCTGGGGCACAAAAAGAAAGTGGCAGTGGCAAATAGCCACAAGCCTCCCCTGGTGCTACCTCCTTGCAGAGATGCCACAGCTGCAGGAGCCACAGGCTGCTCCCAGAGCTCCAGCCACTGCTGCTGCTTGGGACTCTCACGGCAAAAGAGAAAAGCCACCCACCCTTAGTTAAAAGGCACCTGGTCATCTCCTAGGGTTATGCTTGCTGCTGCAGTGAGCTGCAACCTGCAGGGCTGGCTGTCTGTCATGCAGAGACATAATTTGCTCTTCTTTGCAAAGCAGAAGTGCCTTTGATCCACAGTCTGGATTAAAAGTCAACTTTGAAGGTTTTCTAAGTAGTGCTACATTTAAAATTTTCCTGTATATTAATTTCAAGACCCAGCAATTATCTTAGAAATAGGATTTCCAAGCTCCACAGCTGTGTTGCTGTGACTTTCTTTCACAGAAGCTTGGGTTGGAGTAGGATTTCCTTTTTAGACTCCAAATATAGCATCCCCCCAATCCATATTTTACCTTGGGATGCCTCAAGTAGGTCCCAAGATACAAACTAGAAGTTATTTCCCCAAAAGAATCCACCCCCCTCAGAAGAAGGGCTCAGAAGGATATGTGGATGGCAGCCATGAGTTCCGGCACACAAGCCTGGTGCCAGTGAGATGGGCTAATCCCACTTCTCCATGAGCATCAAATATAGCCCAGGGTTCTACACAGCTCTTTTATAGAACAAGGAATTAACCAGTTGTATAAGAAATTTGATCCTCTGCGTTACTTTGGGGTACTATTTTTTGGGTTGTTTTTGGCAGTCTGTTTGGTTAAACACACTAAAACCAGATTAGGCTGCCTGATTTCATTACTGCGCTAGCACTGTATAAGCTTGTTGGCTGAAAACTGTTACATCAATGGCAATCACTGGGAAGCAACCTGCCAAATTAGAATAAGGTCATTACAATTTACACCCAATAAACAAGAAACTGTATTAAAATACATTCCCAGGAAAAGACATCATTAAATGGCTGGCACACAAGATGATTCAAGGGTTGCATAACCTTACAATCTAGCCGAGTGCACAACCACTAAAAAAATTTGCTGGTCATCAAAGGAGCAGTTAGTTAGGGAATTTTACCAGCTTTTTAAAGCATGTTACTGTTATCTGTTAGTCCTCAGTAAACACCATTTGCAACAGTTCACGCACATCAGTGACTTGTGCCAAGGAAAAGATCACTGCTGCTCCAATATGTATCATTTAGTTCTTTATGTGTTTCAACACTAGTGCAACTAATTTCCTTGCACTCAGACAGGAGCTGTGACTCAGATTAATACACTGATTTCTTCTTCATTGACACATATCACAAATAATCTCTGACCGTGCTATCTTTCTGCGTCTTCTATGTCCATTTATCCTCTTCCTTCCACTCATTTCATATAAGCATGTGGGAAAACATGTTGGGTGGTTTGGGGGTTTGATTGTTTGTTTGTTTGTTTTTGGGCCTTGTTGGTTTTGTTTGTTTTTGTTTTGTTTGTTTTGGTTTTGTTGTTGTTGTGTTTTTTTCTTTTTAATAAACACTTTTTATTGTTTTCCATTTTTATTTGTTTGGCTTATTTTACTACCCTGGTTCCTCTTACATTTTTAAGTGTTTGTCTTCCAAGATCCCTATCCACCTGCCCAGCTCATGCTCCATCTCTGTGGCTACCTTTTTTCTGAAATAGTTGGTGGTGCTCTATTTGTTTTAGATTATAGACAATTCCCGTCATTCTACATAGACAAAGTGGGGTTTGTTAGATTAACATTTAACCAGGCCAGTGATGACTGAGATCGTATAACCTAACTCTCTGAATAATACTGGCCATAGGACTGCCTTGAATTAACTTCCCTCTCAGCTGGAGGAGACCTCTAGAAACACATATGAACTTGATTTAAATGATTCCAGTGATGGTAAATCCACCACAATCCATGATAAACTCTTCCAGGGTTTAATTAACATCTCTATTAAAAATGTGTGCTTTTTTTTTTGTTTACATTTATCTGCTTCATCTTGCACCAACTGGAGACTATTAAAGCCTGGTTTCTTTTAGAGTTCAAAAAGCCTTTTCATAGTGAATTTCTGGTTTTGATGTAAGTACTTAAGCATTCATTGAGTCTCACCCTGAGGCAAGTTTTTGAGCCCTTCACCTTCTTGACATGTAGACATGAGACTCTGAGACTATAGTTTTTTCCTAAGTTCTGTGACCACCTAAAGCCACAAACTGTATTTCAGGTTGAACTTTCAGTCTATATTCCACTGTTGGCACATACAAGGAAAGAAAGTTTATTTTTCAACAAAGCATCATGTTCTGATGATAATCATCTTGAAAATTTCTTGCACAGGAGACTGAGACAGGGAGATAAACATCACAGCCAACATCTATCGGGACACCGTTTATGAACTGAAGTGTTACTACTAGTAGCATCAAGGTGTTGTTACTAATGGCAGGTGATGGTGCACTCAAGTATTGAGACACAGATGATCCTGCATTTACAATCTGTCTATTTCATCATTTGCTTCTTCCCCAAGCATCTTAATATCAGAACAAGATTTCATATAAAAGCACTGAGAATCATTTTACATTATCTTTCACACAGATCATCTTGACAAGCATATTAAAATATATACATATGTTTCAGTATTTAAAGAGAATTTTTTGATTTTAAATGTTCTTCCTTCCCCCAAAAGAACTTGAAGCGAGCTTTACATATTCTGAGTCCATTACAAGTATTTAATCACCATATATCTTCATCTACTATGATAATCATGGGTGGAAAATAAATCACATTTTTCTACAGCTCCTTGGAACCTCTAGAAACTTTGACATTTGAAATGTATCAAAACTGCCTTTAAACAGTATATCATGTGTTTCTGATCTGAAAAATATCACTCACTTATCATGTGTTCTGTAGAATATTTTTTATTTTATTCTTTCATAGCTGTACATCAAAGCGATATTAAATTTATAAACAAGAACATAAATATCCCAAGCAGTAACTTTCTGCTACTTCCATGAATTGTGAACATTTTAGACAGGAGCAAGTTAAGGCAAACCAATAACAAATCCTCAAAGCCTGCTGAAATCAGCAATAGAACTGCCTCCGACTTCATTGTCTGTGAGCCAGTCCCTAAACACTAGGACTGGAATGCTTCATTCAAAGGTTTTGAAAAAAAGAAAATTTTTGGAAAAAATAATTTGTTGTTGTACAAAATAGTTACTTTTACTGATGATCAAAAGTTGTTAGTTCTAAAAAATAAATAAGTAAACCAAAACAAAACCCAAAACAGAACAGCTGAGCTTGTGAAATAGAGAATATGGATACTCTTCTTAGAGAGTGCAGACTCCCCAATCCACAGATCAGAATTGACTCCACCAGTAAACCTCTACTGCTCACCTTAATACACTAAATTTTCTTATATAACTTCTCCTGTATGTGCATGTGTTTAAAATCAAACTATTTACTACACTGAGGTGGAAGAGGGTTTATTAATATTTCTGGAGTTTTGTGATGCCAATATAATATAAATTCTGCATCCTAAGGCACTTGAATTGAGCAATGTTTCTTCTGATCGGCCCTGTAGGACTGAGTCACCTTTACCAAGGTATAACATGTTCACATCTGAGTGTTTGGAGGACCTAAGGTTCTTATAGAGAGCTGGAGCAGTTTGGGTTTGAAAGTGTGTGTAGTTTTACCCAGTAAGACAATCTTCCCAGCAAGGCCTCAAGCATGATGTGCAGGTTCTTTTGGAGTCTTAGTGTGCTCTGCAGAAAGCTGGGTATTATTTCTTTTTTCAGGAAAGATCCCAAATTTTGCAGTACATGAGGGGAAATTGCCAGAAGTCTGTGACTTCAAGGAGCCTTCAAAGTTTTTAAATTTTCAAGAATTTTCAAGTTTTAGTCTGATGATAAAGCATCCATTCTGTAATCCTTCTTCTGTGCTCTCTGATAGTAAGTTGTTTTTATTTCATCTTTCGGTCTGCATTTCTTCTTTGCTATGCTGTGGACTTGCCTTTTTAAGTTTAAACAAGCCTGGTACAGGGCAGATCCCTTCTCTCAACTCCATTATTTCTGGCTTTCTCTGTGACCTCAGGAAGGCAATTCTATTTCCATACAACCATACAAATAAACTCACATACTTTCTCAAACTTCATGGCCAGAAACATTTTAAAACTAGGGCTGGGAGTTTCTCTGGAAATTTACCAATTTATTCTGGAATAATTACTTCAATGAATTCCAGTAGCTTCACAAGTGTGGGCACACCCTTGAAATGGAGACAATTCTGCAGTAAGGGGTAAATTCCACAACAAATCCTCTCCATAAATTACTGCCTCAGCAAGGATATAACAATTCCTCTGCATCTACACTTCTGGTCTTGTTTTTAATATCTGCCAAAAGACTTCAAATGGATATTTTTGATATGAGGTGTTTTTGTCCTCTGTTGTTTTTATGGTAATAATTCTGACCCATTACTTTTAAAAACTATTTCAGAATCTTCACCTAGAAGGGTTCACCAATTCAAGACATTATTATCATAATTACTCTTGTATTAATTGGAAATTTTATTTGCTGTTTTCATGACAGTAAGAACAAACTGGCTCTCTTTGCTATTTTTACATCAATAGTGTGCCCTTGTTCTACAATAATTATTTTATTTTTCAACACTTCTATTACTTTGGAAATGGTTAAGCTATCTTTTGTGTAACTGGTTGCATTCCATACTCACCTACGGGTGATAGGTATGCTCACCTATCACAGCATTAATTTCTGGACTCCTTCTTGATGTTTTTCTAAGCCTTTTCAGCAGATAAATAATATTGAAATATACACAACTTTTTTCTTCCTGAAATCATCATAAATGTATTTAAACATAACAATGTGATAAGTATGCAGTGAAACAAATGATAGCAAAATTTTTCCACGTGGTATCTGTCTGCAAGCATGCACATACCTGTATGTGCACATGTATGTGCCAGTGTCAACACTGGCAATTATGACATTTTACCATCCCAAAGTCACAAACGTTAGTTTAAGGGCAATTGCACACAGAATGTCTCAAGAACATTTTCCTTTGATCAAAGCTGATATTTCAGTCAACCATTGAACCAAATGAAAATCGTTTACTCAGAGGATGACTTAGAGCAGTGGAAAAAAGTGCAAGGTGTTGTTATTAAAATATGATCAAAAGGTAGAAGTGTTGGTAATGCATTTGAAGAAGCCAAGGTGAGATAGTTTTTAATTTATTTAACTAAAAGTATTTTAGAGACTTGCCATTAGGGTCCCCATTCTTCTCCTGCAAGCATTTAACATTTTCACAAGAGCAAAGGCCAAATGTCACATACAATATACCCTGAGATCTGAAGGACACAGAAAACTGCAGGCGTATTTCAGAGGATGGAGGTGGTGGTAATGCAGTGGGAATTCATCTAACCTGCCATAATTTGGGGAGGTGCAGAGTGCAGAGCTTGATATTACATTTCCTGCTGATGCTGGGTCCCCCCACCTCCTTCTTCTTCACCTCCTCCTGCAGCCAGAAGCTACAGCACTGCTGGCAGCCTTGTGCTGAAGTCTTATCATGAGAACTGCATCTGAATCACTTGCAAGTCACAGCTGAAAGGCTACAAGCTTCCTCACCCCAGGCTATGAGTGAGAGTGTTTAAACAAAGCTGATTTCAAAGGGCAGAGTAATTTTTGGGCCTGATCCTTTTGGCCTTAGTGCAACTCCAGAGAGCTGAGTAGTCATAAAGCACAAGCACTATAATGCATTTTGTATATCTCATCCAGTTTTACCACTTAAAGCAGTAGAATTAAAAAGCAATCAACCAAAAACTAGTTCTTAATCACTACTCCTTGGTAGGGTGGGAAAGGGCAAGAGGAATGAAACCACTATGAATATCAAACTAGCCAGGATCTGATTAAGTGAGTATGATCTTTCACAATGCTTAAACTACTGGTCCACCTCAGTGCCTTCAGGGAGCTCCTCACATGTGCCTCTCGTCATTTCATCCTCAAATCTGCCTCCTCTGGAAAAAGAGACATTTGAGGGTTTGTCTGCCACTAACCCCTCTCTCAGATACCCCCAGGAGAACCTGTGACAGGTGGTAGAAGGCAGGGCTTGCACAGCAAAAGTCAGGACTAAATCACACAGAGCTTCCTCCACAGGCTGAGAAGCATTCCCCAAAAAAGATGTGGTAGAGCTGCAGGTTGTCCTCCTTTGCACAGAGTTGGGATGGCCTCAGAGGACAGTGAACCACCAGGCTGACACATGAAAAGGAGATAACCTATCTTGCTTACTGAGAACTTCTTTGGACACCCAACAGCAACTTAGCACAGTGCTAAGTCCAGGATAATTTGCTCTTCACCATGCTGCTCATTCAAACTGCTTCTCTTCCTTGAGTTAGCCATACATTTCTGCAGGTACCTTAAGATGAGCACTTGGCTGGGTCCTAGAATAAACACAAGTGGTAGGGACTGACATAATTCCCAAAGAACCAGGGAGGATATGGGGTATCTGCCCAGTTTGAGAGGGAGTCTCTGGGCTTACAGAATGGCAAACAAAGTATTACTTCCCTTAAAAGATCTTTACAGGAGATTTTCACACACATTTCCTGTCCAAGAGTATATCACATCAATTTTACCATGGGAAGGGGAAACCCAGGGAATTCTGATAACCCAGAAAAACCTGTTTAAAACTTCTGAGCTTAGGGCATCTGCACGTAAAATATTCTTGAAAGGTGGGTGTATGCATGGAACAACTACATCAGATTATACACACCTCCGCCTCCTACAAAATTACATATGCAAAAGAGGAAGGCTACATGTAAAAGAGAAAACTACAATTGTCTGCATCAAGATAGACATAAGTTTCAGGAAATTACTTTGGCACGAGACTTGGAATATTAAATTGAAATATAATGATAAAGCATAGAACCATGACACATCTTCAGTTTGGATCAGGCTGCACAGCATAAAACTGTAGAACACTGGTTTTCCACCATGGCAGGTGGCTACGGATTCCTGCCAGATGAATGACAGCTAAGAGACAGCAGCACTTAGAGAACATAAATCACAATAACCAATTATAATATTCAGAAATTATAACTAGTAAGAGCTCAAGTTACTCTATGGGTGGGCAGAATGAAAAAGACTTTGAAATCCATCAGGAAGTACAAGACTCAAAATATGAGAACAGGGCTGATTTTTCATACTAATTGAAGAGCCCTCTAGATCTACTCACGGTATCTTCTATCTTGCCCTCCTACTGAAAGGAGCAGCTACTTACTGGGAAACATGTGAAAACGTGCTTCAGCACACTGCACACATGATACTTTGAAGTTAAAATTTACATTAGGAAGTCTTCATTTAAAGCAGATGAATGAAAAGTTTCTTTCTAGTAAAGTGAATAGTTCTATTTACTTCAACCAGCAGATATGGCAAGAAAAAAAAAATAAAAGCAAAAATTCCCTATGTTTTCCTTTTGTAACTTAAATACTTTCAAATGTCCTAAGAAATTTAAAACGCTTACATATTTTATTTTCCAGCATCTGTGTTGCTTGTTCAGTAATAACATTTTGTCACCCATCATAAACATAAGAATTTTCATTTTGTTTTACTGTCAGTCTGTGTCCCTCATGCTTGAAGGGAAGCTTATAAGCCAAATAAGAATTTAATAAATTTTTAATAATTTTAATACATTTTCTGGAGAAAGAAGAAGGCAAGACTTAAATGAAGGGATCATAATTAAATCAGAATTTACAGCACACTGTATCTTTTGTTTCAGCGAGCACATTTTACAAAAGAAGCCCCAGATATAATCCCGGCATTTAATAAAAATATATAGAGATTCTACCTTAGACAGAACCCACTTCTTTGTCTATGGACTACAAAACTGTTAGGAAGTCAAGCACAAGTCAACTTGTGGCTTTCAGGAATATTTGTGAGGATTTTATTTGCCGGGATTTTTTCCTCTGTGATCTGTTAGAGGAATTCATGTTTTCTTTTGAAGCATCTTTTGAGGCTTTGGGCTGTGCCACCTCAGCAGGACTTTGTATAAATCAGGGCATATGAAGAGCAATTCAATGAGAAAGGAAATGTCAGATTACTAAAAATTTGGGCTTGATCTAGTTATCACCCATTAACACTCTCTGAATAGTAAAAAGTCAGAGAAAGAACCTCTTCGAAGAAAACTCAGCAGTCTTATCACTGTGAGGACAGTGGAAGACTTCACAGTGTGATTTGTAGGAAACATAGAAAAATACATCCTCCAGCAAAATCAAACAAGTCCAGACTTGTCAAAACTTTTCTTTATTTTTGCAAGTAATGGAGTTTTCAAATATTAGAATTTTTACCAGTAAAAAGGTCAAAAATGATAGTAGGGCAAATATAAGAACTATTTTTTGAAATTAATTATCCTTTACATAACTCCTTATGTCTCCACCTTCTATGCTATTTGTAAAAATACCAAAATCATTCTCATGCAAGGAGACTCCTTTGTTGCCTTTCTGTCTATTGTCCTGAAAACAATTTCCAGACATCAAAAAAGGAATATACTTCTTCTTAGTATCGGCATAAAATTCTTACATATTTCCATACCTAGCTAGTTTTGACAGTTGTTGATTTTTGGGGCTAAAGAATTTATTAAGTAGAACTGAGGATTTCCTTGATACAAAAATTGGGCAAGGTCTCAGTTCCCTGGCACAGCATAATGCAAGCAATGGGAATTACAGCCCTTAACCTGAAAGCTTTTTCAGTACATCTTTTTCTGCAGTGCTGGACCACAGCACTTTGTTCTGACTTTCTGCTGCTTATTTTAGAGTTTCTTCAGTATCTCTATTGTAGTGGTCATCAAAACGTGCATTCTCCTCTATATCCCCAGTATTCTTCATACTGGCAAACATTTGTAAGATGCTTCTGATCCTTTCAGACAGCTAACTCAAAGAAGTTTATTTTCCTCTTCTGCTTACCTTGAAAGAAGGATCTCATTGCACCAGGGGCTGAGAAAGGAGAGAAGTTGCTGTGTCTCAGCCAAACTGTGGTAGCTGCTTATGCCTGTTCTAAGTGTAAACTTCAGCAGAAAAAAATAATCTAAGTCAAAATATATAGTAGTGCTATAATCTAGCAGCATACACAGGGAAAATTATTCTGTTTCAACTGTTAATATAACAAGATGAAAAGTCCAAGCTACTGGTTTCAAATGGATGTAATCCTTTACAGATACTATAACTGCCACTATTATGTGAACTGCAGCAGCATCACCATTAAATGTGATTAACAGTTACCAAGTATTTGTAACAGTTACCAGTATATTTGTAATTATTTGGAGGAAATGCCACAAGCATTAAATAGAAATACTGGCACTTTACACGGGAGACGTTGTGACAACTAAAGCCAGTCCCACCCTCAGCACATTTGCTTGCAGCAGTCTGCTCTCTGTGGGCTGACATCGTTCAGCTGGACAGGTGTGGAAAGCCCTTGTGAGCTATATCTTTCAGATGTTTCAGGGCACTTCTGTCCACGGCAGCAGTTCTCTGGGATACACATAAGGCTCTTTGCAGCTGCCAGAAAGGGAAGAGATGGGCTTTTGCTTCAGACTTCTGTGAGGTAGCATTGACTAACAGCACCATCTAAGGCCAACACAGGCACCAAAAATTCTGTTAGCTAAATGAAAGACCTCTCACCATGCCCACACATGCTGCAGCCACACCTCCCAATGGCAACATGTGGATAACCTCACATGTTGTGTTATTTAAGATCCTTTTATTCTGTAAAAGGACTTTTATGAAAGGGGTTGTTACAGCTTACAGAAGTAGTAACTTTTGTTACTGCTTAGGGTGAAGTCTGCCTGTACTGAGGATGGCAGAGCGATGGTGTGGCCTCGCAGGAATATCCGAAACCTTTCCGGCTGATTCTGCTGTGGAAAACCCACATCAAGGGAGAGGCTTTGGTCTTTTCAGAGAAAGTGCTATTTGAGTTTCTTTGCCCTCTCCAATCCATCCAGAGTCAGCATGCAATTGTACTTTTCTCATTCCTTGCATTCAAGAAACTTTAAGAATGTAGGGAATTATGACTAATAGCCCCACTTCCCATGCCTGAAACCTTTCACAAAGGACCAGCCACATCTGTCAAAAATGTTTAAAAATCAAGCCAGACAATATTACAAATATTAGTTTCAATGTGATCTCAGCTGTAAACTTTATTGCCTTCTGAAATAGCTGTAGATAAAACATTACTGTAACACAGTTTTAAAGATCCTCAACGTCTCACAAAGCACATTTTACAAAATTTTTGCAAAATAAATGATCAAGTCTTCCAAACTCAATGAAAGTTACCCAGTCTTCAATCCATCCCACAAGTTCAGCAAGTAACATTTAACCCACACAGTCAGAAGAGACTGATTTACATTCATTCTTTACAGCTGAGTTAAGGACCTTCTTTTCTTTCATTCTTGTGTTGTCTCCCACATATATCAGCATACTTCACATGTAAAAAGAACTCCTTTTTGATGGATTAACTCCCACATGAGATTATTGCTTATATAGACACATCTGAAGCATGAAAGACATTGAATAGCAGCAAACTAAAAAATACCAGTTCAGATTTATCCTCCTCTAACTAGGTAGTCCCTAGTCATCCCCATAAAGTGTTTTATGGGCTGAAATTTAAGACCTCCAGAGGTACAAAAAGTAAGTATGTTGCTGAGCATTCATAGTTTGAAACAACAGGAATGGCCAAGGTAATTTTTTCATTTATATAGCAGGAGGATATATTGAATTTTCAAACAGTGATAATTAGTTGCGAAAGAGTGGCTCTCACTCTCACTGTTTCTTTCCTTTTATAAAGACACAATTAACACAGATGCAGGAAAATTTCGTTATGCCTGCATATCAGATATAAATCAATCTTTTCAAGAAATATTCAGCCTTGACAAAACACAAAATAATTTCATATATGTTTGTCTATAGTAGATATTGTTTTTAATCATGAGGATGCAAAGATGTCGTTCACCAGCACCCCATTCTGCTTAAGAGTGCTGACAAAGCACTTCTAGTGCACATTGCTGTAGTGGCTTAGCAAAACTAGGAGCTCCAACTGTCTGTTCCACTTCTTTGGAAGTAGAGTCCTTCAAAGGAGATCTAAAACAAAGTCTCTGCCACTTTTGTGACAAGTCTAGCATTTTGATAACCTCTTTTAATGCACATCTTAAACAAAGTGAAAGAAACTGTGTCTGGAGAGGTTTGGGTTGGGTACTAAAAAAAGGTTTTTCACCCACAGGGTGGTTGGGCACTGGGCGGAACTGGCTCCCCAGGGGGCTGGTCACAGCACCGGCCTGACAGAGCTCAAGAAGTGCTTGCACAATGTTCTCAGGCACGTGGTGTAGCTCTTGGGCCATCCTGTGCAGGGCCGGGAGTTGGGCTCAATGATCCCTGCGGGTCCTTTCCAACTCGGGATGTTCTATGATTCTATGCTTCTAAGAGGGAGGTCTGGACAGAAGCCCCTGATGTGCTGTTCCTGCTGTCTCCATTGGGAGAACACAAGCAGCTAGCTGGGAATGGTGTGGTGACCTCTTGGAGGTGGGTCTGAAGATCTGTGTGAGCTCATCTGCGTGGTTTTCAGCACTACCTCTCTTCCCTTGCATCCAGTGAGTCTTCAGCTTTTACCAACTTGCTGCATTTTGTTTACATATCAAATTTCCTGGGCGTTGTTATCTTTGTTCTCTGTGCCAGAGGAGAGGTGAGAAAAAAGAACCTTTGGCTATTTTTGTTAGATAGAACTTTCTAGAACTCCCTGGTCATGAAATATTTAAACTTCTCCCCACAAGGTATCAAACAACATTATCATTATCTTTAATTATAAACTAACCTGGTGTATTTTTATAATTAAAGGGAAGTAAATAACATTTAGAGTTTAACTGCGAGCTTCTGTGGAAGGCTGTGGTTAAGTTAGATCACTTATTGGAAATACAAAATACTATTTACAAAAGATGAAGGTGAAATGGACATAACAACAGACAAATTGAATCATATCTACAGTACCTTCTATTTCAACATAAGTTTCTGTATGGTTTCAGCAGGAAGAGAAAGAGTCTAGCTCTAAAAAGTAGTTGGGGCAACCATACCTTGACACTAAAATACAGCTTTGAACAGAACTATGTTTCTTGTGAAACAGGGATGAAAATTACTGTTGGCACATGCTTAATTAATAGGTATCTATCAAAGCCTTTTAAACCAGAGAGATTACCAGTTGCCAAAGTGTAAAGCTTATACTCTCCTCCTTCTATATACAGTCTTCCAACATGCATGTCTGTTTACAAAGTGAAAGCTGTGGATATCAAAATGGCAAGACACATATAGCATTAACATGATTTTCAAAGGATTAAAGTAAGTGGTACAATTATTTATACTGATTCTGTCCACTTTGAAGTGGTGTGACATGCTGCTCCCTATGTGCCAGGCAGAAGGAATCGAGGAGCACCTGACGTGCTGCGCACTGCCTTTCCCACAGGATGGCAGGCAGCATCTGCTCCCTGGCTCAGAGTGGATCGCTGCCCCACCAGACAGCCCAAGCCGAAGGCAGCCAGGACTCGCTGACCAGTGACCCAGGGGCAGCATCTGTCCCTGCAGGCAGGGCTCCAGGGAGCCGCACAGGCTGTGGCTGGCGACAGAAGGATAAAGGGCTTTCTGCTGAGCAGGATATGCAGGCAAGCTGTTTCTCAGCAAAAGAGTCAACACCCCCACAAAACCTTTGTGCTCTCTGAGCCAGGCAACAGTGAGCCTTGGCCAGGCTGAACCAGCACAGCTGAAGGAAGAACAGATGTGCAGAGCTGATCTACACAGCGTGTTGGTACAGCCCCAAACTGCTGGCAATTTAGTCACTTTCCCATAGCTGGCTAAGAGAGAAGCTTTTAACAGTGAGAAAATGCTATAGTAAATCATAGTGCCAATAAGATACACAAACATATTTATGGCACTAAGGATCCTAAAAGGTTCTTACATCAGAACCTTTCATTTTATGTTGCTGAAGATAGGGTCTTTATTACAGAACTTGCTATTTGTAATTCTGTCTTTGAGTTACTGTACCATTATGTAAGATCCCATACTTTTCAAGATTGCTCTGCTCTAAGTCTTGCATGAAGATGTAGCACTAATCTGTAAATCTTTGTGAATTTTCATAAATACCACAGCAAACCTCTTAATTGCAGATTATCGCCCTAATGCAAATTTCAACACATTTTCATCTGTGTTCACCTGCCACTCTGCCCACTGACTTTCTCTGTGCCAGAGATCTTTTCCAGTGATTTAGCATCTTCCACGGCTTTCATTCTTAAAGTGATGTGTGGGCCATCATCAAGAAAAGACAGCTTTTGAGTTTAGCTTTTTGAAGCTAAACTCTCCATGTAATGGGATTTGGCCTGTGTCTGCACACTCCTATCACCATAATGAGTCTAGGAAATAAGTTTACTTGAAATCACACAGCAACACCTCAAATGACTAGTATTTGATACCTCCAGATAGTAGTGGTGCTCTGAGGGCTCCTGAAGCCACACCTGTCATCAAATGTATCCTGAACCCACTGCTGGCTCAAGTTTTTTCCTGGCAGCATAAATAGCATGAGCAGTACTGGGCACTTCACTATTCAGACAGCTTTACAGAACAAAAGCCTCTTGTTTTCAATCAGCCAAAATTCTAACACCACCAAGCACCAAGTCTTTGAGTAATGAGATCTTCAGCCAGGTACAGACTGCAGCTTTGTGATGCAGGGCACCAGAAACAGGTTGGGCTTGCTGCATGAACAATGAACAGTTGTCCTGTACATTTATTGGGAGGTAGCAAGATCCCCCTTTGTCCCTTAGATATATGAGTCTCAGAGATATTGAATGTCCCATCACTGCCTCCTTACCAGTGTTTGTTCATTTTTTTTCCTGTGACTGATGAAGAGGTATAAAACAAAATAGTATTTATTCTTTATTTTTGAATTATTTATGTGTGTTTACCCAGTAGAGACTGGGAGTTAAATGAAGAGTACACATATAAAATGGGTTGTTCTAGCTGTTTCCTTATTCCAGTGAGGTGCTTGTTCATCAGCTCTGCTCATGCAGGTTGGATAAATCACAGAAATAATTGCCTCACAAATGCCCAGCAACGCAAATTTTCTTTCGCCAACCAGAATATCTCTAGGTAGCACTTGACAGAAGTGCTTGCTTGTCAGCATGACAGAATTGATAGCAGCCTGCGTGTAGCCTGACAACATAGTATCAGCCAACCTGCTTCCAATCGCTGTTTAGCTCAGAAGATGACGCAGCTAATTAAAATCAGCACCTGCTGTCGATATAATGTAAGTTCATAGGCAAATCTGCATTTTGTCCCACCAGCCCATCACTGAATCCTCCAGAGTGGAAGTCAAAACTCTTGAAATTGATGGCTTTTCTGCTTTCTGCAGGAGACACTGCAATAAAGTGCTGCTCTTTTGGCTATGGCTGTAACTCAGGTCATAGAGTGAAGCAAGACTGGGCATTGCTTTATGTGTTTTATTGAACTTAGGTTGTTGGCATGTTACAAACACTTTCCAGCATGTGAAAAGGAAGGTCAAACAGCTTCTTCCATTAGGCTCCCAGTAAAGAAATCTGAATACTGGCACGATTTTGTTTGGCTCAGAAGACATCTCCGTAGGAAGCCCAGTGCCTAACCAAGGCTGGAGAAGTCAGTGTAGCTGCAGTTTACCAGAGTGTGAGTACAGCATAGCTGTACAGAACAGGAACTTACAGCTGATTTGAATGATTTCTTTTTTTGTATCTGAACAAACAAAATACTGGGACAGACACACAGAAGCTGATGAAATAACAAGTTTTATTCACTTTAAGTAAGCAAATACAGCAAAGATCATCAAAATTGGGAAATAAGAGCAAACCATTCTCAGAAATCCTTTCATACATGATTTTCCTGTAGTAGTGATGAGTGATACTTTGTAAACCTTTCACTGATACCAATAGCAAATAAGTATCATGAAGTCATAAGTATCTTAGTCTTACTACAATCTGTTGCAGAAACAGTCAGTGCCATTCCAGAACTGTCACTTTTGTACCATGGAGGATACAGGATGTCATCTTCTAAAGAACTTTGGTCACTACACAATAAAAGATGTGAACAGGTTGGAGAAGGGCCACAAAGATGAAGGAAACCTGCCATTTGAGGAAAGACTGAAACAACAGGGCTGGTTCAGCCTTGAGAAAAGAAGGTTTAGGGAAGACCTTATCATCATGTTCCAGTATTTGAAGTGTGGCTACAAAGAAAATGGATACTGCCTTTTCACAAGGAGCCACATGGAAAAGACAAGAGGTGATGGACATAAGTCACTCCTGGGGAGATTCCAATCGGACGCAAGAGGAACATTTTTCTTAATGAGAAAAATGAATCACCGGAATAATGTCTCCAGGGAAATGGAGGATTATCCAACATTGGACAATTTTATGATTTGGCTCAACAAAGCACTAGGCCATCTTTTCTAGGCCATGCTTTCACCAAGAAATGTTGGACCGGATGATCCTTGAGGTCTCTTCTAACCTGGTATTTTATGATTGACCCTGTGATTGAAAATAACTTCTGACAGTGAGTGCCACAAAGCAGACCTATTCTCAGAGGCCTGAGGTCTCCTCTGTGTTCACCTCTCCTGTCTCACAGGACCAATATAGTCATCCTCTTCCTCTTTTAGGACATACAGATTCTCTACTGAATACTCCAGCCTGCTCTGAGGCAGGTGTTTCAAAAGACAGAGAAAAGGATGTGGAAACACAGAGATTTTCAAGACTCTGCTCCTTCTTCTCCTAGAGAAGGGAGCCTCTGCAAGTAACATCTCTCCTGGCTTGCAGGAGAAAGGCAGGGGCAGTGCAGCGCCAGATGCTGCAGGTTCAGGAGGAACATAAAAAAAGATCTGTGTTGTGATTACTGCAAGCTGTTACAATGACACAGCAGCAGCACTTAAATTTCTGACAACACTTGCTACTGATGATGGTGAACTCAGTATATAACCCAGAATTACCCTAGAGATTTATTCCCATCCTGCAGCTTCTTGTAGACTGCATTTTCATACAGTTCCTCTTACAAAAGGAGTCCAATGGGACAAAGAGCTTAGTCTAGACATTTGCTGTGAACATATAGGAATCCAATTGCTAGTTATTACTACTAAAACTTAAAACAAAATTCCAAGTGTTGGTATGGAACAAACTCTTCTCTGTTTATTTCAGTATGAGAATTTGTGGGTATCAAATAAAACAAGTCACAAGGTCCACAATAAAAAAAAAGAGAGAATTGCTTCATCTAGCATGATGTTAAATTGCAGAAAAATGGGGGCATTGTCATTTTACTGATGGTTTGTTAATGTTATGAAGTTCAGTTCCTTCCTTGATAGAAGTGTGTGTTTAATAAACAAGTGCATAGAATAGGTCAGAATCTGGGATATATCACATAAGTAACGGATCCACATTTCTGTAGCTGAACGTTTTGAGAGCGAGTGAGTACGTCACTCAAAAATAAATCAAGAAATAAAACCCTTTGTCATGCAAGGGCATGTTCCACAGAATAAACAGGCTTCTAAGAAATTACTTTTCTGTGGAAATTCAGTAACGAATTAAAAAAAGCTGCCCTCTCATCACTTATACTATGACTTTGAAGATATTATTACAATTTATGATTGCTTTTCCTGAGTCATCTTCACTTAGTGTTTATAGCCTCTTGTTTTTTCCATTGTTTTCAACCATTTTAATAGCTCATTGCTTTTTTAGAAGAGCACAAAGAGCTTTAAGGTGAGGAAGAGTGTAAAAATATATCTAGGGAAAATATACTGAAACTTTGCAAATCATGAGCTAGGAAATGTGTTGAAGTAGCTACAGAGCTTCAGAATGAAAACAGATGAATGCCAGAAGAAGAACATCTGCTTTGAAAAAAGTTGGCAGCAGATCAGCTGAGCCTGATGTCTTTTATAAACTATGCTCTTTTGTTTATATTTTTCCTTATTCGTTTGGTATTTTTATGGCTGTAGCTAATATGAAAGATTTCCTAAGGACAGTAGGACAAAGCTGTGAATACTTCATACAGGAAAAGTATAGTTTATCATCTATAACCAGGAAACAGGGTTATAGGTTATAGTTTCTCTCTTTTTCTTTTTTAAAAGAAAAAGAGAAAATCTATCAACTCTTTCAAAGTAGAATACGTGAGAAAGAATTATGTATTGCTACTGGCACTGCAGACAATTGCTTAGGGATTAGATCTAGTTACTATTTCTTCTGATACATTGATTCTATTCAGATGTCTTCTTAATGATAGTGCTACTTATCAAAGCTGCCTATTTAAGAGTGGTGACAATCTGTATATCTTCTTGTCTTTAATTTCTTCAAATAAACCTACTCTTTTCTGGGAGGTGAAACTCAGCCAAAAATTACGCTAATGCTGCTCTATGAGTCAGTTACTATTTATCATCATCTGAGGACAGGTTCTTTATGTCTGAATATCCAAAAATAACATGCAAGCTAGGCCTCAGTTCAGAAATAAGCATTTTTTAATGTTCAATTGACTGTCTCCTACTTAAAGATATGGACATATAAGTGCTTGCCTATACAGATGTACAGATGGAATTAAAGAAATCTCAGCTCTCTCCCCCTTTTGACTTCTGAATATGATTATAAGTTTTTGGTGGCTAAGATTAGGCTCTTGACTGCAGAGGGAGTAAGTGCCCACAGTTCGCAGTCATTCCATAAGGAACTTGAATTGCTCAGCACAGAAACTTGGATTTTTGTTTGCAGTATTCGTACTTTGGAACATTGGATTTAGGCAGTACAGGATTTTTCATCTGAGCTACTGAAGTGAACTCCCAGATGCAAAAGTAATGACAAACAAGGGAAACTGGAATTGTATCTTTAAGGTCTGATTCACAGGAAACTACATGTATTATTTGAGCATCTTGACTACTGCATTCCTGCAGGTTCATGCTTCCACTACATAGCTACTGAATCAAAGCTCTGATACAGAAGAGTATTTTAGAAAACAATTTCAAATAAAGCACAGATAAAAAAAAATTTCAAATAAAACACTGACTAAAAAGAAATCATTAAACTTGTTCTTAGTTTGTTCTTGATTACTTATGGGGAAAATAAAGATTGGGAGAGGGTAAATTCTGCTTAAGATTGGCAGAAAAAAAGGGAATAGGAAGGGAGAAGTAGCACAAGATCTGTGAAATAGACTGAGAGTGTTTTATTCAAATGGAGAAAATTCTGAACTATGCAATGAATATAAAGGGCGAAACTGAACAAATGCCTGAAGACAGAAGTGTGATGATGTGATTGCAGTGTCTCTATGATCAGACATGTATTTATAAACAACTTTTTTTCTAAAATAAGAACATTCTCTTTAGCTTGCAACTAACTTCATGATCTTTTAGAAATTATTTTGCTAGAGTTTCCTTAAGGGAATGCTTCTGAAACTCTTTGTTTTGATAACTAGGCCGGTGGCCAGCTAGGATCTCTATTCCGGATCATTGAATTGTACATCTCAGATTTGTTTCTCCATTCCTTTTCTTTCCACTTAGTCTGATCTCATTGCAACTTCTATAGAGAAGTTAGAATTGGATTTTGAGTTTTGGGGGATTTATATTGTTTTCTGCAAAACATGACATCTAATGAGTGAAACCTCAGTATGTTTTAAGAGTAAAGGTTGGATAATGAAGTGCTTTGAAGAAAAGGGTGTGCTACAAGGTATGTAATTTTTCTTTAAAGTAGGATGAGAATACAGTGCTTCAAAAATATCTGCTGGCTTCTGAAATACAAATGACAAAATCATTGAATCTCCTGTTTCAGGTCTGTGAGCAACACTTCTAATGAAGCTTCAGCAGCCTTGGGGAAGTCAATTCACTGACACAATTCCACCAGCACCTCTGGAAAGAGTCCTAGGTTATTCAAGTTTGCAGGCTGGTGCAGAATTTCACCCACCCTAACAGGCAGAAAACCACAGTGGACCATTTCAGTACAAGTGAAAAACTCTATGTAGAAGAGAGAAGAAACCTCGTGCTTTCATTTAATGAAACAATAAAGAATAAAGACATGACAGAAGCTTCTTTCTTCACTTATTGGATGTGTGTGAGGACAGGTAAGGGCTGTGAAACTTCAGTGCACAGTAAAGTGAGAAGCACACTTGCCCTAGGGATGCTTGTTATTCTTATTAATCTTCAAGAACACTTTCAAAACAGAAACTTTTGAAGTTTCAGAACCAGATTATTTTGTTGTGGAATATATGCAGAATTGCTTTGCATTATTTCAAGTATGGTATTACAAACAATTATTTTTACATTATTCTAAAGGGATAGGAAAACATACTGAAGGGAACTGGATGGCCATACAGCATAAACTGACACTATTCCTTCTATTTAATTTTAGCAAATACTTACACAGCTGAGGATCTAACACAGTGAGAAAAAGTAACTTGCCTCCAGTCATAGCCATGTAATAGGACCAGGAATAAAACCACAATTTCTGACTCCCAATCACAGGTGAATTAGCAACTACTTCCTACAGCGTGCATCTACATTATCCTTGAGGACAACCTCAAAGCCAAATTCCCAACCTTCCACATTATCTAGATGTGGCAATGCCCGTGAGGCTTCCCTTAGAGTGATCCACCTGGTGAGCCAAGAACTAAAAATCTCCATTTTGCTTAGATCTTAACATACTCATAAGGGAACAAGTCAAAGCTGTCTCCTCTGAAGACTCACAGGGGAAAAAACCCACAGGCAACCTGCAACAAAAATTCAGGACCAAAGACAGGAAAAAAAAAGCTGTTTTCTCCACCCAAGTCATGAGGTCAAAGACCTGCTATTGCAGAACACGTAAATGGCAGACAGAATTTTTCTCCCTGAAAGTCAAAAACTAATGGAACTACAGCCAAAGCTAGTATTGACTAGAGCAAGTTGCACTGCAATTGACTGTGCAGAGTGTTGCAGATTAGGGTGGGTCTGATGACACACTAGGTGATAACAGTGAGCCATTTTTCAGGATATGCCAAAGGGTCTTGATTTTTCTGCCTAAAGGTGCTGTATCTGAAGTTCTTAAACATTATGACTCTCAAGGAGCTTGCAAGTGCTGAAGCAGGAAGTGGGAGTAGGTATCAGCAGCACCTGGACTAACAACACACGCATGATACAGCAGAAACAGGATGTTAGCTTTTATCAGCATGGCAATGCAGATAATGCGGGTGGTTGGATTTGGGTATTCTAAAGCATCTCTCCTGACCACAGGACTGACTTGCCTCATGGAACAATATCCCCCCAATACTTTAGGAGAGCAATGATCAGCACTTCTGACATCAACTGACCCGGATAGATAAGCATTGCTTTAGAGATAGTGCTGATCTGCCATAAAAGGTTCTGAAAATGGTCTTCCACCTCTATAAATCAGTATCTCAGCACCTATCATCAGGAGACAGCAGCCACAGTAGATGTGCACGATGAAAGCTTGTAACTGCATCAATGCTGCTTGTGTGGTGTTTATAGTAGGATATCCAGCATTGATGCCACACTTAGAAAGGCTGCAGGTAGCACAAACAATGGCTGCATGGCCAGTGAGTGGGCTGTAACAATGGCACTGCTTTTCCTGTGATGGTTCCTGACCTCTCTGAACATCTGTTGGAGCTCCTATGTACTGAGGGTAAGCAAAGGGAAGAGGTGCAGTGAAAAGATGCAGACAGCTCGTGCATAAAGCAACATGATAAATCATTTGATGTGTATGACACAAGTATATAAGGCATAGCTTGAATATTAGATATGTTAAGAATGGAGCAGGGGTATAAACCCCTTTATTTGGTTTGATTGCTTCTTCCACAAATAATTTTTCTCAAGATTTAGTTATATGTAAGAAACATCTCCAGAAAGTTCATATTTCTGTCAATTGACAATCTTTTATGGCTTTGACCAGTTAAGCTCTGGCTATGAATAGCAGATCTGGACTTTGTTCTGTTTCCCTAAAAATTCTTAAAGAGGAATCTAAGAGCCTGAAATCCTCATGTAGTAAAAAGAGAAGGACAAATCCACTAAATGTTTCTCAAGGAAGATTCTGTCTAAATTTAGAAAAATTTAAGCAATTAATTAGGAAGAGAGCATCTCCCTCTGCAGGACTTCAGAGACACCTCTCTGGTTTCACACAGGAATCACAAGTGCTTCTTCCAGAAAAGCTTCTTAGATACTTAGAGAGTAAGTAAAAGTTGGGTCCCCAGTTTCAGTAATTTGTCTTCCTATCCCAGTAATTTCAGTGATCAGAATCAACCATCTAGAGAGGAACATAGTGGATTTCAGACCACTTGTGCTCGAATGCCTTGCTAGGTTAGTGACTACAAGAGAAAGCATGAGCTGATGATCAAAAAGTGTAAAAGTGAAGTGTCATCTTAGGCAGGTTCTGTTTCTGGCTCTGGTCTGTTCTGTGCTTTATACAAATCATGATATTATCCTCATTTTATGTAAGGAGAAAAAATCTTTATCAGCTTTTGGAAAAATATTGAACTATAGAGAAAACTGTTGTTATTATTATACATATCTGGCCAAATTTTGAGGAGCCATAGAATAGGAAATAGCAGATGTTTCAGGCTGACAGGCTCCACAGTGAAAAGTAGTGTCACAAATGCAATAGGCAATGCCTAAGCTTTAGAAGGTTAAATTGGCAATAATTAACCTTACTTCTCTTTTTCATATGTATGAAAGAAAATCAAAGACCTCTAATAAACCATCAGGACTTCCTTTTGCTTAAAATCCAGAGAAATAAGAAGTGCTTTCTGTGAAGAGCTTTGTTCTTAAAGCACCATTGAAATTAAAGGGGTTATTTTAGTTTTGCACAGCCCACCCATGAATTTTATTTCAATATAAGCATTTCAAGTTTTACCACAAAAGCTACAAATGGAGTCTTATCAAAAAATTTTCTGGTGATAGAGGGTTGTATGTCAGAAGAGCACAAATTAATGTTGAAAGAGAAGTAAGCAGCCTGGATAATTTTCTTTCGTTTATAATAGGTGGAAGTGGAAATTAGAGAAAGAGAGAAATATGTGGTCTTCCAGTGTATATCTGGAAGTCAGATTAATTACCTCCACCATACTCCTTTGTATGTGCATCTGCTCTTCTCCAGCTCAGTTACCAGAACATCCCTCAAAGGCCTGCCTGAATAGGTGACCCAAACCAATAATTAAACTCCGTCCAGCTAGCAACAAAATTACATCCTGCAGCACCTTTTGTTAGGTTCTCGAGTCTTTCTGGAAATGTTCCTTGCCATCTCCGGGAAGCAGAGCGCTCCTTGCCGGCCCACAGTGCGCCATCCCACCAGCAGAAGGCTCCCTATCCCACCGAGTGCCGCGGGAACATCATCCCCGAGCGGCGGGACCGGGAGCGGCCGGGCTGCGCAGGGCAAGGAGCGGCGGACGAGCGCGGAGAGGGAGGGAGGGAGGGAGGGAGGGAGGGAGGAAGGAGGCCGCAGCCCGCACACGAGGAGCAGAACGAGGAGCAGATCTCCTCCGGACACTGTATCGCTCACGCGCTCGGCTATCCAGCACCCATTATCCGCTGATTGTTGGCTTTTGTTTTAACGTTTAAGGCAACTGAGTCTAGCATATTGCCTCTTTTTACTTTTGCCTTTTAAATGAATTCTCGGTTGCTCAGTGTGCAAATATTTGTATGCGTCTACCAGTTGACAGGCTCGTATCACTTTCATCTGCACATGTGGTATGCCCAGAGTGTGGGTTGTGCGTGGATAGGAACTTCAGTGACATCTTCAATGTGGCTGATTATCCTCAAATCCATCCTGCTTGATATTTGTATGTTTTACTAACCACTGAAGTCCAGAGGGCTGAATCAATCTCTGTGCCAAAAGCTAACTTAGCCTCAGATCACTGAGTATGAAATTCAGTAGTACACTTCTTCTGCCTTTCCTCTGCACTGCAAGAGAGAAAGTCACAGCAGCCTTGAGGATCCCCCTGCTCGCCAGGGCTACACAGGACCCTCCAGCAACCCTCAGAACTACGACCTACAGCAGCACTGTCTGTCCATATACTTTCATGACCCTACAAGCTTCCCTCTGTGGAAGCGCAATAGTGACTACTTCAAATCTGCTCCAGCTAAAAAATGCCTTTACACTGAAAACACTTCTGTGAGTTACTTATGGCAGCTTCACAGCTCATTTACGTAAAGGAATCATGAGCCACAGATGAATCAGGCTCAAATAAAATGATTTGCAAAAGGCCACACAGTAAGCAGCAGGGAGGACGTGAGCCAGGGACTAAGAGCATGCTCTATTGTGCTTGGTTTTGCCAGTGCAAAAATCCAATGCCAGTATGCAAAATGCACCATTTTCTCTGCTCCAAATCTCGACAAAGAGATGAATAAAAGTAGTTTTCCCTCGTGTGTTACAGCTGCCTAGCAAATCGACCTTCATGCTTGACTTTCGGAAGTTTATGGAAGATTGTAAGTTCCTTTTGCAGACAAAATTATAAAGCATCTTTTAAAAAAAACTTCCTAGCTACACTATTCTCCCTTCTCAGGAGGAAGCTTAAATGTAGTGAAGACTTTGAAGTGAGCCTTGGGTTTGTTACAATGGACTAACCTGATTAGAAATCATGCAAACTCTTGCTGCTCTTTAGCTGCATTCCCCCACAGGCTGTATTACAGCTCTCTAACCAGTCCCACAGCATTGAATGATGTCATGGGATCTGCAGCTCAGCGAGATGAAAGGGATAAAGCGGAACCCGCTGGCATTGGGGAAAGCTTCCAACACACAATCCACAACACAGCTTGGGAACTCAAAAGCTACAGATCCAGCCACTCAACCCCAAGCATTTCAGAATCGTGTGCATTCTCCCAGCACAAGCAAGGAAAGGGGGGAAAGAGCCAGTGCAGAGCACTGAAAGGCAGAATTTGAGTGCAACTACCTGCTGGAAAAGGAGCTGTTTTTCCTCGCCAAAGCACTGCCTTTGATGTACGGCAACTGATCACTGATCAGATTACAGGCATTTGGTCTCAGTGCTCGTCTGCCTTTGATCTGCATGGTTAATTTTATTTTCCCGGATTTGGAGTTTCGTCTGGGCTTGTGCTGACATACTTTTTTTTTCACTTTTTTTTTTCTTTCTTCCTTTTTTTTTTTTTTAAGGAGGTAAAAGCATTTAATACAGAAGCACTGGCGGTGTGAAATTAAGCTGCAGAGACTCTGGCACTGGAAAACTTCATCGGATAACAGGTACTGAATTTGGGGGTTTTTTCAGTTTCGTGTTGCAAGATTTTAAGGAATTGTAAAGTTCACATAACCAATAATACTACATATCATTGTGTGTACAAAGTTCAAAAGATTATTTGTAATTTATGCAGCAATTTGTTTGCAACTCTTGGGCAGAATTATATAGAAAACAGTCTATATAGAATAATAGATAGAAAACTGAAGCCACCCCAGTACTTTTCAATGCTTTGGGGGTATGCAAGATTTTGGGTTGCACTGCTCATTCATACCATCTATAGTTTTGTAAATCTATATTTGAATACATGTATTACATGACTCAGGGAGGTACTTATTTTCTAATGAAAGACCAACCATATCTGTAATACCTTTTTTGCTCTCAGTGCATTTATTAAACTGTGTCTTCTTCAAATAACACTTTTAAGCCTAATAGTTCCATACTCAAGATGGAAAAATGTCTCCACTTCCACAAGTTATTAGAACTAAATTTATAAACATAACATCGTTGTGCACAAAAGGAAAGTGGTTTTATTTTAAGATTGAAGGGATTATAGTTCAGCTGTACCATATGAAATCTTGAAAATAAAAGTAATCTTCTAACCTGATGACAGAAGTTTCCTCTAAGGCATTTTAATAAATATATTTAAGAAATCCTAGATTTGTCTAGAGCCAACAGCTAGTTTTGCTGAACTTTGTGGAAGTTTTGCTGCACTTTAGTGATGCAATTTCCACTCACAGTGTTTTGTATTCTGTTCCTCAAACTCATATTTATGAAAAGTATCGTGTTGAAGAAATTTTAAGACATCTACTCCTGAAATTCATTATAAGGGAACAATCTTCTGAAGCTTTAGGATTATTCATACATTTGCAGTTTTAAAGGGCCAGATCTTTATGTGAGTTTGGGCCAACTCCATGAGTGTTCTGTGCCTGCAGCTGGAGTCAGATTGTTAAAATAGGACTCAAACCCTTCTGCAGTATTTAAATATAATTTAGTTTTTCAGAAGAACTTAGAACCCATAATTGGGACCAGACTTGCAAACATTCCAGACACTGAGGTCTTTGAAGATCTAGTCTTAATGGTGGCTTGTAAGACTGACTTATATATTCTTAAGTCTAAATTTAAGTGTATATAAATCTTAAGTACATTTATTAACAAATTGCAACTAAAAGTCAGCATAAATTATAGCTGTCAAGCATCACTTGAAAACTATTCTTTGGGATGTCTACGAGTCCACAGGACCTTCAAGATGTTCATATTTCAGTATGCACCATAGTGTAACATGCAAACCCAAATTTTAATGGTCTGCTTGCATCTGAGTAAGAACAAGTTATCAACACTTCCAGATAAACAGAGCTAGCTTTTATTAGTCAGTCTGCAAAATTTGTTTCTTCTAATTAAAACAATATTTGTACATATAAAATGGCAATTTACTGAATAACAAGAGATAATATGCCGGACACAGATTAAGTAGGCCTGACTTGGAATCACTTAGTTTTCTATGCCACCAATTAATTCATATTCTTACTTAACAAGTCAATTATATTATAAGGAAAGTAATTAGCACTGTATGAATAATATGTGTATTGCTGTCAAGGAAGAATATCATTTAAGGCATAGTCAAAGCAAAATTTAGTATTTCTCCCTAAGTAACAATGATGTACTAAAACATGTTCCTGTAACCCTGAAAAAATGGCTTTATTTATTAATGCTATGCTTCACTGATGAGCTTCTCTGCCTTTCCAGTCCCCTCTTGCTTGTTGCTTGTTTTCCAATATGTGCATTTATTTTCTGAGGAAAATTGTTTCTAAATCTTACTTCTGCTTGGTGTGAAGTAGAAAGGGAAGCAAATTTTAAAAAATAACGCGAGGAGTCTTTTTCCTCAGAAGTCAAAATAGCTATGCAAGTCTAACACAATTAAACTATCACTACAAAGATCTGACCTATCACACAAATGGGTGAAGTTGCACACAGAAGGAACACTGGTTAATCAGATAGATTACACTGTTGAGTAGGATTTGCATAGATAATTATTTGCAACATCTGGGCCCTGAAAATGCATTTAAGAAACAAAGTTTTTTTCATTTCATAAGAAGTCTCTAGGATTTTAGGTAATCTCCACAGATATTTAAACAAAGATGGGCGTCAACCCAATTAAACTGAAAAATATCTTTGCTTGTCTGTATGTAAGTGAGGCTGAAATGAAAGCACACTTGAGAACACATTCAAGCACGATGGGAAGAGGATTTGCAGCATTTTTTTGTTTTTAATAGCCATTCTCTGACAGTTTAGCCTGTCATTGATCTGACTTTTAAAGATTAAATAGTAATAATTCTTGGCACTAGTAACTTTGCTTTTACTAAGAGCTGTATAAACATTAATTAATCCTCAGGCTTAAGCCTTCAGAAACAAAAAGTTCACAATGCTTTTTCAAGCAAATCTGACTAGGAAATTCCGAAGTGTATGATTAATTTATTAAAATAGCTTGAGCGATTTCTGATTATAAATAGAGCCAATTCCAAACAGTGTGCCTTAGGTAACATAATAAAGGCATTTTAAGGTTTGTAATAGTCAAGATTATCAAAAGACATTGCACAGTTATACTGACATCAGTTTCCAGCTGTCATAACAAGAGTAGATCTATCTCACAGTTGACTGGGGGAACTGTGTTAGCATTTGAGATATGGAGATAACAACTTCCTATTGCTGTACAATTTCTGCTTCCACATCAGATATGTCACACAACTTGGTCTTATCAAAGGGGTCAGCTGAAACTGCTTTCCAAATATTTCTTTTTTGCTTTCTCTGTTGTAATGAGAATCTCTGTACTGGTTCTAACAATTCACATCTTCAATTTCCTGAGAAGCATCATGATTTAAAACAAAGTAAACACCGCAATTTTCAATACCTTTCAATGATGAATGGAACTAATTAATCCATTTTACATTCAGAGGAAAGATTTTACATGCTACAACAAGGACTTTAAGTTTCAGTGTTACAGACAACACGTTGCTCTGAGTTCATTAGCATAGTAACCCACTGTCTGATGAAAGTCTTAATGTTTCTTTATATGGTAATCCTGAGTGTTTAGACAACACTTCAAGAACTCTGGGATATTTTAATACCTTTGTCTAACTACACTGCTTTAAAACAAGTATCTGAAACATACATGATGATTCTACTAAGAAAAATGCACGCAATAATTTCACTGGTGGCTCCAGAAAACAGATAACATACAAAAGATTGTCTGTAAATAGTGAGAGTGTTGAATGCTCAGTGCTCTGCAGCAGCTGCTATTCACAACAGATGCGCTGCTGTTGCACCGCAGTGTGCCATTCCTCACTGAAATTCCAGCCTTTTGCAGAGCTCCTCCTGGCAAGGGTCCTGAAGCAAAGCTCTTCTTTGAAGGCCCTTTAGAAAAGAATGACATGAAAACCCCTGTACATTCTGAGTTGCTTGGGTTTCATAATTGAAAACAACTAGTTTTGCAGCAATCATTTCTCTCTTTGCATACAACTTGCTGGATTTCAATAAGCACTCCTTGTTTTAAGACAAGCACATGTGGCTGGTGATCTTCAAAATTTTGTCTCTGAGGAGCTCCAAAAATTCTGTTTATTTTAAAACGCCTTACCTCCCAGTTATAAGCATTTTTTCATTTTTTCAGAGCCTAACCCAGTTCTTTGTGTGTCCATACAGTTGTCTGGACTGTAGGTGGATCATTAACCTTTTAATTAGAAGTAAAACTAATAACCTGAAATCTCTGCAGCAGCAGTTCTTTTACCAAGGACTCCAAAACTGGTTTCACCAATTTTGGAGCATCAGAAAAGCTCCTAATTTTTGTCACAGTAAGTAGCAGTAACACTCAACCTAGCGACTGTGAAAAATTTACTGTGAAGGGCTGGATTTCTCCATTTCTCCATTGATACTTGCATTTGGTATTGACACTGTGCTTACAGCTGAGTAACTTATTACCTGCAGAATGGATAGAGTGTTTCAGCCTCTGAGCTGGCAGGTAAAAGAAAAGCTACTGAAGTACTTTGGAAAAAAGGGCTTGCGGGAAGGAGAATTTGCAGTGTGCTGTCAGAAAGCCTCTGTCATGTTTTTTGGGCAGGAGAGGTGGAAAGGGCTTTGCTGAGTTACAAGGACTCATTCCACACTCACCTGAACAGTGGCCAAGAGTCCACTGTACCTTTAGAACAGTCCAGCGACCACAAGCCTGAGCTCCCTCTGAGAGGGATCAGCAATGCCAAGGCTGCAGTCTCAAAGCCAGGCAACATCTGCAAGCAGAGGTGGGCACAGGAGTGCCCTGCTATTCTTTCCTCCTGGTGAGATAAAATGGACACCAGCACTTCACTTGTGATTCACCCTGGCTTCACAGCACTGGTACAAGGCACATACCCCTACTCGCACCCTCCCAGCGCGGAGGCACCATCCATGCATCCATGCATCCATCCATCCATGCATCCATCCATCCTTCCAACCATGCATCCATNCCCCGGGAAGCGCCGGCTGCGGGGCGGCGGGGGCGCGGGGCAGGGCTCGGCCGGGCCCCTTGCTCCCCGCGGCGGCTCCGGCTCTGCCGCTCCGAGCCGCCCCGTGCCCCGCGCCCCGCGCTGGGTACGCGCTGGGTACGGCGAAGCCACAGAGCCGCGGCTGCTGCTGGTGGGTTTGCAGGTCTCGACAGCCCTGGAGTGGCTGCTCCACGCCCCGGAGTGCGGGGAACAAAAAGCCCTTGAAAGCTGGGCTTTCATGTTCACAAGCGCTTCTCGTGTCTGCTGCATAAATAAGCTGCCGTTTGCTTCAAACAATATTAGAGCTGGAGTTGAAGGAATAGGAGCTCCCAACTTTTTCTTTAGGCTGGTAAGAGGTTTAAAAGCTCTAATTACAGTTCGGTTTATTGAAAAGGTTTTGATTGTTTGACTTCCTTTCCTGATGGCTGTCCCCATTTAATCTGACCTTAGACCGAAAGCTTTACCTGATGTTTGAGAAAAGTCTAAATACTTATTTACCATCTTTATATTTACAACTACTTTAGATGGATGCTTTTATCAAGTTCATAAAGTGATCCAGTAGCATTTAATATGAGTAAGTGGCAAATTGATTCAATCTGTAGGTTGGTTTCTTAATTACTGCATAATCTCTTTCAAGCACACCTTCACCATCAGGTGTAAAGCGAGTTACTTAGGTGTGTTATCTGGGAGCTTGTTACCATAAGAGAAAAAAAAGGGTTGGGGTTTTTGAGTGGGTTTTTTCTTGTTGTTTTTGGTGGTTGATTTGTTGGGGTTTTTTTGGTTTCTTTTAGACCTAGAAGTAAGCTTCTTTATTAGTTTACTAGTAAGATGCTTAAAATGTCAGTTAAGGAAGTAATAAGTCACTTTTCCTCACTTTCAACAACTTGCAATCCTAGTAAAAGAGAATGGTGTGAATGAAAGTAACTCATGTCTGTGATTTTTAAGACTTTGCATGCCATCCAAAGCTGCTCAAGGCTGGCTGGATAAATGTAGAACATTGGCATTGCACCATTGCAATGTGTATTAACTAGCCCAATGCTTTATAATTCACAGTCCCTAAAAATTACTTTGAAAAAGAACTATTAGTATATTTTGGTGTAAATGAAGTAAGAATATAATACTGGCATTCTCAATGTATTACTATTTCACGTATCTGAGTATAACAGTACAAGTGCATCTTGGCACTGAGTTTCATCTAGCAAACCAGTGTCTCCTAGAACTTGAGATGGGTGAGATGTATTTAACAGAAGGAGCAACTTTTTTTTACCACAGTTTTGATGTTCTATGAGTAGGCTCATCAGCTTTGGTGAGAGTGGGAGTTCTTGCGTGAATCACAGGCTCTGATCCTCTAAAAAGGTTTGTTTATATGTAGGAAAAATGTTGCCATGTTGCACCTTTGTTACAATATTTCACTCTCATGTCTAATTAATGATAAGCTGGATGTGTTGCAGAACACAAACGATAAACTGCTTTATCACCATTATTCTTGTAAAGACAAGTACTTCAATTAACGTAACTTCAAGTGTGTGGTACTCAGAAGCAGCGCAAATATTTCCTGGCTGTGTCTTGTGGCCCTGTCTTTTTCTCATCTCCCTCAGCCCCTAAAGTACATCTAATTTTTTTCGATCACCAGCAAGGTTCTAACCTGCTACCTTTTTGTCTTTACAAAATTAGAAATTAATCCATAGCTGCCTAATGTCGTACATTTCACGTGTGGCAGGTTTGTAAAATACAGATATTTTCCATGTGATATTTAATGTGATGAATGTGCCCTAGCTGATAATATGGAGTTTTTCCTCCACATTTCTCGGAAAAGTTGGAGCAAGTGTGGTCAGACAAGACATCCTTTACTTCACAAAGGGGAAGACTACAAGGGTTGTGAGCAGGGTGTAAAGGGAAGGTGTTCTAGACCTGTGAGACAGAAATAACGATGTGCAGCGCTGTAGTGGAAGTTCTTGTCCCTAACTTGCTCCCTTGCTTTGTCTTTGTCGTTGCAGCAGCATAAGTACTTTCCCTTCTCTTGTTTCTTGCCCGTGGGGCACTGACTCTGCTAAAGCCATCTGCCACTCCTTTGTTTTATTGCGTGCAGTTGACAGCTGCGGGTGGGAAGTAGGTGGTTAGAAAGGAGCTGAGACCCTGTTTGTTGGATACCAGAGACCTCTGTTGGCAAGATAAGATGATTGTATTTTCATCCCTCTTTCTTACCCAGAGCTTCTCAGAGTACTCTGCCAGTGTTATAGAGCATGTGAAAAGTCGTCAAGTAAAAGTATCAAGTCAAAAATGGGAAATTTCTAAGACCGGGTTATGAATTAACTGGGAATTCACAACTTCAGGTTAAGTCAATGTGGAGCTGGGGCTCTCCACCATTTCTAAAGTTTCCCTTAGAAAATGGATGATGTTGGCATCAAGGTTTTGATGCTTCCGTGTCTGAGAAACCTGCTAGTCAGCTGTAATTAAGTCATGCTGCTTTGATTCTTGAGGTGGTGTGTCTTTCATGGTGGCGCTTTAAGTTTTTTGGAGAGAAAAAAGAAATAGTTTTTCTGACACAGACTTTGAACTAAAATGATGAGTACTGTTCAAGCAAGCTAGTAAATGTAAGAGTGAATTTTAGAGGGCCATGGATTCTAGAACCCTTAAAGGCTGGAAGTTCTTACTTCCACAGTACATTTATTACACGTTTCTAATTTATTGTTTGATATTGCCCTCTTTATGCATAGTAGGCCCCAAATGACCTTAAAATTATGCAACTACATTTCCTAATGCAAGTTCCCTATCCTGAGTTCAGTACATGATTTGCTTACATTTAAGTAGTAAAGTAATGATTACTTTTCCCTGAGTATTTTAGGCAAGCATATTGCTGTTAGCCTAATAAGATGTATTTGGAATGATTTAGTGACCTCAAAAACCTCTGTCCACAGGTTTCCTTCTTCTAATAAAATTGACTACAACTGAACTCAGCATTTTAAATATCAGTATCTGGCCAATAGCAAATAGTCTTTAAAGGTATGGAGCCTCTGTTTACTCACGCATGTTTTAGAGGCAAAAAACTTCTAATAGCTTTTTACTTGAAAGCATGAGGTGAATGGCTGGTGTCCAACAGACATTGGTATAATGCCACTTGATATCATGAGAGAAGAAATTTGCCCAATGGCAACCTATTATTAAGTGCTGCAGTCTCTGCTTTTTAAGCAAGACTTTTTACCAAACTGGAGATTGAAACAGGAAGCATGCAGCTGACACAGTTATCTCTCCTTTGGGACTTGCATTCAATACAATGAGTTATTAAGGTGCCTTTTAATTATTTTTATCAAAATGTTGTGAAAGAAACATTTTATTTGCCCTCTTAACAATTGTTATTTCTTGTACATTGGCTGATTTCTTTCTCACATGTTAGTCAGCATAGAGTCTTTGGTGCTGTTTTGGTAGGAGTGGTGACAATGGGCACAATGATGACATGCTAGAGTACCACAGGCATTCATGCATGTCTGCTGAAATTATTTAAATGTGTTTTGGTGCTGCTGAAGTGCTCTGAAGTTTAAGGTCCATAGACCTGCAAGCTTCTTTTAGAATCTTTGCTGATTATGGAAGACTTATTATATAGAAGATATATCATAGGCCTAAAGCCATAAGAGCTCATGAAACTTGTAACGATCAGTCAAAAAACTGAACCTAATTCAAATGTAGGATAAGTTGGAGAAGTCCTTGATAGTTTGATGCTGGTTATAAAACGCTTGGTTTTGAAAATTTACTCTGGGTTGTGGAACTCCTGGTGACTGGGCTTGCTGAGACTGTTATAAAGGTAGTAGATTTTCTTTTAAATAGAGAATATTTCACAGCTACAATCAAATTTCACACCTAAGTGAACAAAATGTGTTGTGGTACAGGATGGTTTACCATTTGCTTTTTATGTTGTAAAAGTCTTTGAGGTACTTGCTATAAGAAGATAATCTTAAAACAGATAGGGCAATTCCAAAACTGAAATACAAGATGTCAGCATGACCAGCAAGATTTTTAATACTGCTTTTTGTTTGTACTGGCATTTGATTTTTATTCCAGTTGTGACTCCAGAATACTAAAAGATGAAAATACCTAATTAGCTTTGTTTCAGTATTGATTTTGATAAGTTGTATATATACTGATTTTTTAACAGTATTACATCTCCAAGTTATTACATATTGGAGAAAAGGTATAGGGGTTAATATACCTGAATTACATTAAGTTAATATAGTTTTATTGCAGATAATTAGTCTGCAGGGCAGTTAATTGGGCTGTTCTTAATTTTCTTTATTTTTTCAGTGCTTCAGGTGACTTGCACAGAAAAAAATAGACTTCTTAGATTATGTTACCGCTCTGTATTTTAGATCATTAGGCTTCTTACAGTTCACCTGTATTTTTTGTATTTAAAATTCTATGTGGAACTTGACACAGAAATATAAATTATTACACTCTTCAGTTTGTTTTTGATATGTTACACGTCTATTTTCAGAAGCGAAAGTAAATATTGGAACTTAAAATAAAACTTACTTTTAACCTTAGGAAGAATCCTGGTTTTGAAGTTTTGATAGTATTCTATAGATGGTCATAAGTACATTAGAACTGTTCTATGATTTACCTATTTTTTAATTATTAAGGAATATATATGACTTGACATTCAAATCTAAGAAATTCAATTATTTTTACAACTTTATTTCCCTCGTGCACTTCTGTAAAGTTTTAAGTCCTATAGCAATTAAGAAAGCACATGAAGTATTTATTTTTTCCACTAAACAGTATCACATGACATCCAAAAGTTAATGGGAATTTTTCTCCCAAATCCCATTCATTTCAGCATGATTCTTTTAATCAATATTTAATCAGTTTATTTCATTTAACTCTTAGACTTTTAGTTTTGCTGTCTTATCTTCTCTGAATCAAGTGAAGTCAAGCTTGTTTTACAGGACTGCTTTTCTGTAATGCAGTGTAGAGTTGTTTATTGTATTATGATCATTAGTTATTTTTTAAATTCTTTATATATTACTCTTGAATTTCTGTAGCATTCCAAAGGGAATGAACAGCAAAATTGAACAAGATCAGAATGAAGACTTCCTTGATCCTTATTTCAAGGTTACTGAGGTGCAAAGTCTCACGATTTGTCTCTTATCTAATCTGGTTTTACTTAGAAGATATTTGGTTTCTTGTTCACCAGAAGATATAATGTATGGTGTATGTATTTATCCATTTTATCCATTTTATATGTTTCTAAAAACAGTTGAGAAATGTTTCTTGAAATTTCTGAGTTCCTTTAACAGTAATTTTACTGTCTCTGTCCATTGTTTGCTCTTTGCTATTATTAGAAATTGTTTTGTTCGTGCATACCTATTTTTTTTCAGCATTAGGATTGTCAGCTTCTCATGACTTCGGAACATTTAAAATTTGTTGACTCTCCTTTGTCATTTTTCTAGTTGTTCTGCAGTACTTTTTACATGACGTTGTGTTCCGGTCATTCAGAATTTTTTCTGATGTTTTTCCATTTAATCTTTCTTTCCTTTATTTTTTTCCCTCAGACTTAAAAAAGAAACCTATGTCAAACACTGTATCTGTATGTATTCATATTCCTTGAAAGCATGTCTTCTTTTTTACCCATGTTTACATGCATTTAATCTGGTAATTGTTGTTGGCCCATAGACCATTGCCATCACTAAGTGAGAAATAACCATAAAAATGTCATCTTGGCTTTCCCGTTGTGTCATGTCCGACACATCTCTACCTGCTCTGTTCTTTCTAGTAGACTTCTGCTCTTTTTACACTTGAAAATACAACTTTCCTTTAAAAATATCAATTGTGGCACTGAAGTATACTTTCTTCTTATTGATTAGAATTCATTAACTAGGGTATTCATGCAGTAAAGTGTGAAATTGTGTGTTAATTATAGTTTATGTTCATTCTGGTTGTATATTTTTGAAAGCTTGTTATGTTTGCAGTAGTTCCATGTTGGAAAGCATTTTGCACCTGTTCTTAATGTTTTTCTCTGTTATTTTCCTTTTGTTTTGGGTTCCATCCTTTCATTTATCAGTCTCTACTCTAAAATGATAAAAACTACATGGCGTATTTGAAGAAATTTATTTTGTCTGTTCATCACGTTTAACAGGCAAGAAACATATGTTAGGGAGGTTAGATCAGTAAATGCTGGTGTTCTCTAATCTGGACTGATAGCCATCTCTTCTTTTGAGGTTTAAAACTACAGAAACTTTGTGTTTATTGTCTTGTCTTCAGAAGGCATATGATTTTTAAACCATATGTTTGTTGTTTAGCAGCTTCCAGGAATCCATCTGAAAATGTTAATGGCATTGACAGATTGTATTTTGACATGCCAAGTGTCTTGAAGTATGATGGACATGTGACTTCTGCAATTTAAACAATGTAAATAGAATGATTTTTTTCTTTTGTTTTTTGTATTTTTCTAGGGAGAAAGGTTTAATCACAAGAAATGGAGGCTAAAGGATTACGAGGAGATGATAAACTGAAGGTGCTTGTCATTTTACTAGCATATTTGGTAAGTTAAAGAGTAATATTTTTCCCTCATGTTGAAAAAATTGTACTGAACACAGAAACTGTGTCTTCTTTTTTACACATTACTGCTGACACTAAAGGTCTTCAAATACTGCACGCAGACAATTGATTACACATTTTATTGATTTGAGCTTAATCTTGGTCCACTGATTCATATAATTTCTGGCTGTTCCTCATACACAATTACAAAATTTTACCTCGTGAGCTCCTTCATGGACAAAGGAGAGGACTAGGACAGAAAATATAGATGAATATAGTACTGTGGAGGTGATACTGCTTCACTTGAAGAGTGGACATCTCTTACTCCAGTGTGCTGTGTACATCCTTTAGGTGCTTGGTTTATGGGCAAAGTGAAGCACAGCACACAATTACATTGCCTGCTCAGTGTACTTAACTCTGGCTTGCTGTAGAACTAAGGGTAATTAATAATTCAGGAAGTTATTTTTAAGATCAAAGCATGGATTTATTTCTCATATTTAATACATTTTGATGAATTTACCTTTTTTTGTTGTTTTTGTTGTTGGCTTGGGTGTTTTAGCTAAGTAAGGTGATTTGTGAGACTGGAGACTGCAGAGAACAAGAATTTAGGGACCAGACTGGAAACTGTATCCTCTGCAAACAATGTGGGCCTGGAATGGAACTCTCAAAGGTGAGGAAATCGTGCTTTCTTGAATTTACTTTATTTCTGATAAGTGCATTTATGTATTTGATCTGAAACAATGGGTATCTGTACTTACATGAAAATATGTACTGTTTTGGCATTTGAACCTTCTGCAGTTTTTCAAGAACCCTGTTATCTGTTTCATTTTATATAAAATGCTCAGTTCAGAAAATGATGATGCCACTAATAAAGCACACCATCTGGATGGGCTATCAAATTATTGTTTTAAAGGTGAGTTAGTGCAACAAAAGAGGGAAAAAAACTACAAAGGGGAGGAAAAACTACAGGGAGTTAAGACTGCATAACCTTACTCTGTAGAAGAGAAGGTGAAAATTTAGTTTCAAACCAGTGATTGGTCATTAAGCCCCTCTATGTCAGTGACTGCTTACATGGAAGGGCTTAATTTTTACAGTGCTGACATGCACAATTGGTTCTGTATTTTGGGTGACAAAGTTTAAGTATTTTATATATGACTTCTTGTCTTAACAGAATGGTTTATAATAAAAAGGTCATACGTACATAAACACAAGATAATACTCAAATGAGAGCTAATGTGTTTCCTTAGAACAGGAGGGAGATAGGTGATTTTTCTGTTTTCACTTGGTCTGTGGTCAGAGCACTTTAGGAAGCCAGATTCAAGTCAGGCTCAATTTCTTTGTTTTATAATTCATTAAAAATGCTATAAACCTAATTCTTATCTTTATGCCATGTAAAGTAATTGAAAAAGTTGAGGCCAGAAAAGTACATGATAGTATTTAGAAAGCACATAAGTAGTTCTTTTGCTATCATGGAGAAGGAAATGCTATTGTGAATCTTATGTAATTGTATTTTGCTTTTATAACAATTTCATCTCTTCCAAAAGAAAATCCCCATAAAAGTTTTTTAATTACTAGGATTTTAGGACAGTGGAAATGAATCAATGGAGATGAACGCTGGCTGTGATTATGGGCTGTGATTCTGTAGAACTAGAAAGTTTACTTGGCAAAATTTTCAACAAAATTCCAAGTCTGAATGCAAGTCACGAGGGGGATCTTAGTTGTTTTCAGTTCAGAGAAAGTAGGTGCTGTGCATGAGCAGGGATAGAGAACAATGAAGGAAGACATAGCTGAAAGGGAGGGATATGTTGGGTTTCGCTAACTCAGTTACTGGAAGTGAAAGAGACAGCAAAATGTGTCTTGGGAGACTGGATGTCTTCAGGGAGCAACTGTGTCTTGCTGGAGACGTGAGAATGGCAAGGCAAAGAAGAGTGCAGGCTGGTGTCAGGAAGGGTGAGTAGACCTACCAAGACTCATGCATGTGTAGAACCCTTTCCTCAGTGTCCAGCTCTAAACCTGCATCTTGCCCATTGTTGGAGAGTGAAGCTGTGACCCTGATGTAACTGTGCAGTCAGATCCTTACCTGAGAGGTGGGGCCATAGAGAGCATGCCCTTTGCATGCAGAAGGGCAAACTCTATCTTGTACCTCTACTGATAGTGTAGAAAGGATGGTGAAGGTGGAATTTAGGGTGTTAAAGGGAATTTGAAATGTTTTTTGAAAAAGTTTTAACATAAACCGTTACTAAGTTTGGTGTGTATGTGTGTTCAGACTACAGGGGGGAAAAGAAGCTTTCAGTTTATGGCTCTGTACTTCCTATTATGTTCGGCTCTGAAAAAAAGCACAAGTTAAGTATTGTGGCTTGTGTGTGATTTGAAGGGATTTACTGAAATTGAGTGACACATTTTCTCTATCTCTTGACCCCTTATGGTGAGTGTTCAGTGCATTAACAGAAATATTTAGTTTCACACTTTAGTGGGAATCCCTTTGTATGTTGGGTAGTATTAGTTAAGGTCTAGTCATACAAGCAATGCTGTTAAAGCAGAGATTTGGACATTACTTACAACATGGATGTGGTTTAGTTTGGATTTTTTTCAGATTGGCCTTAAATTCGAGAACTCAAATGTTCTAGGGAGTGTTTTAATTTATAAAGGCACTTGTAAATATGGCACTTTATAACTATGTGCATTTATTTAGTCAGATCATATACTTGCCTAGTTGGCAAGTAAAACCCAAAAACATAAAAACTGAGGCCCTCAATAATTACACTCAATTTAATAAAGAAACACTAAACTAAAACAGCAAGATTATAGTTTGCAGTAGTATGCTATGGACGTTATAGGTTTGCTTCATCTATTTTATTTACAGTCTAATAGTCCTGATTCTTAGGACTGGTTTGGTGTTTTTGAAAATATGAATGCTTGGTTAATTTCACTATGTAAGCAATTACTTGTCACAGACAGTAATAGCCTTTCAAACTTATTCTTTCTTCTATTCTAGAAATGAAATAACAGATTTTGCTCAAACCTAAATGAATGGAATCATAATTTCCGTTATAAATACAGATACAATTTTCTGTGAATCAATGAAGGATGTGATGCTGTGGCTGTAACTGGAATGTGGTTGAAAGTAGTCATGTAGAACCACAGCTTGAAGCAACAAATATGTTAAGTCAAAGGTCAGAACGCAAAGGGAAGAGGCATTTAATGATACACTTGACATAATCTGCAGCCCAGGAGAAGTTTTCTTTGCTTGTTTTTTTAATGTATGAGAAAGCAATGATATAATAATGCTATAGTTTAATAACAGTTTCTTAACACTAAATAATGTGTCAGTTTTCCTATTAAATAGCTAGTGCTCATGGATAAAACTAGATATACTGCTGGATGTGTGAGCATGATTGTGTGTCTCAGTGTATAGTAAAATACAGTGTTAATGGTGAGGGTTTTGGTTCAGTTCCCCATGAGTGTTTTAAGCAATTGACAGGCAGGTTTCTTTTTTATGTTTGTAACAAAACACGTCAGCCTGTATTGTTGAATGCAATAGCCCAGCTTTTCTCATCTTGTGTATGAGAAATTACTTTGTCTCAGTTACAGTCTAATATGTAGTCTTCTTTCTTGTCATGACCGACTTTACAGAAATACAGGGCAAAACCCCAGCTGTAAAGACTGTATATATGTATGTATGTGTGTGTGTGTATATACTTATTTTTACGACTTCAGATATATGTATCTTTGTTGCTATACTATATGAGCATTCCACCTTTCTAAATGAGGGAAGTGCTGTTGCCCTTTCTCGATTTATACACGAGACACTAATACAAATCAACTTGGCTGTGAATTTTCCAGTAGAACAGAGTAGACAGAGGCCATAGAGTGGAACAGAAGCTTTCTCTTCACAAGGCACCATATGGACAAGACAAAGGGCAACAAGTACAGATTGTTTCAGTGAATGAATGTTCTCACTGTAAAAAAGAAATTCTCCTGGTACAATGTCCCTAGAGTCCCCATCACTGGGAGCTTTTATAGGAAGCAACTGGACAGGGTGCTAGATCATCTCAGATCAGCTCAGGTCCCTGACCCATGAAAGTTTGATTCAGATCTTCTTTCAAGGTTCCTTCTAACCTGGCTGTTCTGTGATTCAGTGGTGAGAGTTTTAATTTTGATTGCAAACCAGTGCTCGGTCTATTGGGTTGACCTTCCTGTATAGGTAAGCAACTTCAGACACCCTTGATAGCATGAAACAAAACCAGCAAAAACCCCAGCCTAATTTAATGTAACTAATTCTGAACCTAGACCATTTTTCCAGCTTTTGCTGTCACAGTTTAATGGGGCTCTGCTTTTCAAAAATGTTTTTAAAGTAATTTTTCTTCTTTCAAGTAATAAAGAAATAGTACCACCATTAGCTTTTCCTTTCTGATTGCCTGTACACTGTTCTAACAACAATGCTGCAATGTTACATTACCTTAGAAATAAATCCATTGATCACTTATGTTAATTGTATTTTTATTAAGTACTTTTAACATATTGCCATCAGAAGAAAGGAAGCTTTGTTATTGCATCAATAGAATTGATGGAGAAGAGAGTGAAAGCTGCTTCCCATGTTTTTTACTTCTATTTGTTAATTAAAAAAAAAATCTCTGTATAGCCTTTTCTTCTCATAAACGGTCTTTGGTAATGTTTGTGAAGCCTTTGAATCGCTGAATTAACTTAGTTTTCAGTGTGTGCAGTCTTTGTTTCAGGTTGGGTTTTTTGTTAGGTTTTTTTGGTTTTTCTCTTTTTTTGTTAAGCAATGCTTTCTTCTGGGGTGGGAAACTGAAATGGTTGTGTTGATTCAGAAGGAACGTGGCTCAGCATTATTCCATTTCTCTTTCATTTAGTAGATAGCAAAGCATCACATAGTTAAGCACAAATTATTTAATATCTTTTATTATTTTATAGTAATATAATAATATATTTATAATATTTATTATCTTTAAGTGGCTTCAGTTTGCCAGTGCCTGAATAGTCATTGGTTTGGCTTGATAGTAACAGCCTTTCATCCTATCTTATGTATGTTTCTGAAATAAATCAAACCTTATATATTATTGAAATTTATGCAAATCACAATTAATGCAGGAAAAAAACCCCAAACATAACATAGTTTGTGTTTCAGCCTTTTTCTTAGAAATGGTCAAGTACAGAAAGGAAAGTCCTTCCAGTCCTTTCCCCATCATTTTTTTTAAGTTATCAGCTAAGCCAGTGCACTGAGGACAATATATGTCAAGGAAGGAATAGAAACCAAGAGGTGGAAGGCAGAGTGCCTGAAGCCAGCACTGCTATCAAGTAAGCTGTGATAAGTAGTGTCACTGAGAGACAGCTGCTGTACAGAAAGCTGGTGGGACAGAGGCAGCTTGGTGGTTACTGAGGTGGGGCTGTGTATCACAGCTTGCTTCCTTGTACCAGGTGTATGATGAAGAAAGAGGAGACCTGCATATTGTCTCAGGAAAAGGAATTGTGAATTAAACAGGCAGGTACTGTTGGAAGCTTCTCCTGCATGTGGGAGTCCTCACACAAGAATATCAGGGTGCTGTGCTGCGACTGACGTGTTGTCACAGTGAAGCCACCGAGAGCAGCTGCTGCCATGTTTAGCAGTCAGTCTTAACTTTTCAAAGCAAGAGAGCTGCTTGTGAGGAAGCCTGCCAGATCTCAGCTCAGGAGAGGCCAACATGTGTTCCTGGAAACTGGAGCAGCTGCATGTAGGCATGTCAAATCATCTTCACTGAGAATGAAACTTTTCTGACCCTAGCTGTGCACTTTGACACAGCAGCTAAGTCTTTTTGCAGCATCCTGTTGCAACCTGTCCTGTTCAGAGACTTCTGCTGGTAGATCTAGCTCATTATTGGATTCTAGATGAGGCTGTCCCACAGGCTGAGATACTTTAGGAAGCTAAAACTGTGTGCTATTTAAAAAGGCCATGTACTCAAAGGTATTAGGACAAACTTCATTTCCCAGCACCAGTGTAGTGCCACAACCTGTTACATGACCCAACACCAATTAAGTGTCTTAGTGCCTGGCAGACTTTTTCTTGAGGATACCAAGTATTCTTGTAATCACCATGGCATGAGTGGAACTGCTTTGGCCGTGTTGTCTAGGGAGTTATATAGTTTGTGGATAATCAGTGGAACTAGAAACAATTTGAAAATGTACTTGCAGATTATGATCTTAATGATCCCTAAAAGATTTTTTAATGAAATTTGAGGTTATTTTAGTTGAAATAATGTTTAAAATCTAATTTACTGTCATTTACTGTCTGTGTTGGATTCAACTTTTAGGGGAAAACCATACCACTTAACTCCAGTACCCTTTATAAGTCTGCTTGAATTATGGTTGTTCTGTCTGGGTCAGTGTTTGGGTAGTACATAGTGAAAGAAGATTTTAACAGTGGCCTGGTAGTTCTTGAAGAGGTATCTACATTATTCTGTGCTTTTAATCTTTTTAGCTAGAAACAAAATTATGAGTTTGGTTGAGTACTTTGCTACAGATTCCTAGGCAGCCTTGACCAGTCACCCCACTTGATACCTCAGTGAAACACTTCTGAACAGAGTTGTTCTGGAGATACATAGGTTAAAGGTCAAGAGATGGCACATTACTGTGGTAGTGAAAGCTGTATAGATACCAAGAAAATTGAGGTGCATTTGAATTTTGAAGATTTTTTGTAATTAACTTGAATTCAGTTTTCTGAAGAAGTGTTTGAATTTTATGGCTTGTACTGTGTATCTTTTGAGAGAGAAAATTTTCATTAATTGAAAAGGGAAAGTAGAAAGGGAGGAGTGTGCTAAGTGTTCTTCACAGAAAGCTTTGCAACAGCAAAAACAAAGACAGCATATATTTGTGCTTTTTTTTTGGCACAAAAATAAAAAAAAAATTTTGAAGTCTAGCTAATCAATATTTCAAATTTTATTTATATTTTCTGCAGTTCTAAGGTCAAATGCCATAGGAGATGAGCTCTCTTTTAAAGTTAAGAGTGGGAGGATGGAAAGGGTGAGGGGGAATTGGGAACTATTCAGATCTCATCAGCCATATAACTTGATAACTTTGTAAATGGAACACAGAGAAAATTGGTGCACATCAGTTTTGCACATGCTCTGATAAAAGATGAACTGTCAATTTTTGTATCTTTTCTGGACTGCTAAATTATAAAGTCCAAGATTTCAAAGGGTTTGAATCTATCATCTAAATAATATCCTTCAGTTTGGGGAATGTGGTTAATTATGAGTACAGATCTTTTTGAAGTTCTGCCTGGTTTACAAGCTTAAATATTTATTTGCACCTGCCAGACAGTTAACTACATCAAACATTATGTGAACACAAAAAGCACATATATAACGTTTTAGTTGTTATGAATTGGTATCTGTGAAATTGCTGGCAAGGACTTAGAAGCTATCTTTGAAAAGATGGGAGACTGTAAATTCCTTGGGCAGAAGATTTCTTTATGTTGCATCCACCATTTTTCTAGCTTTAAAGTAAACCATTCTGTGATGCGAAGGATCACTAGGATGTGTCCATACATCCAGCTAGAGCAAAGCAGATCTGATCTAGAAGCAATTTACTTAGCTTTGGTAGTTTAGGTCAGTGAGTGAAAGCATTTAATTCTGACTTTTATTTCCTGCTTGTTTTTTGATCCAAAGCTTCAAAGGTAGTCTGGAAAGGAAAACTTATAATTAAGTTAATTCAAGCCTTATATTTGAAAATTTGATAGGACTTGGGAGGGACTGATTCCAAGTGATTTATCAAAAGATCCAAATATGTATGGTTTAACTGAGTGGTATAATATATTCCATAATGCTACTGCTTGGATAAGCTAACTAGAAAGAGTAGGTATTTAGAAAGAGTGTGTTAAAGATTAATGATATTCAATGAAAAACTTTATTTAGACTTAGAAAGAGTAAAATCTAACACAAGTTAGTCTGGTTCCAGTCCCTGGTGGTAATCATGTAGCTTTGTATACAGTTTTACAATTACATAAATGAAATGGAGTGTAAAAATTAACACAGGAAGATACAGCTACAACTGACATGGCTTTGGCATTGATTCCTAGTAACAACTTGTCATTTTAAAATAAAATGGTATAAAATGTTCTATGTAAGTAAGTAAAAAAAAGAAAATACATGATTTTATATTTTTTTAAAACTTTTTGCCTACCAGCTTTAATATGGTCCCAGTAAAGCAGAGGAAGACCATGCTGTACAGTGCATTAAACTGTAGGATGTTTTCTGGTTTTGCTACTAACTGCAATGATTTTACTGTCTGCTCCTTGATCTGAAAAATAATCAGTAGTAATAAGCTACATTTCAGCTAAAAGAAAGCAATACAGAAACTAAAAATTATCTATTAGGTTTGTGGATCTAGAGACAGAGGAAGAAGACTATTTTTAGTGTCTTTTTGTAGTTGCTTTCATAAATTGTTCATTTTCTGCGTACTTGAGGACTTGTTCTTCAGAGGAGGGTAAAGTTTATTCTTAATATAAAGGAAACTTCAAAACTCTTAGCATGTCCTGTAAAATGCATCTGAAGTTGTTTATTGTTACTTTATCATTTCAGGTTAGAGGCACTATAAAATACCTATTGGCCAGCTTGATCACAGAGCTTCTCCCATAGATGCTTTCTCAGTCCAAAGCCTTGGAGAATCCAAGTGTGTTGGATCTTGGAGAATCTGAGTGTCTTTCTAAAGTTTAAAAGCTTTTTTTTTCGCTTAAAAAACCAGATTTGGTTAAGTTGGTGACTTTGGAAAAAGTTTTTTATATGCATCAAACACATGCATCATGCATGTTTATATGCATCAAACTGGTGGAAACCTCCTCTGAAGTTGCCCTAGTTGAAGATTTCCTGCAGCTTTCCCACTGGGAAGATGCCCTAGTCTTCCACTGAAAATAATACTGGAGAACAAGGTCCCCATATTGTGCTTTTCCTAATAAATTCTTTCTGGCAATTTGTTGTATTCCCCTTGCAGCTTTGTGGTGTATCACTAATTCATCAAATCAAACTTCAAAGTACTGAACAAAATTGACAGGATATTTGGATGATAAGAGGGAATAGCAGCTCCTAGTAACTCAATAACTCCTAAGAAGTTGATTAATAGTTCTTGGTAATCAGTTCATAGGATTCAGTCCCCCAATATTTACATATGGCTTGATGTTTATCTTTGCAGCTTGTCCATTGTATTAGGTGTCCTTTTGCAAATGAATGGAAATAATGCCTTTAAACCGCTAAATTTGGCAGAAATAACCAACCATAACAATATTACTTGTAGAGTAAAATATTGTGCCTCCCTGTGATCTGCAGATCGATTAAGCTTTTCCAACAGTTTGAGAACTGTTAGAACTGTAGTGGGTTGAGTTTTTGAGATTGCTAGTGGCTAAGCAACATTTTGTGCCTAGATGATGGTCATTAACCAGCTCTGGTTTATTTGGTAACAGAAGTCCTAAGCTTTTGAAGATCAGTGCACTCTCTTTGGCAATTAACTTTGTTCACCTTAGCTATGAACCTTAATATCAAAGCGCTTCTTTGCTGTTTTTGTAACTGAGTGAGTGCCTTCATACTTCACTTGTCCCAGTTTCTTCGCTTTCACATGACTGACCTAATTAAAAAACAGACAGCTCAATAATTCTACCATAAGCTAGTGATAATGAAACTGTGGGAGTCCTTGAAGCCCTTTATCATTCAAATACACAGTGGTTTCATGAATAAAGTGGATGACTAAGTATTACTTATAGAAGTAAGGGAGATTATTAGCAGTGGAAGACACATTTGAACTTGCTGAAAGGATGGCTTTTGTCTCAAGAAAGACCTACTCTCAGTAATAATTGCACTAGGTCTTCATTTCATCCCAGCATTCTCTTCTTGTTCACGCTTTCAGTGACTGAATAGCTTGCTATTGCTTGTTAATCCCTACAGGAATGCGGCTTTGGATATGGGGAGGATGCACAGTGCATGACATGCAGGCCGAACAGATTCAAGGAAGACTGGGGCTTTCAGAAGTGCAAGCCTTGTCTGGACTGTGCATTGGTTAACCGGTTTCAGAAGGCCAACTGTTCTGCCACCAGCAATGCACTATGTGGGGACTGTTTACCGGGGTAAGACCATTTCTAAAGATGAAACTTGAACAAATTCTAACCTAATTTACATTAAAATTGCTTGCTCATGTTTTCTGGATAAATGTTGGTACCCTATGTGTATGTATGAAGGTCCTGTGTTCTAATCTTGGCCTTACTGTATTATCTGAGCACATAATTTCTGAATTGCACCAATAATTATCTACAAAAATGGTTTGATAATTATCTACTTGCTATGAGGGTATTGTCCATACAGCACCTGAGCAAAATACCTCAAACAGTGTTACTGGTGACTTAATTCATTGTTACAAAGTTTTAAACATTTGAAAACGTACACTGCTACCTTCTTTAAAAATGATCACATTATTTGCTTGCATTTTTCCCCTCCTTAAGTCAATGCCTAATAATGCTCAAGCACATATATTCTTCGGTCAAAAGTGGTGGCTGTGGTTTACCATGTGAAATTTCTTTCACCTTTCTTTTCTTCAAAATTCATAAAGCATGATCCTAGCTGTGAATCATAAATTAATCTGAAAGAATTGTTTGCTGAACCTGCTGTTACAAATCAAGAGCTGTGCTTTGTTTGTTGTCCTATCATCCCAAAACTCTGTTGCTAATTTTCTCTGTTTGTAGTATTAAATATTAGGATCTCTAAAAGGCTGTTCTTTACATTGTTGCCAAGTTCTGATATTATAAACACCTGCCATGAATTTGTAAAAAGACATTTTTGTTGCTTTTTTGAACTGGTGATTTAACTGGTAGAAGTAGTGTGTGACAACTGATTTGCCTTTCTATTCTCAGAGTGTATATTTCAGACATGCTTAAAAGTTCATATGTTTGTTTAGTATCTATATTTCGGGTGGTTTTTTTAATACCAACTATCAAATAGCTGAACACTGTTGAAACTTCTGCCATTATTCCTTCTCAAGCCAGAGGTGAACTCTCTTCATTTAAAAGCACTTAGTAAAGGTTTGGTAACTAATCTTAGATTAAGTCACTGTACAAGAAGGTGCAGCCCCAGGCATTATAGATGTTACTCACAACCACTTTAGATACTACTTGCAGGCACATGGTGAATTGATTTATGCTCTTACGGCACATTAATATATATGTGTTGTAGGGCTTACTTGGTTGTCAGCAGGGAGAAGATTTTCTTCTTCTGTAAACAATATAAGCTGAATTTTGGAAGATGAGAAAGGAATAAAAAAGAAGCTACATTAGGACATGAATTAAAGGTAAAGCTAAACTAGAGGACCTGGGAATGCTCCTCAGTATTCCGGTATAGAATGCATCCTAGATAGTTGTGTTGGGTATGCTTTAAAATGAGAGCTGCTTACACAACCTGAGTTTTCTGGCAGCAAAGCTGGAAACGGGAGGAGGGAGGAAGTCATGCCCATGGCAAGGGTAGTCAGGGGACATCTGGTCTGGATGTTTTGGGTAACAGAACTTCAAAACACACCACCACTCATACCTGTCCTTTGGTTTAGATGCTGCCCAAATGAATGGAGGATGCAGCTAGCGAAATTGTTTAGCTGATGTTTTATCCCTCAGCAGTCTTATTTATTTCTGTTTTGCATGGGTTTCCAACATGCCATTCTCTATTGTTCAGCTTCAAAACACTACGGTGAGCATGTCAGCTAAAAACAAATATTAACACATTTTGTTCAGAGTAAATGATCACAGTGACCCCTTCGGTCTTGCAGCCTATGGATCTGGTTTTGTTCACATTGTTAAAGCAGGAGTTTGAGCAGTTGGAAAGCTGTTTGCTTTAGCTGATAAAAGCTTCATACTTTAATGGCATTTGCAGTGTTAGGAATATAACATCAGTAGAGTTAGTACCTTTTATTTAATGTGCCACTACCACTACAGAAAAAATTCATGTACTCATCTTGAACAGGCCACTGCTGCTGATTCTGTCTTAGTGCTAATGAATGGTTGAAAGACAGACAGACTCATTTAGTTAGGAGCTGTAGGTAAGTTCTTTAGAGGATGTCATACATAAAAATTTGAAATACAGCATTCCAAAATTCTGCTTTTTCTTTGGTGCTACTCTTGTTCCCTGATTGGGAATGTAGGGTTTTGCCAGCCAATGTAGTCAGTATGCTCTTCAAACATAAGCTCAGTAATAAAGTTCTTGAATGGTCTTTAAATAAAATGTCACTGATATCTGGCCTGTTATATATTTTTAGACATGATAATTACCTTGTAATATATAGATCAATTGCTTCACTTTTATTTTTTAGACATGTAACTAAGCTTGCATAAGGTAAGTTCTTAATGCGTATCATGTATGTTGTGATCTGTGTGGAAAGTGAGATATTGATTTCTGTCCAAAATCTCCAGAATTGTTTATTTCTTCTGTGAATATAAGATTATAGTGACCATGCATTTGGACTAACAGATCTAGAAGTTTTCCTCAATTTATTTTAGATCTGTCTCGTACTATTTTGTTTACTTTTATTTTCTTCTGTTTCCTGATTGTTTGCATTGAGACACAGATTCATGAAACTTGCAATTATAGAAGATTCTGTTAAAATACCTTAATTATTTTGTGAGGAATAATAACTGGTTTAGATTAACTATTTTTTCGCATTCTTCTGTCTTTTAGATTTTATAGGAAGACTAAGCTTGGAGGCTTTCAAGACATGGAATGTGTTCCTTGTGGTGATCCTCCTCCTCCCTATGAGCCTCACTGTAAGTGCTGGTTTTCCTTTAGAGTGTTTGTTTTCTCTTTTAACTTTAAAGCCTGGCAAAAAAAAAAAATGACAGTCACAGTTACAAACTCTTTTTAAAATTTATTTTCTTGTTAGTAAATGATTTTGTTCATACATTTCAGCAGGTCCAGTACTATCATTGATAAGTTCCCACAAATAGCCAGTCCCTTGTGGATAAACATTCCTGTCACACCACATGGTCAGGGAGTCTTGTCTCCACTTCTGATATTGTCTTATAATATTTTAATTTCTGTGTTGATGCCAAAAGAAAAGCTATTTTCCTACGCTCTCTGGCAACTATCAGGTAGGGCAGTATCTTTTCCTGACACCCAAAAAGGTATTTGTTGATACCTTTAAAAATAACTTTTACACTGAGAGAGAGCAATATAGATAATAACTTTATATTCCTGTATACTGTTAAAAGGAAGTAAGTAATTGATTTCTCTGGTTTTGGCCAGTAAGAGAATTAGAATCTCTTCAAAAGGAGAGAACCTCTTTATTCTGTAGCAGAAGCCTTGTTACCACTTCTTCCAAGACTGTTGGTGGTCTACATTGCATCATGTTTTTAATTCAATGAAAAGAGTGAACTGTTCTTTTTGTGTTTTTTGCTATTTTATAAAATAAAAATTACATGTGATTCAAGATGATTATGTGGAAAATCTTGGATTTACTTGTTTGTTTCTATAACTGTGAAGTTATGTTTTTGGAGTTTTTTCCCCTTGTTCAAACAGAAACATTTTTTTATAGAAAGAATAAATTGTCAGGTTCCTGAAATACTTTATGCTACTTTAATAAATACACACTGTTTCTTATAAATATCCTTTCTTTTTTAATTGTGTAAAGTCACAATAGCACGAAGAGTATACTATTGTGCATTAAACCCATACTTTTTCAATAGGTTTATATTGTATTAACTTCAATGAAATAATTCTTCAGCATTTCATAAATTGCTTAGATAGTCTTTTTTCAAATAAACCAAACTTTCTTCTTTTGTTTCCATCCTAGTTTTAGTACCTTTTGGGTAATAAACTTATAAAACCCGATTTTCAAACATTTTCCACATTTATAAAAACTTTTACTTTTAAGGGCTGCAACACTCAAAGCCAGTAAATCAGAGAATAAGTCAAATAAGTTCTAATGTTTGCAGCAGTAACTCATGCCCATGTATAACATAAGCCTAGAAAGTAAATTCAACAATGTTTAACTATTTTTGTAGTCTAGACAGTATCTTAGTGTTTAGAAAGAATGTTCTTCATATCAAACACTGTCGGGTTTGATGCCAAGAATGAAATGCCGATCTCAACTTAATGAAGTAAATCACTTAAATTCAATGAGTTGCAGAAGTTATTTATAGACAGAATATGAACACAGACAGACCATTTCATATATGTATGTATTTTAATTCCTTCAGCTGGGCAAATTCAGTATTATCCACTTCATTTATTTTAACTTTTTTTATCTTCTAAAAAAAAAAAAAAGTCAGTGAAATGTAAAGTGCAACAATGTTATTCTAATGGAGGATCTCTAACTCATAAATTCATTTTATGTGTTTTTTTCTCTTGTTTGTTGCCTTCTAAGAAAGTGTACTTTTCAAACATGAATTCTGTTCTCTAGCATAATTGAAGATGGGGAAGAAGAGATTGTGTCCCTTATCATTCAGCTTTGACTGTAATTAGTGACTTGTGTATTTCATGTTTTTCAAAATCACAAATTATTATTTTGAAAAGGTGATGAAAGAACAGTTGCCAAATCTTCTGAAATAACTCAGTTTAATTTATAGTGATTTGGCTTTTGTAATTGAGCTTGAACTTGGATCCTAAATTGAACCATTAGGAAGCTATTACTCATTTTAAGTGGACAACAGGCAACCCCATGGAAAAGAGCATTTTCTCTGGCACCAGCTGCAGTGGTAAATCCAGATTAGAGACATTTTTGTTCCCTACTCTTATGGCTGGCACACCACCTTTGGCTAAATAATGGAAGTGGTTACAGCAAAGTTGTGAGGATTGGCAAGTATTTCTAGCTTTTACAGAAGCAATGATGAAAGGTTTGAAATCATTAAAATATTTGTTATTTGCGTAGTAACTGCCCATTAAAATCCTAAATAACAGAAATCCTACATGAAGTACAGCTGCCATATGTTACTGTGGTCTTCAGAAGGCTTTTGTTCACAATTTGTGTGTTGGTTCTTCAGGTTCTAACAGCAGCTGCCTCAGTTTTGGAAATTGTATATGCCTTCCTCAAGCAGCCTAGGGAGTTTTTCCTACAATAGTAGCTAAATGAACTGAAATATTTTTGAGTTTTACTTAGCATCAAATAGAGGGAAATTTAGGTCCAAGTAAAAAGCATGATTCTGTAAGGATACATAAATAATGTGTGGAATGTTTTCCATGTAATGCTGAAAATGCTAGTGGTCTATTTCAATAATGGCTGTATTTTGATAGTTAAGACTGCATTACTTGAAGCTAGCTGGAGACAGACCATTAAGTGTGTGGGACAAGCTCTCAATGATCAGAGAACTAAGTTCTGATTCTCTGCCTTTCTTATCCTTCTCGCTTTCCACTGTGAAACAGAAAGTCAAATATTAGTGCAGCTAGCTCTTATGTTACAGATGAAAAGGAAAAGTTTAAATGTCCTGTTTCAATGAATTAATTGTCCTCCAAGGTGTGTGGCAATCTTTTGTTTGCTTAAGAACATTACCATAAGGGCACAAAGGCTCACAGCCCCCTACCTGGACTGCAGGCTCATGTTAAAGCTGAGACATGGATCAAATTCTTTCTAGTAGCAGTTGATTATTACCCAGTTAGCTATAAATCTAAATACTTGCTTTTATCTCCTTTCTGTAGACATTTTAAAACAGATCTGGTTTAAATATTTACTCATGAAAAAATGAGTTTGTGAATTGCTGGAGGCAAAGTTGAAAGGATTCTATAATGAACAAGTAAAGAGAGTATTAGAGGCCAGGAGAATTGCTATCACCTTTGTGCAAACTTTAAAGGGGGACACAATGACTTATGTGTGTTTTTAAAATGTCAGAAAATTAAATACACAGTTATATAGTTATATTTTAATTTACTTAGTTCAGGTAAATAAACTGTAAATACCAATTTTACGTATTTGGTCAGCATCTAAACATTAGAAATGAGAGCATGTTTTTAAAATTGTGATTTATGCTCACTTTTTAAACAGAAGACATTTTTCTCACCTGAAGACTTTTTGTTTCTCATCTGAATGACAGAATATGAATTCTTTTAACTGGGAATTAGAGTGGAATTAGAATTTATCAAATATGTAAATTCTGGAATAGAAGGTAATAGAGACTGTCCAAAATTGTTGAAACAGTGACATTGATATGGTTCAATGATTCTTTTTTCTTAGTACCAGTTTAGATTTGCAGAGGTCACTCTCCTGTCTGCTCAGGCCACTGTTGTGCTTTCCCCATAGTTATGCTTAAATTGTAACTGAAACTGCTCAGCAAGCTAGATTATAAATCTATCTGTGATAGAAAAAGAATTAAAATTACTCCCTTCTTAAGGTTATTTTTAAATCTAATGAGCAAATTGACCTCAAAAACACTTGTGGTAGCACAAGCTAAAGAGAGATGTGGGAATGGTTCAGGTAATGAGCATGTTTTCTGAAGATACCATTGCTTTCTTGGAACAACCATTATGTTTTCAGCTAGTCTTAGCAAATAAACAAAAAACCCCACCATTAGAAACCATACTTACCTTCTTTCAATCATAAGAAGATGGCAGATTAAAATTGAAGCAAGAGAATTATTATGTCTTACAAGTGGTTGCTTTTGTATTGTTCAACTCAAAATGCAGAAAACCCCCAGACTCACAAGAATCCATTTGTTTCTGGACAGTCTCTCTACGAAGCAGAAGAGCCTGTGACACGGAACTTTTTTGAGATGTATTACAAAAATATTTCCTAGAACTTCCACATTACTGTTCCTTTCTGTATCAATCTAAAATCAGTGGTGTTCCCCTTTTATGTGCAAATTCAATGTAAAATTTGTCTGCACAAGCAGTTAATTTGGAATAAATTGTGAGAGTCAAGGAAATGAGAAAATTATCACCTAGGCACAAGAGAGTATTTGACAGCCAATCGGCCACCAAAAGAACAGACTTGTCCTTTTTTTTTTTTCCCCTCTAGTAACCACACTCTTACATTTATAAAAATACTAATTTTTTACATCATGAAAAGTTGCACAGGTTTGGTCCAGCCAAATTCATTCTTCCTTCTCCAGGACTATTTCTGCTTCTCTTCATGGCATAGATCAAGGAGCATGGGAATCTGGGGGGGACAGGATGAGGGAGGGATACCATTCCGTGTGGAGCTTGGGAAACTAGTCTCTGCATGTTCCAGGAAACAAACACATTCTTTGCTTCAATGAAGCAGAAATGTTTTGTTGAATAAGTCACAGAAGTAGACATATCTGCAGTTTGATTGTAACATCACATGCATTTGAAATAAATGCGCACTAAGATCTAAAATTGCTACTTTTTTTGCCATGAACCATATTGATTTCAATTATAAAGAATGTCTCAAACTAGAAAATAAACAGTTTTTTGCTAAGGTGAGGAATAAAAGTAGAGACTATGGCTTGTTGAGACAAAATACATAAAGATCATTAAATGTGAAAACATTACATTTTCATGAGACATCCATATCTTACCTGCTTCAAATTTTGTTCCTTTAAGGAAATCCTATGACATTTTAACTGCCTTAACTAAGGGATCACAAAGCTCCCTTTACAGTTTTCTTGTGTAGATTTTTTATTAGTTACTTTCTGTAGGTTTACAGTATTGTTTTTTCTGGGAACTAAATATAAGTGTCCTGGAGCTGAGTGTCACTCTTCAAATCTACAAGGTATGTTGTTTCACTAATGAAAAGTACTATTTAAGGGACAAAATCTGGTGTTATTTCATTCTTCCTGGTGTTAAAAGTAGATGGTGTAGGAAAAGTAAGATTTCATGTAGATCTACTTATTTACATTAACAAGATTAGGATCTGTGACTTTGTAAACTTTCATGTGAGTGTAATGGGTACTGGGGGTATGCAAGGACTAAACATCAGAACAGAGATAAAAAGCTAGAAATTGCAGTCTGCAGGGTTATGTCTTACATTGTTCTGTAAGGGGGGAGCTGGGTGCTTGCTGGCTAAATGTGTGTTCTTAAAATACTTTCACTAGTGGTAAAACAGAAAAAATCCCACTCTCTCAGCTTTGCTGAAGCTTTTTATATTATTTCATTAAACATAAATACAGCTTTTTAACTTGAGAGTAGCTTTTGGATGACATTCAATTCCACATTAGTTCCACTGTTTATATAGTGGATTTTTAATTTATATGTGTCACTTTCTTCTTTCTGTTTACAGAATTTTGTGATTTTAAAGCTGTCAGGCTCCAGATAATGTTTTTCCATCAATTGAGCTTTTCTGTAATTTTATTTGGTTGCTTTGTACAGTGAACTTTGTATTACTAATGCAAAGCAGCCTTTCAAGGAAGCCTGCTTATGTGCATGAGGCAAATGGCATCTGAAAGTATATAGCAAGTGAAATTATTCTTAATTATTTGGTTCTGTTCCAACATATATCCCCTTCTTACTTCAGTATTTGTTCTGATTTGAGGTTACCTAACAGGATCTCTCATAGTCCTCTTTGTCATTTTGAACACTGTGATAGAAAGCAGCTGGAATATTGTATAAACCTTTCACAACATTCATAAGCAGTGACAGCTAATATAAGTACAGATAATAGCATCATTAGCTTATAAATATCAGTACTGTTTTATTATAGAGACATTATTCCCATTATTTCAAAACTGAAATTTAGACTTTTGTAAAAATTTAGTAAGTCCATCTGATATTTTCCATATGTGACCTGATGGTAGAGTAACTTATCTTCAGGAAGTCTGAAACAAATTCCACGAGGTGTTTAAGAGAGATGAGAATTGCTATTCATGTCTTAAAAAATTTTATTATAATTTTATTTCTTTCACTCGTCATAAAGAGAGTTAACCTAGGAAACCTAAATGCTTTGAATTTGTTGTCCTTGGTAATTGAGTTGATTCTGACCCATTGGGGTTCATGTATAACTTAGAGTCAAACAGCTCCTTTTCTTACTGTTCTGAATTTACTTTTTATGTTGGGCTGCTCTTCTAAAAAAAGAGAGGGCAGATTTTTCTTTATTTTAATAACAGAGGTATTACCACTAAAATGAATTATAGTTCTGAAGTGTTACTTAATGGAGAGGAAATTCAGATATACTGCAGTTTAATTATGTTCTAAAACTTCCCCAACTTACTCTCATCAGCTTTCCCTGTGTGTACCTCTCATTTCTCTGCCTATGTGTATGGAAGTACTTCATTATGTAGCTTGTTAACACTACTTAGGTATTATGGTTAGTAGACAGAAATGGTCAGAAGTGTTTCCCTCATTTCTATCTGCGATCCTGTCTACGCCTCTTAAAAAAAAAAAATTAAAAAATAAAACCAAGCCTAAACAAACCAAAAAACACCACAAATTTTCCATAGAAGAAAATTTAGCATATGAATTGAAATGACATCGCAAGGAGGTGCAACTCCCAAACCTAACAGAATTTCTGTTAAGTAAGCCAGACACTTTACCAAGGAAGCTGTCGGGGCATCCAGTCAGTTTAAACTATTGGGACTCCTGCCCACTTTGTTGCACTATCCTTAAATATTTTCTACCATTCAGTTTATTTTTTACAGTGGAAAATTTGTTTTACCAGAAAGATTTCTGATCACATCTATTACAGCTTAATTCTGCAAAACTGTAGGTGTAGGGCTCTTCCAACAAATTGATTCACTTACTGGTAACTTCTGCAGAACAGAAGTACTCAGTATAGCATGTCTGCTCTATTACAAAAGTCTGCAGTAACCTCAAGTAATAAATGTTTGAAATTTCTTGATCTTTGAAGCTTTTACAATGACAGTAAGCAGGTCCTTATTTTGTGCCTGCTACTTAAAGTCTAACTTAGATTTCTTTGCACAGTGAAATTTAATTTCACTAAGTGTGTTTCAAGTAGCCCAGTTCAAGCTAGAAACTGAAAGAACTTGGCTAGTAGTGAATGCTTTAGGGCTATCTCAGTAGAGGTGACATTAGCCCTGTCAAGTGTCTAGAGGTATGTAAGGTGTAAATATTCAAATAGACCCAGGATTCTGACTCTAAAATTGCATCACCAACTGTCCTGCTTGACAGCTACCTAACTGTGCAAACATTTAAAAGTCCAAGGACCTACAACATTTCATATGGTCTCCAGGAGTATTCCACTAATTCTGGGTCCAGGTGGCTTGGACACATTGTAGCTTTAGTTTGGGCCAAAAGGTTTGTGGTTCACCTGCTTGGCCCTGACTGCCCTGGAAAGAAGTACATTTAAATGGACTGGGCAGGATGCTCTAAACAGGTGTATAACTGGACAATACAGACCCTTTTCTCTATCACAGCTGATCCAAGAGGTAATGGAATTGGAATTTAAGGAGCACCTCCAAATTTCTCTGTACTCTTCAGTGGTCATCCAAAGACTTTGGGAACACTGGGCAGTTATGTGCACAGCTGGCACTGAAGCCATCAGGATCTATGAGCTAATTGCTCTGTTGCTCATCTCTGAACAGTCTGTTCTGTGGTGCCTTCTGAAGGCAAACTCAGCAGAGCAGGTTGGGATAATGTCTGAGAGTCCTTTTCTTGGTGACTTCTTTGAGTGCGGAATTCTTCCCTTATCATGTGTACCGACTGTGTGTTGGCTTCCAGCCAGTACTCTTTGGTTCTTACATCACAGGTGTGCTCCTGTCACAGATGTGTTCCTGTCACATCCTTGATATACGCACTGTGGATGCTGCCCAGGTGTTGCCTGCTTGGCACTGCAGAGCCTGGGCCTGTTTGTGATCCTGGTTTCATGCCTTCTCAAATTAGTAAATTGCAATACAGCTCAATGGCTCTAATAGAGATTAGAGATTGCTGAGATAATTACACTGTTTATAATTTTCACATTCTGACTGCAACCCACTCATGGTTAAATAATAGAATCTAATTTACTACTCACAGCTTTTCAAAATATAGGAAATTCATATCTGCTGTGATTCCTGTTTGGATATCCTGATGAAAGTATACCAGCAAGACTGTCCTTTTCTTGAATAGAAATTGTTCAAACACTTAAGAATTTGAGTTGTGTTTTTGAAGTGAAGTTCAGGCTATAACTTAGTGAATTTCCATTTGAACTATTATCTGACTAATCAGCTCTTTTCCCTACTTCCTGCTTTATGTGTGTAAAATACAGGTGACTGGGTCAGACTTTCTATTTCAATTATTCTGCTCTTTAATCTCAAATAATGGGCAGTCAGCTGTTTTGGTTGTCACTACCTTTGTATTATTAGATGCATTGGGACTGACCAGAAAATCATAAAGGAGGTCTGTTGATAATATCCAATGGAAACTTAAAAAGCTGACCATGACACTCTAAAGGCTTGGCAAAGGTTTAATGTGTTGCTTCATGCACTATAATCATTAACCCTCTACATCAGGGAATGAATCTACACAACAGAATCACTAGAAGATATTCTGCTGTGTTAATTGGTGTGAATTTAGCCCCTTTCAATTCAGAAATGTATTGTCTTCTTGTCTTTCCTTCATTATAGTTGTATTTACACTTCTGAAATTTGCATTTCTGAAATGCCGATATTTTCTGTGTTAAAAAAAAAAATCCTTGATATACAAAAAATATTTCTGTGGAGTTTGCAAGACCAGGGTATGGTTCAGTAGCAGAGTTTGCAGTAGAAGTACAAAGCCAAACAAAATTTGGATTTTGATGCATATGTCTTTGGTACTATTTATTTCTGAAGGTTTTAGAGAATTTGCTTTGAATCCCCCTTTTCTATGTGTCATTTTCCAAGCAAATTATTAAACCTTTCCTTTAACTACATATAGTGATTATATGTGATTTTTCTTTTGACGAAACGTGGTTTGTTAGATTGATTTCTCACAGGTTTCCATAATTAGGGCTGTGTGAGATGGATTGTGACACATTCTTCTGGATCAAAATATATGTAAGAAGTTCCATACTTGTCCTGGACAAAGCTGAACCAGGACAATACTGAAGAGTTTTACATATGAAGGGACACTGTAGCTTGTGCAATAGAGGAAAAATACCAAACTTGAAAAGCCTAGTTCTTTCCTAGTCCTTTTCTGCTGTTACTTTGTGCAGGCTTGTGATGTAACACAAATTGGATGCAGCTGCAAGGTTTTCTCTTCCAGAATTGGATGAGCTTGTGTCCCACACTAGTGCTGATTGTCTCTCACAGACATTGCTGAAGTTACAAAAGGATTTCTTGCTCACAGTCAAACATCTCCTGTCGTTCTACATCACTCTCTTTTAAGTTCTGATGTAAGAACTGAATTGGCTTTGTTGACTGAACACCTATCAGAGCACTTGGTGGTTATTATTGAGGACATGGATCATTTCTTTATTGTCTGCATCACACCAATCTCTGGATTTGTACAAGAATTTTCCTTCCTGCTGGTTTTGTATTCCTTGTGGGAAACTGCTTTTTCCTTCCTTGCCGTGGAAGGCTGGATTTCTGAGAACAGGGAATTTGCCTTCCATTGCTTTTAACGATTATGTATTTAAGCATAGTGAATGTTGCCAGTGGCCCATAGGTGTGCCAGTTGTCATTTTTGCCTGCTAAAATAATTCCAGAATTGTAAATTTAAGTGTTATTGTAAACTTTTTAAGATACATGATAAGAGTAGAATTGTGGGTTTTTTTGTTTGCTTTCCTAGGTGAACACAGTGTATCCATACTGTTGTCATTTATCCCTTTCTAATCCTTTTGACCATGATGACTAATTTCTGTCTGTGTTGACAGAGTAACAGAGATCTCAGACAAAGAATTTTCAGATTTTACAAAAACAAATGAATGAGTAGTGAAGAGAGAGCTGCATTAGTGCACTTAACTGAGATGAGGTTGTGGCATAAACTCCTACCACATTTGTTCATGGCAGAAAATGTACTAAAAAGAAAATATTGGAAAACAAATTAAATTTCTGAACCTCTTGAAACCATTCATTTATTATGACTGGGGGGAAAGAAGAGAAAAATTTGAATATTAAAGTTTGAAACTTTAAGAAAACCATCTATCTAATATAAAATCTAGATTAGTATTAGCAGTCCCTACATAATAAGGTGTTAGGAATATAAATATTAAATTATTTCAGAGTGAGCAAATATAATGTAAATGGCTCCATAACATAGATGGAAATCATAGAATAAATTAGGGATAGAATTGTCTTTTTTAGCACTACTTGTTCATAATCTCTGGAAATGCAATATATAAAATATATATGGTCATAATCCAGTAAAACTTAAAGTAGATGAAGTTGATGTGAAGTTTAACCAAGCTGAATTGCTCAGAGTGGTCTTCGCTGTCTAGTTTCAGTGTAAGAATTGCACTAGTTATATGTAATCCATTTTTATCTATAAAAGCATGTATTAATGTATTTTTCTAGAGAACACAGTGTTCCACAGTGTTCTTTGAAAATAAATTCCTTGTTTTTTGCTAGAATATGATGGAAAGTATATATCTTAAAATGAAAGTAGAAATGTCAATGTGATTTTTAAAATAAATTTAATTGAATTTATTTTATTTCATGAATTCACATCACAAGCTCATGCAGCTGATAATAGGAGTTCACATAAGCAGTACCTATCTGGCGTTCACCAGGTTTTATCTGATCAGTTCATGACAACACATAGGGCATATTTTTTATCTTTGTTCTAACTCACAGCTGGCAACTGTATTTGCTAATCCCAGTGAAAGCTGCAGCTGGAAATGCAAAACTACTTTTGAACTTGCATATCCTTCCCCAGAGATGTCTGAAGCCTTGGAGATGTGTTTCTTTTATGATGCCTGTTAAATTAGGGAATGAATTGTTGCATTAAGAGTGAAGCCAAGCAATGAATCCTCAAATACCCATTGTAAGACCATGTTTTATATAAAAAAAGAAACTAAGAATGACCAAAAATACTTAATTTTTTATGTTTTCATGTAATAAAAACTCACTGTGGAGCTAACTTCTTTATGACATTTAAAAAATCCTTATTACAGAATGATGAAGTAATCACTATTTACTTCTAGCTTGTTCATCTAAAATATGAACAAGCAGTTTACGAGCATATTTAGTTTTGTTTCTTGACACTTAAGTACAGTTAGAAAATTAAATTCTCAACTGCAGAGTATGAGAATTTCAATGTGTTTTTTCAAAGAAGCTTACCATACTTCAGTTTCTAGTAGTAACTTGTGCAACCTTTCATCTTATGAGTCAATCCTATAATTAGTATCCTTCTTTGCCAGAGGCATACTGCATGTTTGTTTTAGGTACAGAAAGTCTGCAAGAAATTTAACTTAATCATTACTTTTTAATGTAAGAGCTGGTTAGCTCAATTACACTAGATTAAAGTGAGCTTGAAATTCCTGAGTTACAGAGAAGGGGCTAATCTGTGACCTGTAGTGAATAAGTACTATTTCCTATGGTTTTTTCCTTATGTGCACTTACTAATGTGGGTAGCCCTTCAGCCTAGGCTTGCAGTAGCTATAAGCAATTATCTTTTTTCTGTATGGAGTGGATTTGCAAGGTTCTTATTTAACTTGGCCATTAGGTTATTCAAAATTATTCCAGGATTGCATACATTGCAGTAAAGCTGAAAAACGTTTTGTTGGGTTTTTTTGGGTTTTTTTTCAGTTAACTTTTGCTTTATTGTTTTTAGGGGCAACCTGAAAAAAAAGCAGTGATTACAGCTTTTCAGTATTTTTTAGACAATTTCTAATTACAGAAGCATTAGACTGTTTTAAATATATTAATGTAATAACATGCTTTTAAGCTGCATTCAAACTGAAAATACTGGTTCAAATTTATCTCTCATAGTCTCACAGGGAATGGTTGCATTAGCACCACTTCAGAAGCACTGAGTTTTGGTGCTTCTGGTATAAATCCATGCTGACTGCTGTGACTTTGGTACGGAGTCCAAGCTGTGACTGGCGTGTGAATATAAAATACGGCTAAACAAGTGCACAGTTGTGTGTTGTGGTTTTTATTCTACTTGGTGCTAGTAGGTACTATTTGACTCGATCATCTTATAGGTCTTTCTCAGCTTCTAAGGATTCAATTATTCTAAATTGCTCACCTACAAAATTCTTTGGCTGTGTTCCACTTAAATTTCTTGTTTTTAAGAAAATACAGAAGAAAACGTGGAATCCATCTAGGCTCAAACTTTCCATACTGCCCATTCCCTATTTAAGAAAATCGTTGTCAAGCAAAAGAACACTGAAATGCCACACCAGAGGACTGGAATTACCTGGAGGACTGGAATGTATTGGAAGTAGGATAAAAAGCAATAACCTTATAACAAAGAGTTGTGTGCTGAGGACCTTAGCAGTAATGATTCGTTATAAACCAACACCTCAGGAGCTGGGAGCAGCCTTATAGAAGAAGGGCCTAATGTTCCTACAGATCACTTGTATCCTTCAAATTGTTGACCTCTACTTTGCTCACCTTTAATTTTTTTGGGTGATAGACCTCACACATTCTCACTCCTACTGGTTCACTTGTGCTAAAGCAATGTACTGCCAAACTCCTCTTTTACAAAGATCATAGAGTAATCTCACATGTTATTTTGGGCAGTGACATGTGCCTTTGAGGTATAGTCTGTGACTGTTTCCTAAAAACATGAGCTCTTTGTTTGAGCTTTTTTACTAAAGGGTTGTGTCCACCAGTTTTAGTAAAGTTTCATTTCAGCCCAGTGGTATGATTCTATGTGCATATTACTGAATGTGATTTATAGTTACCCTGTCTGCATGTGGAAATTTAATATGGAATTAATGCACCCTAATTTGGGCATCTAAAAGTTAATGCTTAGCACTGAAGTTGTCAGCCCAAACTCACAATCAAGGGTGAGAATTGGTACCTCAACAGTTCAGGCAAGCCAGATAAGGTAAGGTTCAGTGACTAACACTAAGCAGTCTTTCAAGCCTTCTCAGAATAATTACTTCTCAGGAGATTCTGTTCCTGACTTCGTTTTAGGAAGAGAGCCTAAGGTGACTAGCTCTGGCTTTGTCTTCAGATTTCTATAGTTATGAATTTCTCCTAGGTGACAATAGGAGACAATGCAATTCAACATTAAATGATTGTGCCTGACTCCCTAAAACCTGATCTTACTCTTTTTTATTTTAATTAATTTTAAGGAGGAAAATTACTTTTTATAGTGTAGGGTTTTTTTCACTCCTGCTATATAAGTAAAAACAAAAAAAATTAGAATTTTTTTTTTTTTTACTTTTTGATAGAATATGGGCTTTGGTTTGTAAGAGACATTCTAAGAGAACTTGCTAAAGTTAGAATATGCCAGAATTGAGACCTGCAATGATAATGAGATTCCCTCATATATAGTTACTCTAATACAGGTTGTATTTATGTTGTTGCATATTATTTACCACTGGGCCTTTGTTCATTTAAAGCACAGGATAGGCAAAACCTAAAATTCTGTAAGTCTCACTTTATTTGGTGCACACTAGTTTATATTCCATGCAGAATGTGAGGTATTAAATACTGCTGGGCTTTTCTGGGGTTCTGTCACTGTAAAGAAGCTGTTACAGATTTTTCAGTTGTGACTGACTTTTTTCAATGGAAGTGGTGTAAAATGTTTAACATCTGTTAACAAACTGAAATAGAGGAAGTCAAAGGCCCTCAAAACCCTTCATTGTTTCTTGGCAAAACCACAGTAGTATGCCACCTTCTTGACTGTGAATATGTATAATGGCTACATCTGTGAGCTGGTGATCAGAAGTTCACTCTATATTCAGTGGAGAGATCAAGGGTGGTGTTTAAAACAAATCAGACTAATTACACTCTAAAAGAGCTTTTCTCCTACCCACACACCACCCCAGCCCTCCCCATCTCCTGTAGAGAAAGTTCAAGTGATTCCCTCCAAAACAGATCTTTGCTTTGGTCAGATCAATCTCACTTGCAGAGCTTGACTTTTCAAAGATAACCTTTCAGAATGTCTTCTGTATTCTATGGCTAATTCCTACTGACTTCTGTTAAAGATGGGAGATGTTATGTTTCAGATTAAGTAATATAATAAAGCAAGGATCTTGTATACTGCCTTTTGTTCTGTATAACTTGACTTTACCCCAGTGGTGAATTAATAACTGCTTTTCATAAGTATTGTTATTTCTGATGTCAAAGCTACAGCTTTTTCATTCGCAACACAGTGTGCAGGTGCATGCACACTGATGCACTGTAAGTAACTTCTTTGCAGTAAATCACAGCATTTATGATTTCTGCAGTAATACAAGCTGGGGATACATGGCCAACTTCTAAAGGTGTTAACCTCTATGCTACAGAATTTTGAAAATTTATATTTAATCCCATGTATTTCATATTACTTACCTCCCCAGAAGAGTGGTTTTAAAAGATCTTGAGATTGCAGAGTTAAAAACCTTAAAAATACTGATAGCATTGGTTATGCAACTCTTAACCTTAATTCAGAATTGTAACTCAGCTCAGTGGAGTGTATTATGAAACTGTCTTCTTAATTACATAAACATACTTTTTGTTTTCCGTAGTGCAGACTTATTTCTCTCCCCAACATATGCCTTGTGTGGAGAATTTAAGGTAACTTAGTGATATTTAAACATAATTGTAAACAGGAGAAATGTAAGTGCTGAGCAAGCCTAAGTCTAGTTTATTTAATTTTGTTCCAGTCTACATATCACATGACTATCGGCTATGCAAAGAGGGGCTCTTACTACTTCTGCCAAAGCTTTACAACTGGGCAAATTCAACTGGAGAGGAGAAATCAGCTTTTATCTAGCTCATCTTCTAGCCTAGTGGCTAAAACAATTTCCATGAAGGTGGTAGAAGTCTTCATTTCATACGCCTTGGCAAAGAGCTCTTAAGCGTTCTCAGAAGGCAGAACCCCATCATTACCTTCTCTTTCAAGAGCTGCGTATGAAAGACATTATAAGCCATCCTTGTGATTTGTCTCTTCATTTAATTTTAAAGTAAGATCATAGATTTTTCTTCTCCATAGAGTTTTAAGAGAAGTGGAGGCTCCACTCTGCCTCTGAGTAATTTATGGGAAGAGCAAAGTACATTATCCTTCTCAGGTTTCCGTATCTATAGGCTGAGCATGGTGACATAAGGAACTGTGTTATTCATATGACAGATATTTCAGATTCTATTCTGTATTTAACCTTTTCTTCACACTGTGTAGGAAGTGTGTTACCTAATACAGGCCTCTAGCTTCCCAGATGGACTTGGATTTTAAAACTATGGATTTTACAGCTTAACTTTTGCATACTTAAGCCTTGTCCCTTTGTCACTTTTCAAAATTGATACCAAAATACAATGGCATCAGTATTTTATGTGTATTGATTTTTAGATTACCCTGAATTATCTGCAATCTGAAAGTTGTGGGTCTTCTGTATTTTATTTCTCGTATATTCTCTCAATTTGGAAATAACCTTTTAAAATTTTTATGTAATGAATAGTCCACTGTTGAGCATGCATGCACACATGCATGTATTTCCAGTTCTCTTTGAGTACTGATTTTTTATTAGTCATATTGAATAACTAGGCTCTTTCTGCATGGTATTTCTAATATTTGGAAGAATTTCCTTGGCATTTATATTTTTTATGTTTGGTAACAAAAAATATTAGGACATTACAGAGAGTTTGAAGAGTGAAGATGTTTCTAGCTATTAGGATTTCATTTTCATTTCCCAGTTATTTCAGATTTTAATTTAGGCCAGAAGGCAACAAGGGAAAGGTACTAAAATGTTATTGAATTTTCTGGTAGCTGCTGGAACATCTAGCTGTCTGGACTAGCTAAGTTATTTGGCCAATTCAAGAAGCTGCTTTTTGACAAAAATAAGGAAATTATTCCTTCACCTAATTGTATATTAAAAGTGATACATTAAGAAAAACTACTCTATTTTAATGTCAAATCACTATTTTCTAAAGCTTTAGAAACTTTATGAATGAGATGTATCACAGTGTACTCTGCTATTCTGATGACAGAACAGCTTGCAAACAGAAGTGACATAGTTGAGTACTGTTACCTTTGCAAGCATTTTTAAAGCAAGGACAAAAGCCATAGTTCTTGAAAATGTATTGCATAGACATATGCAATACATATTGCATAGTGATGTTTATGGAAATTTGTGTCAACAAACTTAGGACACAGGCTTGCAATCATTATGAATTCTTTAAATCTTTTGCTTTACTCTCTGGATGTTACCACAGCTGAAGCAGGATAAGGAGGGAAATATTTGGGATAGAAAACAAAGTCTTAGAAATTACTTCTTGTTGAATCAGAGAGGGAGAAAAACTCTTTTGTGACTGATTTACATTTAATTTCTGGTTTTACTGGGATTTGTACAAATAAATACATAGATATATATGGATGAAGATGTATGTTCCCTGCCTAGGGGCAGGCTTAGCTGCTCTGGCAGCCCTCAGTTGTGGTCGCAGGACAGAGCTTTCCACACTGTCATATTTCAACCTACTGAAAACCAATCCATGCACCAATCTACAACCTCATCACACAGCAGCTCTATGAGCTTGTTTGAACCTTTTGGGACAGTTCTGTAACCTGTATGCATGGGAATCACAATGTTCAGTTACAGTTTTGATTAATGAAAGTGGGTTGTTCTCTATTGGCTAAAGAGACAAGCTTCAGACATGCTTATTCTTCTATTTACATGTGTGCCATTGTCATTTAACTAGTGAATATACAGGTAGATTCTGAAGAGTTCATGGCCCCCCCTCCTCCCTTAGCAAATGGGTGATGGCAGTAGTTGCCTACATGAACATGGTTTGCTTTTCAGCAATGCAAACTCCTCCTCTGCTTACGTGGGTGATGTCTTGTGTAAGTGTTTTGGGACTGAGAGCAACAGAGAGACTGAACAGAGCAGAAACTGTCATAAACAGACCAAATCAACTCAAATTCCGCACAGGGACATTTTGTTCTCTAACTGGATAGTCCTAAAGATAAATGGGACCGCATATACAGAATGTAAAGTACAAAAATACAAAAAATACTTCCTGCTGTCATTTTCTGTTGTAAAGATGAAACAGCTTTCATAGCCTGCATGGGATGGATAAATTCTACAGTTGGATTTGAACAAGAGAATAGCCTAAAATAGCATGTTCTATTTCACAGAACATGTCTGGCAAAGAATGTGGTTAAAAGCACAAGTTAGAGGTGATGTAAGAAAATAGAATTTCTACTGTATCTAGCAATCTCATATGTTCTGACATAAGCTTTATGGGACACTGTTTTCACACATGAAAACACCTAAAAAAAAGAAGTTGCATTTTCAAGAATATAGATGTTGCCCACCCACAACTGTCAGCAATGTAAAGTTGGCTTCTAGAAGCAAAAGTTAGAAAGGTAATTGTTGACAACACCACAGTCATTAACAGCAACATCGACCTGGTGTCATCAGGTCACACTGGGTCTTTCCAGTTTATGGAGGAGAGATCTGTCTTTTCTTATTAATAACCAGTTATGCTGAGGGGTAGAATGTGTAGTTCAGTGGTGACATAGATTTCATCCCATTTCCTCTGATTTTTTTGTTCTTACTCTCCGTTTTTTTCAGGTTACTTGAGGGTAGTAATGGTCTGAGCTGCTACTCTCATGGACTTTCATTTTCACATGGCTAGACAATTCTTGAAGTTGGAAGTTTTTTGTATGAAACAATGTTACTTTTGTGCCCCTATAGTGGCTCAATTTAGATCACCATGGTTATACCAAGATTTCACATCTCTGAATTGCTAAAAGAAGAATGTGTAGCAGAGGTTGACTATGCCTTACAGACATTGTGGTGTGTATACAGTACTGTGGAGTTCATATATATTTTAAATTCACATACACAGTGCAGTTGTTCTACTGTTTTAAACATAAAAGGCTGTCAGCAGCTGGAGTTCGTGAAAATACACACTGCAAGAGAAATGGTCTTGGAAATGAATAAATCAAATTTCAAAGATTTTAATTTATAAGCATGTTTCTCAGGATTTCCAAACAATGGATAAATACTTGAATAGTCATTTTCTCCCCTAGGGCTTTTTGGTACATTTATTTAAAAAATAACAAAACCAGCAAAATAAAACAAACAAAAAGAAAAAATTATAGTCAGCACTTGGAGCTCATTTGAAAAATGTGGTTTGACATGATGAACTTTTGGGTGTAGGCCGTGCATGCAATAGGCTGTCTTTTTACAGATGTTGGGAGACTCTGACCCCACTGTTTACCACAGTCTCCAACAGTAATGTTAATAAAGTTTCTTACCTCCTACTTGAAAGATCAGGGACGCCTGCTCTGTAAATCTGCTGCTTTGTAAAGACTCAAAGATATATTTGGGGAAACTTGCTTTCCATTTATGTTGATGCTCAGGAATATCTAAAACTTACGTATTTAATCTATATATACAGATCTTGTACATGTAGTATCTGAACTGTCTATATAATATATAAGGATATTTAATACATCCTTTTTTGGGGATAGGTAAACACACTGCCTTCTTACTTTTAAATGAATATAAGCATCTTTTTTTTTCTTTTTTTTTTTTTTTCTGAAAATTAAGGAATTTCAAAGTGAGTCACATTGCCTTACACTGGCTTGCCTTTTCTGTGGATCAAGAGCACACACACAGATAGCCACTGCAGTTCAGCTGACAGGCAGTAACTTGTTAAATTACATAACTTCAGGGTATGTCTGAGCCCTTAATTCTTGTCAAATTAAGGTTGATACCACTGAGTGGGGCTATTCAATGTAAGAGTAATGGGCAAACAGTTTTTGTAATAGGCAAATATTCCCTCATCCTGTCAACCAGGAATGCCTATATTCCAGGAATTAACAACATTTTAACCTTTGCATTTCACTTCCAATCCTGATGGCACTCTGTACAATGTTACTATGTTACTGCTTTTTAAGTGCAGTTTGGATTAGCTTTGGTTTTTTGAGTAAACTCTCTTTAGGTTAGCATTGACTTGACACGTTTGGAAAGAAACCCAAACATAATGTTCCACATTTTATTCTCCTCAACTTTACTAGTTGGTATATGTTTCCTGTATCCATGGAAGAAACATACAGTGTTGCAAGTTCTGTTTTCACGTGGTTGATCTACCACAAAAAGCTTTCTTTTAGGTTTGCTGATTCCAGTAGCGGCTGTAATTAATCGTGGTTCTGAAAAAAAAAAAAAAAAANAAAAAAAAAAAAAAAAAAAAAAGAAAAAAAGAGAAAGATTTGGAGAAAATAAACATGAAATCAGTGACAAAGGAAGTATTTATACATTTTGTCCTGTCTCTTGCTGTTTAGTATGACAGGCCGAAAATTCAGCTATTCTGTTTATTGGCAGAAATTTTAGTGATACAGCTGGGATTTGTATGTTCTGTATTAGTTGAGTTGCTGCTGTCTAACTGTCTTGGATTAACAGAAACATTGCTTGCTTTTAAGGACCACACCTTTGCAAATACTGCCATTATAATGTAATGTTGCTTAATTAAGGGAAGAATGTATATTAAGGCTTACTGCTCAAAATTATGCAGGAGACAGTTTGATATTTTGGGTAATTCTTCTTCAACATTAGCATATTTTCAGAATATGTTAGAACTAAGACTTAAAAAAGGAAATCAATTTCATAAATAAAATATGGATAATATGCACACGCTTTCCACAATCAGAAAACTGTGCACCTCCTCCTTCCTTTCTGCATATATCCCATCCACTTCACAAAATGTTTAATTGCATATTTAAATTTAGTCACGCAATCATCTAACAGATCTAAGTACAAGTTTAAATTTAAAATGCAACTCCTTGCTTTACTGAAGTGGGACCATTAAGTCTGTGAAAAGAAAGAGTTTATGAAAATGTATACATGTCTGGGTAACACTGAAAGCAGAGTTCAGCAATGCCCAACGGGCCACTTACACAATAGCAATCCACTTCTGAAATGTTGGTCTCTGCAGGGAAGATCACTATCATTATAATTAGAGCAAGACTACAATGGACTGCTCAGAGTAACTATTTCAAAAAGTTCTTTGAAGGTGAAGATGAGTGGTAGGCATTCTCAGGAATAGAAAATTGCTTTCTCAAGTGAAAAAAATCAACAAAATAAATCTTAAATAGCTAGATGGCTAAAAAAAAATCAGTTTTCCATCCCTATTTTAAATGAAATCACTTTATTTCCAGTTTGAATATTGCTGATGGGCATTAAAGAAATATATAATTGATATTTTCCTAGAATACATAATGTGTAACCACACTTGAAAACAGATGTATTTTGTAAGCAAATGAATAGAGACAAAAATACAGAACCTTCATCTTCTGTGCTGTATTTCTTTTTTGCCCTTCAAAACTGACAATTTTTTTCCTGCAAATTAGGCCTAATTACTAAGAACTGTTTTGTGCTCTTATGTACATTAATATAAATAGGTGTATTGATATGAAAAATATTTGAAGATGTTCAGATCAGTATTTTTATTGTCTAGTGTTTAAATACTTTTCCAGTCTGTCTTTAACCTTTTAAAGACTAGATCAGGCCGTTAACTGAAATTGAAAACCTTACACCAAAGCACAGTCTGGTCTTCCTACCAAAGCCAGCACACCTGGCTATATAGACATGATTTTATATATATTTTACTGCTTCTCACAGATATCCTGGAACTTTATGCAGAAATTTCTTCAGTCTGCTAAAACTATAAACTTAAAACTACAGCTGCAAGAATCCTAGGAACTGAGTGAAAAGTTTTTTCTGTGGAGGATTGAGGTGCTCCTGCCAAGAGCATTCAAGTTATGAGATAATGGTTATGACACTTACTGCATTTTCTTTTAAAGTAACATTGGAGATTCGGAAAAGAGGCCATAGAACTTAGCTCTGTGAGTAACAGGAATTATAGAAGAACATGAGGAGAAGGGTAGGTAATAACTATGTAAGAGGAACACTTATCTGTGACAGTGGTCAGTCAGTCTCAGAGTTAAAGTGTGTCCTGATGTTCAGAGGGTACCTCCTGTGCTTAGTTCGTGTTCATCACCTCTGGTCTGAGAAAAAAGCATGGCTCTGTCCTCTCTGCACACACCTTCCAAGGATTTATACAAACTGACGAGGTTCCCCTGAGCCTTCTTGAGCTTGAGCCATCCCAGCTCTCTCCCACTTTGATCACAGGAGAGAGAATCTGCAGTTACTCAGTTGTTTTTGTGGCTCTCTGTTGTACTTTCTCCAGTTGCTCCACTCTGTCCAATTTGGCAAGTTGAAATCATGTAAAAAAGACCTGCTATAAATTTGCTTTTCAGATTTTGATGTGACAGTGGAACATAATAGTACAAATTGAAGGTAAATGGAAATATTTAAGCAGATGTAACACTTGTTTCTCTTCATGCTGAAATCAGGAAATGAGCAACTAAACGTTCTTTCTTCTGTATAATGTCCATTATCTGATCTCTCCACCTTTTAATATTACCTTATTTACTAACAACTACATGATACAATAAGCTGCAGAAACTGTTTTTATTTAATACATTTGGTGGGTTATTTCTTTAATTTTCTGGATTCTTTATTTCATAGAATAGAGTGTTTTCTTTGGCATTAAGTGGTCTAAAGTCTTACAATTAAGTTGCCTTTTCAAAATGCCTAGGTTTTGTCAATCCCTGTAGGTATTATAACAAATCAATATGGTATCACAAACCCTTTGGTGCCCGTGTTTGATGTGTGTAGAGGAAATACCATAACTATGGCAGAAAATCATTCTTGAGTAATACTGTTCCACTGATTGCACTAGCTAAGCTAAGAAGTTCTCTCCTGCCATTATGAAATTCCAGTAATGATATTGAACAATTGTATTTATGTACAATTTGATTAGAGGTTTTAATATACTCTGGCAGACATTTATCTCACAATTTAAACTTATGGCTGCATGGACCATTTCTTCGGATATTATAGTCTTTAGGTTTTAACCAAATATCTTCTGGGGTAAATAGGCACAGTAACTTATTTTTGTAAGTTAGTAAAATATGGTTTGTGGTTTCTTAAAATTTTGCTGTCATAGAAGTACTCTATGTTTTATTCCTTTTTCTCATTGAATTTAGGAGGACTTCACAGTAGATTGAAATAGTTGAACTGTCAAAATTCATATGTTGTTTAAAAATTTTAATTTTAAAATATTAAAACATAATTTAAGACAGTTTCAACAGTTGTAGTTAAAGTTTTGATCCTTTAAAAATATTTTTCATTTTCCATCTAAAGGTAAAAACATTTGTAGCTGAAAACATTGCTTAAGTCTTCACAAATCTGGGTATAAAGTCAATCTGTTGAATGTTGACTAGAGGTATTATCTAGTATTAAAAAAAAATTACTGAAGAAAAAGAGTTTTCAGAGTTGAAATCCTGGATTTGATCTTAGAGACCATGGTGTCATGACATATGCAACAAAGGAGGATGATAATTTTGACAGCATTTGAACTTCTGTGGGTATCTCAGTGCCCAGAAAGTTTCCTTATTAAGGGAAGTTCACGTATTTGTGACTCCCTCTAGTGGATCACTCTCTCAATTCTGCGCTAGGAAATGTTCTCCATGTTAAATTCATGTGGCATAAAACATTCAGATGTCTTTGTTTTCATGGTGAGGATCTGATGCCATTCTCATGGACACTCTGAATGTGTGTGTGTGCATCTCCACTCATTATCACACATTTTGCAGTGTATCTTTTCTAAGATTCCTTTTCATACTGAAGGTGCTGATGATCATATCTATCCATATGTGCAAGTAATGTTGCACACATAAATAAGTTTTCTTTTTTTCAAAAAGTATTCTCTTTTTTTTCTGTGCCACAAACCTCTTCTGTTTCCCCTGCTTTCATGTACATGACTATACTCTGGAAATGTCTGCAGTTTGCTTTAATTATTATTTGATTATACTTCAGGTACCACCAAGGTAAATCTTGTAAAGATCCCTTCAACTGCTTCCAGTCCTCGAGACACTGCTCTGGCAGCTGTTATCTGCAGTGCGCTTGCAACAGTGCTCTTGGCTCTTCTCATCCTTTGTGTTATCTATTGCAAGAGGCAGTTCATGGAGAAGAAACCAAGCTGTGAGTTTCCAATTTTTACTTTTTCTTGGTAATATTTATAGATTGGTATTAGTTTGGCAGATCTCTCTGTAGGCAAAGAAATGAAATGTCTACATCATTTAAGCAAGTTTAGCATCGAGATGGTCAATGTAGCAGAGGCCAGGACTCCATCGAAGTTTGCCAGCTCAATGTGGAAGTTTCAGCTGCTACTGACAAAATGCTATGTAAATGCCCAGAAATACTGCAACTGCATCAATCCCATGCCATACTCTGCTAGATGCTGCACAGATACATTTGGACCATTCATGATTCAAGATTACAGAGTTGCAATGTCAATGTGGAAATACCGGTTTGCAAGATCTGTGCATCAAATGCTATTGTGAAACACAGATTAGGTCATCAAGATAATGAATGTGGCCAGTGTAGATGAGAGATTTGTCCTTAACAGTTTTGGTTTTATGGGCATATTCAAGATGAATTAAATGCCCAAGACAGAATTGTCATTTTCTTTTAAATCCTCAACAGCTCATCAATGTAATTTGTTTACAATAAACATTTTTCTGCCTCTTAATTTAAATTAAGAAAGAAAAAAGTGAAAAGCACTCTAGCTCCCATTTATAGTTTTATAAAACTTTTATTAAAATATGTTTATAGTGCCTAATGAACCCTGGATGCCAAACAAGAATGCTATCTAGGATGAATTTATGTTATTGCTGCTCTCAGCACAAGCAGAAATTAAAAGGTTTACAGAGGCATTGTAGGAATTGTTCCTAACCTAGAATTTGCTTTACACATGAGCTTTGAGAAATTCTGACACAGTGAATTCAGACTTCATTTAGTGAAGTGCAGTAACTTGTTTGCCTTGGCCTACAATTATAGAGATTAAAGGTAGTCTGCTGTTAATATAAAGCTCTTATGATAATATAAACAAAATCCCAGTGGCTGAAAGCTGATTCTGGAAAATTTCAGATGGGAATCACTGAGAATCATTAAACACTGCAAAAATGTAACAGTGAATAAGATATACTCTCAAATCATCAAAATGAGAACAGATGTCTTCCTAGGAGAGGCTGTAGTTGAACCAGCTGTTCTAGGAGTTGTTGCAAAATCTGTGGTTTGCGTTATTGGAAGCCACATGGTCACTGTGGATCTTTCAATTGGAAAATGTATGGACATACTTTATAGCATGACAATTACACATTCTGTGAAGATAGAGGGCTCTGAGCAGGAAAAAGGGTAACACTTATTGACAGATTTTTATTCGCTTTGTTCAAAGGGTCTCTGAGATCACAGGACATTCACTACAATGGCTCTGAATTATCATGTTTTGATAGACCACGGCTAAGTGAATATGACCACAGAACATGTTGCCAGTGCCAAAGAAGTACATCACAGACATGTGGTATGTAAGGTCTACTGAAAGGTGACTTTATTTTGTCTAATACTTGAGTTGTGACAATTAAATTTAACTGCAGAGCTAACACTGTCAAACTGCCCTTTGTCCTAGGCTAATTTCTTAGCTACTTAAAAATCCTTTTTGCTTATTATTTGGGGGTTTTTTGTTTCTTCTGTATTCACTTCAGTGACTTCACTTGAAAAAAAATTAAATGTCTATCTCATTCGTTTCTGATAAAAATAGCACTGCATCTGGCTTTGAGACTTAAATTAGTATGAAGGATTTACCAGAGTCTGCATAAGAATGTGATATGAATGCTAAAGGACATTAACAATCTGGACAATTCAAATCATTGCCATTTTGTTAAGCCATATCAGAACAGATGCAGTTATGATGTGAAGAAATAATAATAATAAGCAATAATAAGACATTAAGAAATAATAATTAAGAAATTCATAATTTAACACAAAAGCACAGGCTTAAATATCATCCTGATAGCTTTACTCAGAATGCTTCCACTTATGTGTATTCAAATGAGAAGAAAATTAATTTAAAAAATAGGTACTCATGATTGGCTTCTATGTTACTACTTGAGCAAGGACTTGGCTTTTATAAATATTTCAATTTTAAAGGAATAAAGATGTTTTTAAAAAAGGTTTTTACAGCAAGAAATCTCTTCCCTCAATCCATGTATTATAATGTAACTGGAAAACTTATACTCAAGTTTGAAAAATATCAGAGACTAAGTTTATACAGAGCTTTGACAGTTTTAACACTATTAAATTAATTTTCATTCCTTAGGACCAGTTCACTTGATTCCCTCACTGTGCTGTGATGAAACCTGTAGCATGGAGCACAGCAGTCACAGTTGTGCTTTCCACTCACAGACCACGCTCAATGAAAGGTAACTTAGTTTTACAAATATGTATTAAACATGAAGTATTTTTTATGCAGTCAAATTAGTATTTATAGAGAGACAACAGCTGCTTGAAGTGGAGTGAGGGATTTTGATGAACTGTAGCCATATCATCCCATGTTGTGCAAGAATAGGTTTATGGTGAAAAAATTGAGTGTTACTTAGTAAATGCTGACTTGATCCATGGGTTTCTCTGAAGAAGTGGCTTCTTTCACAGGCAGATGTTTTTTTTACTCTGTGTCACCTTAGAGGCTTTGGCCACCCCCACTTCTGCTAATGGTTAGCAAGTTGCTGCATAAACCCATGAATCTGAAGGATTGAGGTACAGTTCACAAGTGGCATGACGATTTTTTTTTAAGGAACTCCTTAGGGCTGCAAGACTTGAAATATCTATTATTTCTGAATTTCTAGCAGGTTTTAACTTTTATTTTCTCCCGATCAGCTGAGTATAAGTGCAGTAGTAGAGTAGTTATTTTTACAGCAGGGCCATGAGCTAAATATATAAAATTCATAGTGTCCTTCAGAGTTTCCTGGTTACAGATTTTAATACAGGATGTATTTATTTCTTTTAGCTAGAATAATTTTCCATATAAGGTTTAAATTGATCTCTAGCTGTTTTGTTCTTATGGCCACATGTTACTAAAAATGTAGAGGCAGCTTCTTCGTAAGTATTGTTTGTGCAAGGTGACTCAGCGACCTAAATACAAATATCTAAGTTTTCTATAACAACTTGTTTAAGTACTGACAAGCTTGAGTCATCCTTGTATGCCACCGAGGCTGACAAATTGAGAGTTGTGTACTTTTTGAGGAGTCTTTTGGTTAGGCTTTAAAAATAACTGTAATATCCATGCTATGTGGACATCAAAGGTCCTGTGGTTCCTTCCAGTAGAAATGGAGCTTGTGCCAATTTCCTTTGCCAGAATAATGTATTTCCTTCAATTGTGGTGTAATGTCCTGACTTTTGGCCTCATCTCTGAAAATGCTTTGTATATATATCAATGCTATTAAAGTGTCATGTTTTGGAAATGAGCAAGGCTCCTTAAAAACTGTTACAGGCTTGTTAATGTGGGACAAGTTCTGTCACACTGCATATCAGACTTAATATAGCCTTTGCATTTTTTAAAATCTATAGTCAGTTTTTGGGAATAAAATATATTGGTATAACTTCCTGGTTTTGTTAATACTTATTTTGGTGTGCATATAATGAAAAACTCTACTGGATTTCAACAGTGTTTGGCACATATCACTATTATCATGCACTTTAAACACACTGGAGCTAGATAATACTGAGTTTCCACTTCTACTTCCTTCCATTTTCCATAAAATAAAAAAAAAAAAGTTTGCTCTTCTTTAATATTATGTCCTTTCCACATAAAAGGACTAGAAGAAAAACCTTTCACGTTTTGAAGGCTAGACAGAGCAAACTGAAAAATCCAAAGTGAATGCGTTTTCAAGTTTAAAGCAAATACGAAGTTTCAAGAAGCCTTGTTGCCTATTCCATTCTCCCAGTCTGAAGCCATTTTACTTATTTTACTTCCATTAGTCATTTGTCTGTCTACAGTTTGGGGGAGAAAAAACCCCAAACCCCCCCAGGTATTGAAGATTCCAGACTGTGCCCAACCATCTTTGTTGCTGCACTTTAAGCCTGTTACATCTTATCTTAATACTCCCCTATCCATGCACTGAGAATTAAAAAATCCTTCTTTTTTGTGACAGTGTTTATATCTGAACACTACATTAGTATTTTTTATCATATATCTGACTCTAAATAACCCCAAATGTAGTTCGTGTTTTGTGGAATCCTGGATTCACTGTCCAAAGTATTGTTCACTAGAGCTCTTGTCATATCCAGCCAAGGAACAAACTGTATTCCTTCTCAATAGAGTTAGTTTGTACAGGATGTCTCTAGAGTATTAATATAACCCTGTTAAACCTTCTTGAAATACCTATAATTACAAATGATCAGTAATTAAAATACTGATAATATTTTCTGGAATACTTTGTAAACCATGTGCCTTTTATCGTTCTGCAGAGCTTCTGATTCTGTTGGAGAAATGATTCCTGCTTTCCTTGGTTCTCTTTCACATTCTACCTGTGGAGACATTCCAGATGCTTGGCCTCTTATGCAAAACTCAGCTTGTTGTGACAGCATTTCTATCTGTGAATCATATTCAGAACTGGCTGGAGGATCTGCAAAATCCTGCAGCCCTGAGACCGAACATGCGGCCGCTGTTGAATTGGATAATAACCAGGAACCAAGTGAACTACTTATTTCAGCTGAGTCTCTTGATGGAAATGTTGCAAAGTCCTTTGAAATCTCCGAACATAGAACATGCATAGAAGTTTCATCACTTCAGAACTCTGTGACTGCTGAAGGCCAGCCAAAGACAAAGTGTAATGGAACAACAAATGACTCTACGGACTGATAAAGAGGTAAAAAACATAACTACAAAGGAATGAGAATGAATGCTCCAGGCATGTCGAGCTAGATAAAAATAGAATTGTAAGAAATTCTAGGGTTGTATTTCTCCATAGGTTACACCTAGCTATTGTTGAAATAAATTAAACCTCTACAAGAGATCCAGCAGTTTCACATTTTTAAATCATTAACTAAATTTGAAAGGTGTAATTATGCACTGTGGTGTTGAAATATTATTCAGAATACAGGGGTAAGTCTGTACATCAGTCAGCTTTTATCAAGGATTTTTTTTTTCATTAAATTTCAAGAGAAAAATTCAGTTTAATGGCCTTATGACCAAACCATCGTGTGAGGCTAGCCTTTGTTTATGAGTGAGAACAGAGGAATTGGCTTTGCTTATTGCAAACAAAGCATAAAAGACATACAAGTGTTCATCTGAAAAATATTTACAAAGCCTTTCTCTGGGGTTACTGCAGTAGTACTAGAAACAGAAGAGAATCTCAAATGCCTTATAATGCCATTTATATTCCCATGTCATCAGATAAAACATATGTTAGTCCATAAAATGCAAATTTTTCTAGAAAAGCTCAGAGAAAATCCAGGTCTGAGGTCAAAATGCAAAGAGGTGATATACAATTGTCTCAACCATGTAACAGAGGAACTGTTGCAAAAAGTCACTCTGCTGCTGCTTCATCATTATATCTTTTTGAATATTAGCTGTGCTCTATATTTTTAAAATGGAATTTTCTACTTTTAGAAGTAATCTGGAGCCTCAAGTAACTGATCTGTGAAAGTATCCCAAATTATGGCCTGTGTGCTGATGGCAAGTGGTGTTGTTACTCCAGGCTTATGCAGGCTGTGGCTGGAAAGGTGAAACAGTCTCCTGTGCATGAACTCAGAGGCAGGAACACAAGAAGTTGCCACTAATATTAATAATGCACCAAACTTAATTAAGAAAATTATGCTATCTGTAATTATGAAAATTTTGGGCCATCTGCAGAAGTAAAACTGCATTCCTTTGATCCTCTTCCATTTGGTTTGCATTAACACTCTTGTGTTATTCCTAAATATGAAGTAGAAAGTAATTAGTATTTAGCAAAAACCACACATATTCTGAAAGTATGTAAGTGCAGTAGTTTCTTTGTAAATCCAGCCTTAATTGTTTAGGTGACATTGTCAAGAGGAGGAAAGGGAAGGGAACTGAATGTTTAATCAAGAATTGTTTTGCCGTTGACTTCAATGGAACTTGTCACCCTGAAAATCTGCTGTGTCACTGACAATATCAGCCTTATCCAGGTGGCACATATTTCTCTCAATGTATTATTTTTGTCTGTAACAATGCTGGGCACTACCTCCCCATGTGTCAAATAGCAGCACTGATAGTTTTATTTTTGTGTGTGCCCAATATCATTTGGTGACAGTTTTATTCTGTAGCTGTGTGTAGGAAGGGACAGTGACATGGGTATGACTTCAGGTCTCAACACTGCTAGTTCCCAGCAGTTCTTGATGTTTTAAGTGAATGCATTTCTGCATTAACAAGGTTTTAAAAATCAGAAGTTTGTTGGTGCTTTCCCACCAAATCATGCATCAATTTCAGAGGTATGCAATTAATATTATCTAAGAGTTTTCTTAGATCAAAAGAACCACAGGATTTCAAAATATGACTACAAAAATTAGCTTTTATTTCACTATACTTGTTATGGTATATGAACTGTAATTTTTCTTATTGATTCCTATGTGTATGGAGACAGTTTTCTAGCATCTCAAAATCCTGTATGATTTGATAGTTTTCTGCTATCCTCTGTTACTACTGAAATTTGTGTATAGTTTTGAAAAATCAAGGTCTTCAGGAGGTTTAAGTTTTTCTTCATTTTTTTTTTCTGTAATAGACCCTACTGATTCATTCTGTACAATTTCTCCCCATTCAGACTCCACAGTGCATCATTATGTGTGCATTTTTGGCAGAGAAATTTCAGTAGTGTTCATGGGACAGGACCAGGACTAGGCTTACTTGAGATGTATTTTCAGGATGAACACTGGCCAGCTGTAAAACCCCAAGACAATTATTTCATCTCAGTCTATAGCATTTTTTCCCATCTTCTCTTCATCTTTCATGTCTTTTTGAAATATTTTGAGGCAAGGATGGTCTTTGTACTGCCTGAGGATGTATTACAGTCTTGCACAGGTCAATGTTTTATTATTATATTTCAAAACAATAACATAAAATCACAATATAACATATTTTATATCTGTACACACAAGTCTAAGCTTTTTAATGTGGGTTTTAATCTTTGGGTTTTGGTGAATTTTACAGCAAGCAGTAAATATACCTCTACCCTTTTAATGTTTAGTCAAATACAGAAGTGCATACAGGTTTCTTATGAATTTATGTAACGACTCTTCTGTCACTTTATTTTAGGGACTGGAGCTGTTTCTCTCAGCACTAAGGCTGAATGCTTCCCTTACGCTCCCCTGCTGATTCTCATCAAACATAGTCTCATCTTCAGTGTTGCATGGTTTCCAAACCAGCTGGAGAAAAAATGGCATCATTTCACACCTTCTGAGCAGTTGTGTCTGAGCTGTAACAGCTGTGAAGTTAAATGTCAAGGAGCATCCTATGAGTAGATCCTGAAAGTGGATCTATCACCTTTTCAATCTCTCTTTCTATTTCCTCAGAGTCTCAAAACAGTTAATAGAGTGAGCTTAATAGTATATGTGAATACAGCAAGAAATAAAAATATTTCAGTTGTTTAGGGGGGTCTCAAATATGGCTACAGGTGTCAGAAGATGTGGGACAACGTGGTGCCAGTTACTCTGCCTATAGACTCTGCATGCATTAGGATTTTTTTCTGCTGGTTCTAATTTTAAATAGTATTCCTGCTATTGAAGGATGTAAAAAAATCCATTTCTGTTTATAAAAGGATCACCTATTAATAAACTGAAGCTTTTATTATGTATTACATTATAATCAATAAGCTAGTTTGGGGAGCCAGAGAATTAGCATGTTACAGTATGTGTGGTTGAAGTCCCCTCCATACAATTATTACATTTTTGGGAGGTGGCATTGTTCTATAAGTGTAGCAGGAGATTAGCTTTAAATTAGATTTAGTTTAATGAAGGTCAGACATATAGATAAGGACATTGTATTTAATTAGTAGTCTCAGTATCAGAATACAGCACTTCTTGTTATAGCATATAATTTTGAATATTGAAATAATTGTAATCAACTGTCAAAATGTCAGACTATAGCAGGTGTGCCATGAAGTATTTATACAGTGAGACTGTTATCAAGACTTTTTATTAATGCATTATTTTTAAGAGTCAAGCTCTGTGGTGAACTAATTCATTCATTTATGAGTGCCCTTCATTCGAGATGCTCTGTCCTTCTCACTGTAGTACTGTGTCAATTCAAATTTTCCACACAAAATACAAGAAGTGTTTTGCTTTATCACATCCCTTAATATAATTTTTTTTCAGCCATTTTCATCCTTAAAATAGTTTTTGCTTCTATGGATATTGCCAGTAACCTCCACTGATTCATGACACTCAACAGGCTCACACTTGTCTGTGATGAACTCTAGCAATTATTCCTTAAAGTACCCAATGTGCCTTGACTAAAGCAAAGCAATCAGCAAAACAGATGCCAACAAACTGACAATAAATATTACTCATCTTTCCACACATAGTTTGTGTGGCAATGGAAATATTGAGACAGTATTCAGAATCCATTATGGAAAAAGACTTTTGCTTTGAAGCACACAGAAGAAGATTGGACCTGCACAAGAATAGCTAAAACCAGTACAGGCAGCCATGGCAGAGAGATGCTCCAGCTCTTCAACAGTGAGATTATTCATTTGTGCAAAGCCATGAATAACAGTTCCCAAATTCAAACCAAAGTTAACCCAGTGATTTTTTTGCTGTTGTTGGGTTTGGTGTTTCAGGTAGTAGATATCACCTTTTGGTCACTGATGGAATAATAAGTAGTTATACAGTACAATTACTCAGATAAATACTTACACATATATATTTAAATATGAATAGCTTTGAATAATTTCTTTGTATACTTTCATACATTTAAGAAGTTACAAAACATTATTTTTCACTACATGTGCATGAAGGGACGTGTGCTTCTTTGTATATACTTTGTAAATAGAAAAAAAATCCAATGTGCATTTCAGTATATGGCAAAATATTTCCAGAAGATATGGAGAGTTAACTTTTCACTAATAATCTTGAAAAAGCAATGTTCAAAAATTTTGCCAGCATCTGCCACAGTATGTTTTCCCACTGGAATTTAAACTTCGTGTAATTGTTTTTATCCAGCAACCCTAGAGAAAAATACTTGTTTGTTTTTTTTTTTTAATGAGTGAAAGCTTAAGAGCAAATTGGGAGGAAAAAATTAAGAGAGTGTTTTTTAGATATATGTGTATATTTTGTATATACTTTTTTCCTTAATTTAACCAAATTGGTCTTTTGTATATTGCCTGTGGCAAGCAATGTTGTACATGCCTATAGAAAACATCCACTATCATTGCATTTAGACTGCCCACATGTCATGTCTAGGGACTTACAGTGCTGTTTTAAATGCTCCTTTAACAAATGTAAATTAAAACCTTGTATAAATTGTTTTGTAATACTTTTTCTACTTGTGAATAAAACATTACGTGAACCAGTCTTGGTTTGTTGACCTCAAATTATTAATAGCTTTCTGTACAAATTTAGTGATGAATTCTTCTAATTCTGTTAGAATTCCATAATGGGGTAATTATATTAAGGTTATGGTAGAATTTGGTGCATCTTTGTCTTGAGATGTTTGGGGTTTAGCAGTAAAATCATTCTTCAGGCAGGAGGACCCTGAAGAAGCAGTAAGGTAACATCAATGCTTAAAATCATAGTGCAGAAAAACTGTTTAAAAATTCTGCTTCTCAGGAAAGGGGGGCGGGGAAAGAGAGCTGGGGGAAAAAAAGACATTGCTGTCTTTACAATGTCTTAGAAAAGAGAACCTGGTGCTCCACACCACTGGGTTGTTTCAGACAAGATCAATAAGCAATAATGAGTGGAGCTGTTTTTTTAAAGCAGGATTGGAGTCACGGCCCCAATTTAAATGAATAAGAAAGGAATGGCACAATCTAACTGACAAGAGCAGAAGACTGAGAAGAAGGAGTCATTTGATAATTGCATAAAATTGGTCCTTATGATAAAGCCATAAGCAGTGACTGGAAACTGAATCCAGATAGAGATTACAGATAACATAAAGCCAGGGTGCTTGTGCTGGAGTGTGATAGCACACACTGGAGAGTGATTTTTGGGAAGAAAGTTTAGGGGAGACTCAAAAGCTGCTATGTCCCTGTCTCTGGTTTAGTTGAGCAAATTTCACATTGGTTCTTCTTGGTGTAATGCTGTACATTCTTTGAAGTACATAATTCAGAGTTTAACTGGGAGTCATCTGCCCAGAATAGCAAGGGCTCCTTATATTCCTGTGTCCATGCACTCCTGAGCAGTCTTCTACTTGTTTTCTGCTGTGACTGCTACAAGTGGCAGCAGTTCACACGCTCAGCCCACCTGAATGTTCACCTGGGGGTCTGCAAGTCTGCACAGCAGCATGTGGCATGTTTGGGAGGCCACTTTGTGCCAAGACAGGGATGTTCGTTACTCTCAGCACTGCCAGGATTGCAATGGAGTGCCCCTGAAAAGAATTTTTTAAAATATAATCAATAAACAGGAATTGAAAAACAGATATTTACTCTATCTAGAAACAAAGTACAATTCAGAACACATGACATACACGACCACAAAATTTGCATGGAGGTTTGCTCATATCAATTACTATATAAATGTCTTTAAGAAGGCTACAATTTTCCATCCAAGCTTTCCAGAAGGTCTACAGAAACCCCACCCACCTCAAAATCTTTTTCCTGCTTGCATTGCTGTTCAGTACAACAGTATTTCCTGCCTTTTCTACAAGGTAGACCAAGCCCTTAATCCAGTCTTCCTCATCCTACCAGGAGTTTGAGATCACATGGCTTTTCCCTTTGTTGTGGGTTCTTTGATGGCCTTTGGTTTGCATTCCTATGAAGTCCCTCCAAGCAACAACCTCCATGCATTAAATTAATCCTCTCACTGTCTTTGGTGATGGAGGTTTAGATCACTACCTGCAGCACATTCCAGCACAGACACTGCTGCTTTGTTTTGCCCTTCTAAAAAAGGGGGACTGAAGGAGGGTGCAGTGTTTTATCAGGCATGGAGCAAGCTGAGGCTGGGCACTGCAGAGCAGAGCTACACAATGCACATTTTGTGCTGGCAGGGCGCAATTTAATCCACATTTAGTTTTGGCCTGAGTGATGGTAAAACCCACTTGCTCTTCACACAGCAGCACATGAGCCCTTTCGATTACGTCCGACAAGGTAGCGCTTTTAATAGGATAAAAATAATCGTGGGTGGATTTGCTGGGGAGCCTGCTGGTTTCCACAACAGCAGTGAATGATGGGATTAGAGGCAATGTTTTCTAATAGCCTACAGACGGAGAGGGTGGCAGACTGGGGGCACACTGAGGCTTCCACACAGCACCACAGCTTCAACAGCAGGGTCAGCTGAGGAGCACTGAGGGGGTTTTCCCATCATTTCATTTTCTAAATCCTTATCACTATTGGATTTTTTTCTTTTTGGTTGATCTGACAAAAGGAGATTTGGCTTGCTCAAGAGGTTATAAATGATATTTTTCTAAAGCATTGGTGGAAAAGCAGACAAAAAGAGAAAGCAGCTTTTAGAAAATGCTTCCTCTGAGCCTCAGTCTTTGTGGAGTTTTGCATTTCTTTTGCCTAGGTTTCGGTCTCAGTTTATGGATGGATTATTCACATGCTATTTAGCATGCAAAATTCCATTAAGTATAGCAGCTAATATATCAAAATCTGGTTGTAACCAACAGTTTAAGGGACAGCACCAATTTACACCTTAGAAAAAATATTAAACCATTGGAATTCCAGAGATCATTTTGATTTGCCCCGGATCTGTATCACACAGTTCATTGGAACATAACGATAAACATATATAAATACAGAATGTGTACAAAATAATAAACCTTGCATATGATCTGAGGCAGGGCATTATCCAGGTCAGTTAGTAATTTTATTCCTAAATCCTTACACTTGAGGAAATGACAGAACACTGTGGACCAATTCAGGGTAGGCTTGTACACCCACAACCCAAGCACTTATTCTGCATGTGGCAGAGATTACAAAATGAACTGAGAACATAAAAAAAAAATACAAAAGGTTCTGTTTCAGTTTTTTAAAATGCCTTTCAGCCCAGGCATCCAAGCACCGTAGACATTTCACAGGCCAATATGGGAGCTTAGGGGAGGGAAAAAGTTGCACACAATGGGTGTTCCACAGACCAATACTGAACAAAATGGCAGCAGCAGAGGTTATTTGTTATTAAAATAAGAATGAGAAAAGGATATCTAACTTTTAGTGCACCAAAAAAAAAAAAAAGTGCAAAAGGGGCCATTACATGGCAAAACTTATTTTAAAAGCCAAAGTAAAGCACTAGTCTACAGCCACCTTACTTCTCTAATTTCATGTTCACCTAAACACACATAAACTCTGCAGCAGTCCACAGCAAAATGAGGCAGATCTGGAACCAGCAGAGTAACAGCATTTTCCATGCCAGTTTTGTCCATACCTCACAAACATGCTTTCTTGCATATTGACCTTGATTCCAGCAACATCTGGTAGCTGAGTTTAACCTGAAGAAATTCAACAGCAAGTATCAGCATGGCCATTTGTTGTGTCTCTGTTGCAAAAGAAAAGAGAAAGTTTTTGACCAGCCTGATGCTGGTTTATGTTGTTAGATACAACAGTAGTTGTGTTCCTTTATCGGAGTTTCAGCTTTATTAAACCTTTTCCCTAAGGATGTTCAACAATTAAAGTTAAGGGGATACTGTTCCAGCGCAAGAGTGAGAATATCTTGACTGCAATACCAAACCAGACCCATAATATTCCAACAAATAACACTTGCATTTTGTCAAAATTCATCACACTTTTTTGATATTTTGAGACTACAAAGAGAAAAAAGTCCTTGATCAAAAAAATTTATGCACCTTGACAATATGCTGTGAAAATTCACATAAGGAAGTTTTCTCTGGTAAGGTTTGTGCAGCTACTCTCCATGTTAAACCCTCAGTCTAATGAAATCCTCAATTTAAATATAACTTTAAATACACTTTAAACCTTGGAGGATCTGTTGCTTACTCAAGGAGGACCAATCAATTTTTATGGGCAAGAACTACTTCAAAGTTATCTTCATACACTGTTTTTCAACTGGCAGAACAGATGGACTCAGACAGAAGAGATCTAAATCCTTTAGGTGGTAAAATGGCTATTGTATTGATGGGTTGATAGAAGCAAGCCCTGTAGGTTCAGCCTCCTCATTAATACAATGAGAGAAGCTGTAGGATCTGCAGGGAAGAGCTCAAGAATGCCATAAATTACCTCTTCTGTGGCTTTCAACAACAAATAGATAGTGCTGGAGTTTACTAAAGGTATTGGCAAGTGCTGCAGAAGCAATTTCTGAAAAATACCTGAGTGCCAGCTGATGTTTTCTAATACACAAAGTGTCACTGAGGAGGGCTTGTGGCATTTATGGCCTAGATGTTTTCTTTTCCTAGAGAAGAAATATTTTAGTTGCCTTTCTGCAGCGAGTGGGCTCTGGGCAGTGGGGGCAGCAGCAACAGCTGCAGGAGGCAGGGGAGAGCAGGGAGCAGTGCTGGCATTTCCAGCACACATGGCAGCCTCTGGCAGCTGATTTCCCTCTGCAAGTCTAGGGGTGCATACATAAGCTGCAAAAGTGCTTGGAAGCCCAAAAATCCCCAAAGATGCAATTTTGCACCTTCTGCAGATGTATCAGTGTTGTAACTGCAGCAGCTGGGAGAGGTAAGTAAATAGCAATTATTATCATCTGTTAGCTGAGGGGGTGAACCAAAAACAACTAAAAGTTTTGGACTCCAGGCTTCTTTGGATCTGCCTTCTGATGTTTGCTTTTCATCCAGTCCAAGTTCTACAGCTGCTGCAGCTCCTCTGAGGATACTCCTCTGGTTCTTACCTGATCTTAGGGAAGAGAAGTGAGTTTTAATTTTGGCTTTGTCACACTCCATGCTGCGAGAGCTGGAGGGTTTAAATGCCTGACAATCTCTGTTCTTTTCCTAATTGCCTCAGGTTTTGGACAAAAACAAACAAACAAAAAATACTGTATTCAGATTTTGCTGAACTTGCATTACATTTTCTCATGGAAAAAAAAAAAGGCAGATATCCTAATGCCACCCAGAATCCTAATGGCCCTGGATTAAGCTACTGCTTCATGCTGTTACTGCTGCTCTGTCCTCTGGCCCAGTGACCAGGCCAGGAAAAAAAAAAACAACACAAACCAAAAACCACATCTTTGACCAGATCAACCCCAATCGACATCAACAACCAATTCTTTAAAAGTCTGCTATTGAACCACTGCCTATGGGTAGTTCAAACAAAACAAAACAAAAAGGGGTGGGGGCAGAAAGAGACAGGAGAAAAATATTGCATAGAAGTTGTCCTGGATAATCATTCAGCAGAATTCCCACTTGTGTATTAAAAGCTTAGCTAAATAACCCTGGGCTGCATGGGAAAACAAGTAGGAAAGAAAATTCTTCTATTCTCTAGAATTACTTTGCCCCTCAAGCATACCAGGCATTTTATCTTCTCAGTCTTCATAAAATATCCATTTTGTGAAGAAGACATACTGCATTTACCCCTTTTTCTTGACACAGGAGGATTTGTTCTCCCATCCCCTGCCCTGTGTCAGAAATAGTAACACGGTGAAGACACTTTCCACTCAGGAAAGGAACGTCTCTCGTATCCTCTCTCCTCCTGTTTTATGGCTCTTTCCTATCTGTCTGCCTTATTTATCACTGCTGCAATTGTCAGGTACTTGTTTGCCTGGTTTCCTCCAGGCCTGTGTTTCCCATTCTCCTCAGCTGCCTGGTCTGATCCCCCATTGCCACTGAAAACAGAATTGGGGGCTTAAATTCATTCATTTGGAAGATGCACAAGGTAAAGCTTGCTTTTAGAAAGGCAGAGAGCTCACATTCAAAGCCAATCTCCCCATGGATTTATTTGGTTGGATTCCTATCTGTGGAAAGCTGCTTTTGAAATGGAAGATAATGGTGAAGTGCTTAAAGTGGTGATTTTTTTAAGTGCATGCCCTGATCAGGATTTTTCTGCAAGAACACTCCAGAAAAAGTAGGGACAAGAGCTGGTCACAGCAGCAAGACAGAGCTATCCATGACAGTATGTAAAAATTGCTGATAACAAGACTTACCCTCAGGTGCTGCAAAAAAGATTATCTATAGAAAAGATTAGACAGGTCATTTGGGAAGTGTGATGGTTTAAACTGACTGGGAGCACAAAGCTGTTCTCTTGGCCTGGAACATTCACTTTCTCTTCCCCGAGATAATCTTACCACAAAATAGTATAGCAAAACAAATAATCCTTCATATCAGATCTACTTTGCACACCTGGTATTCGACTCAATTTCCTAAATGGGTGAGTCAAAGCAGGTTGGGCTGACCTGTTAGCTGAGACACAGCAGGGCATTCCCTCCCATACTCTCTAGGCTGGTGGAAAACAGCACCAAAGAGCAAAGGAGTTACAGCAGAAAGGATGACACAGTTAATCTCCAGCAGAAATGATGACACAGTTCATCTCCTGCTTAGGACTGCTACTTATAAATCAGTCCAAATCACATCCAAATTATTTGGTTATACTCAGTTAAACAGAAATTATTTTAACCCTAATGTTTTAAAACACTTCAAAACCTTAAGAACGGCGAGATGGAAGAAGTGGAAGAAAGAATCCAATCTAATTTTGGCCAAAACAGGCAAGAGTCCTCATGGGCACTGGGAGGGGATGCATGGGCAGAAAAATACCCACTGCCTACAGGCTCGCTGGCAGTACCCCACTCCCACCTCAGACTCTCATTTCTTCAACCTCTCCCGCTATTGCTGGTGAACAGGTCCAGTGTAAATGGTAGAATGATATATTTTTATATTATGCTGTTACAATCTTTACACTTCTACTGGAAAGAAAATGACAGGGCCCTAAAATGGGGGCTTTCAAGAGCCCCTTCAGCTGCTAATGAGGGCTAGGCTCTGGCTGATCCAGTCCCTCTGCAGCTCCTCACCTGTCCCCAGTAAAGGCAGAAGCGATGCTGTGGCCATGGCTCACAGCAGCTCCTCTCTCTGTCCCTGCAGCAGTGGGATTAAGCAGAAATTAAGTCTCAGGCTGACCTGGACAAGGAGAGGGATTCCAAGCAGCACAGAGAGCCGGCGTAGCTGGCAGCCAACTCGGTGCAGCACTGAGGAGCAGAAGCCATGGGAAAGCGAAACATATTCATCAGCAGTGCCAAAAGGGAAGAAAATCAAGATGGAAAGCAGGATGTACAAAACAGATCCTAGAAAAGAGTAAAATTTGTACCATGCCATCTGGGATTGTATGAAGACAGTGACAGTGGACTCTCTCTATAAATGCTTCTGAAAGCAGTTTTTGCTTTCTGAAAGTAAGTCTGAGTAAGGTATTCAGGTGATTTACATGTTTCCAGTCAAAATAAAAAATCTCAACATTTTCTTGGCAGGCCTCAGCAAGGTTTAATTTCCTCTTTAGAGCTTTGTGAATCCCTTTTTGAATGAGCACAGCTGTGCTGTACACATTTCAGTTCAAACCAACCCGTAAGAACTCGCTTCCTGATCCTCGAGTTCAGCATGGCAGCCGAGGATGTGACTTGAGTGCCTGCCTGCAGCAGCTTCAGCAGGACCATTACGGCTCCCTTGGGACCAGCTTGCTGTAGTGGGCCTTTAATTACCTCCTCCTTTGCTAGCTGATCCCACCTCACTGATCTGAGTGTGGAACTCAGACCTGGAACTGTAATTTAAACACTGTAAACTTCTCTCTGCTTTTCTAAAAGCTGAGCCAGCCAACAACTATTGTCACTTCAGCAAGTCTTTTCTGGGAGAGAGAGAAGAGGCATGCTAGAGTCAGGCCAACAGGAAAAGCCACTGAAGGCATGAACACTCTTGGGACATCGACACTGTGGCTGGGCTGCTGAGCAGTGACAGCAGGCCCAGCCTCCACTGGTACAGCCCTCTCATAGAAAATCCACCAATTATCAACAACTTCAGCCCCTCAGTGTCACCAGTGCCCAGATTTCTGTGAACATCTTCCAGTCCCTGCAGGAGAGATGGCAATTCAGCAGCCTCACTGATAATGATCCTGAAAGTGGAGTGAGATGTGGAGGCTGATGGCAAACTCCCCAGTGCTCCTCAAGAGTAAGAAAATACCAGTTTGGCTGCTATGGACCCTGCCAAGAGATGTTACAAACCCCAGATGACCTCTGGGCATATCAACTCCTACTCTTTTCCAACCAGGTTGTGCTGAATCCAGTGCTTCCTTCCACTTCCACTGGTTTATTCACATTTAAATTGCTTAGAGCAGTAATAACAAAGAGAGAAGTTACAGATAGACACTCCTGCCAGACACTTGCCTGCCTTTCTGTTAGTGTTCTGTTTGTATTATTTCTTTGGTACAAATATCAGGGTCCAGGAGGCTGTAGTATTTATGGTATAGTAACAGGAAAAGGCAAATAAAAGGTAGGAGAATGAGTTGGCTGCAGAGATAGAATTTGTCTCTCCCAGCATCAGCTTTGCAGGGCTGGAGAGCAACACTCTGAGTCCAGCTGGGATTTCTCTGTAGGGTAAGTGCAGTATAAACAGGGTAAATTTATCTGGAGGATTTACTCAGGTTTGATTTCAGGTCTGTGGAAGGTGGGAAGGAGCAACAGCAGTACAAATGGAAAGACCTAAAACTGGCTTTGATGATCTGGCATCACAAGAAATTTTCTCTAATATGTAGAAAACAAAAACTTTTCATTTACCCCATCATTTTCCCCAGCATTCAGGGAGATATAAAATAGAATTCCATGATGTCAGCCAAACCACCGGCTCAAACTTCCTATTTCTCCTATTTCCATGTTCACACTGTGACTGTGGCTCCAAGTCTTGACAAATAAACTATCCAGGAGCTCACTTTTAACACAGCCTCTCAACAATCACAGAAGCCCCATGCTGACTTTGGCCCTTAAACACTGCTTCAGAGGTGCAGAGCTAATGCAGCATTCACATATATGTCCTTTAGTTGACTGAGAGCACTGGTGGATCTTCTACCTAGAGCTGAAGCAGAGGGGCCTTTGGGTGAGCACAGTGTGAGCTGAGGGTCACCTTCCCCAGTCCTTACATTGATAAGAGGTGCACAGCCTCTCTGCTCCAGCCTAAGACTCCAGGTGAATAACAGAAAACAAAGAGCAAAGCTCAAGGCTCCTGTTTGCTTCAGCAAGTTCTGCACTTCTGAAGAGGTTACCCTGAAGTGACCTTTTCCATAGGGTGTGGTGACTGGGATCAGCAGTGGTCTCAGCTGGTAAAAAGGCTCCCAACACACAGAGAACGAGTTCTAAAAAGGGGGGTTTGTAGCTTTTACTGACCCACTTTAATTTGCAAAACTTTTTTTTTTTCCCAAATAAGAAGATAAAGCTGGAGGTGCAAGATGGGATGAGAAATAAGCATGAATAACGTTAGAAGAAAAAAAAATACAGGCTATAGCCAGAGAGAGGCAGGCACAGGTGCCAGACCAGCTGACAGACACTTCTGACAGACCAAGGGAAAGGCATGGGAAATGGGATAGCTCACAAAGGAAGAAATTGAATGTCCAATTAGCTATTTCCCTGTACTCAGCCATCCTACATCAGTTTTTCATGTACATTTGACACTGTCAGAAACAAAACAAAACAAAAAGCTGATTTTCTTGGAAAACAGAGATTACAAACTGAACAGACTATTAAAACCACTTTGTCTTGGGAATTTGGCTTAAACACCAGATTAAATCAAAGATAGCTAATTTGATTAAGTAGAACAAGTTATCTAAATCCTTACTTAGGGAAAACACTGCCAGCAATTCAGCACTGTTTTGCAAAAGACCTTCTTAAACAGTTTCCACAAGAGTAATACCTACAGACACATGGCATTCTCCATGCATGAGGGACACGTTTGCTGGGCAGGCTTCAGGGCAAGACAACAAACTAAACTTATAGCAGATAAGAAGAAAATTTGCCATGATGGTGAGGCATCAGGTGTGATCAGAAATTACCTTGTCACCATCAGCTGAGGTTACAGACCCCAATGGTACTGCCTCTTTCTTGCAATGGCACGTCCATTTCTTGGGGAATTCCTTCTCCAACCTCCCTGTGACAGCACAGGGAGAAAAGGCAATATATTTGTGCAAATGTTAAGAGACAATGAACTGTCACTTCAACTCATTTGTAATGAGTAGGATTTACTCTGGCTAGCATGAATCATTTTGATAACATATACAATTAGTTTTATAGAAGTTTTAGTATGTTATAAAAGCTGCTCTATCAGTTGTGTTCCCCCAGGGCTCTCTTATAAAATTATTTTGTTACAACTGTGTTCTCCTTGGAAGTGAATTGCAGACAACTAGCACGTCTGTATGTCAGAAGCATTGTAAGCCAAGGCATCCAAGGCAATTTTAATGTCTTTTTAATTTCTAAAATCCATGCAAAGAAATGTAGGCACTTGTGGGCTCCAGCCCTACCAGCTGCCCAAAGCTGAAGACTCCTCCTGCTTCCAGGCTGTAGGTCAGCCACCTCCACACAGCCCCTGGCTGCCCACAGCAGATGCTGCAGCTCAGCAACCCAGGAGCTGGGATGCTGTCAAATGACCTTGGGGGAAAACACTCAACAGGTATAAATAACACAAGTCTTTAATAACTTCATTTGAGCTACAGAAAGGTATGTTGGATGAGGATTTCTCTGTGCAGGGAGCTGCAAGGTGAGTTAACTGGATCCCATCTTTTGTGAGGATGAAAAGTAGGGCTGGTAGGAGAGTGCACTAAGTGAAACCAGCAAGCCCTTCTGATCTCATACACATTTTTTATTTCATATGTATTTTAAATACAGAAAGTAGACTATGATTGAGCCTTTGGCTACTTCTGAAGAGCATCATTAATAGGCAGACTATTTTTAACAACTGCACTGCTAATCTGCTGTGAGTATGCCAGAGCAGCTTGATGAGGTTGAGGGCTGCTGCAAACGTTAGCCAAACACTGGCTTCTGACTATGCTCAAGAGATAAGCACCTTCAAACATGTTATAAATATGTGTTTAATTTGTGCCTATAAAGTTTATAGCCATTTAATGCTAGAAATGCATGTGTAGGGTATAAATATATATTTTTGTATCAAACCAAAACATGTCGAAACCACACTCTCTGGAGGGGCGAATTCCCATAAGAATGTGTGGCTTCTTTTAGCTGAATCGATTTCCAGGAAGAAATCACCAAGACTAAAGCCTTGGCTGAATGGGAGATGGGCCATCTCAAGAGGAACTACCTGGCCATTAGCACCCTGATAAGCTATCTGATGAAGATATGCAACATCTCAGGAACATCACCCCCTTCCTGGACATAGATAAGATATCATCAATAATTCATCATCTTCTCGGAAGAGCATTGTTTCTCGCTGGGACAACCCAAGACCAAAATTAAATATCTTAAGACTTTTGGACTTTGAATGCAGTGTTGCCCCCAGCGAAATAAACTGTATATAAGCTCCCCGTTCCGAGACCTCGATGTGAACAGAGCTATTCTGACACCCTGTCAGTTTGCCTGTCACCCAGCTGCCAATACCCGGGTTCGAAGCTGTTTTTCTGTATCATGGTTTTTTGTCCAGAATTTCTGCCAAATTTGCTATTGAATAAATTGATTTTTATTTAATTGGAATAATTGGCTCCTTACATTTATAACAAAACACCTACCTGATAAATTATTCATGAGCAGCAGTTGCCTGCAGTGTGTTGAGATCTGCCGTCCTGTGGCCTGTACCCTAAAGGGGCTCATCCCTCTCGACCTGGCCCAGCTTGGTAACACTTCACCTTCTTAGTGGATCACATGCAGGGCATTTCCCCAAGGCCCAGCTTTCCCACAGCACAGGGAAGGCAGATGAGAAATGCTGTTTGAGCATGATAGAAACTCCAGGCTGAATGGGCATCAGCAGTAGCAGCTGTGGACAGGGTGGGAAGAACCTGCAATGCTGCCATTTGGCTTTTCCTCTGACATGATCACAACCCCCGGTTCAGTCACAGTCCAAAGCATCCCTCATCTCCTCCTACCCCTAGGTCATAGAGGGGGTCACGTCCTACTGAAGCTGTAAGAGCAGGTGCAGATGGGGGCATTTAGAAGTGCCTAAGGAGTGAAGTGGAAGGGTTTGTAAGGAGTCAGAGGCACAATGGCCAAAAGGCACTTCATAGAACCCAAGATGTCCTGAAGATTAATTAAGAGCATCATCTTCTGTGGCAATTTTAATATTTTACTAAGTGATGCTGTCAATGATGTGTGAACTCAGTCATGCATGACAGGCAGCAAAAGTAAACAATGGTGGCATTTAACAATTGAAATATTATAACATTAAAAAAAAAAGGTTCAGTGCTTTGAGGTGTTCTGAACAGAAACCAGGGTTCCTGACACTTCTATTCCAGCCATCTGTGCTCTCTCTCTAGTTACTGGAGCAACAAAAGGCACATAAAAGAGCTGAAAAGAGCTAGTTCAACCCCACCCTTAGACTGGTAGGATACATTCTACTTTGAAGATGTTTGTTTCCTCTCATAAAGAGTGAATGCAGTCAGAATGGCAAATTTTCACCACTTACAAGGTGCCTTAGAAGCAACTGGCTCTTTGGCAACTGCTGGCAAGAGGCGTCCCACTCCCGTCCCTCTGTGCTTTTAAATCTACACAGCAGCAGAGCACCAACCAGTCATCCTGTCAGATCTGTATCGCCACTTTGCTTCTGGTTTAAGTAGTTTGTCTCTAAGAGATTTTTTGGATACTTCCTCCAAATAAGAAGTCATAACGATTTCCTACACCCGTGCAGCTCCACATGCCAGCTGTTGAGGAGTGGCCTCAGCGGACTTGAAAATAAACAAATCTCAACCCGGGGAAGATCAGAAGGGCCGACAGACAGCCCTACTGGTGCTGATTTATACTTCCTTATCTTTTATCTCCTTCCCTCTCCTCCCCGAGAGCACTAGCTGTTCTCCCACGGTCCTTCTCCCAGGGAAATCCGTGTGCTTGCCTCCTCCTATCGTGCGTCCTCAATTCTCAAGTTCTTTAACTCTTGAATTCTTTCAAATTTTAATGTAGTACTCCCCTTTTGGTACACTGCAAACCTGCTCGGGTGAAATGCCAATTTGAACTTGCTCCCACCAGCACACAAATAAATCCCTGTCTCTGGGAACACAAAATCTCCAATACTTTGCCCAGAAGCAATCTGAAATAGCAGACACACAGTGCCTCCCACTTCACAGCAAGCCGAGGAGGCGCTTTGGCTGGCACTGCTTTTCCAGCTCTCCACAGAAGACAAGGGGAAGCCGTCAGCAGGACAGTTATCCAGCAAGCACAGACTTGCTACCCTCGTGGAACAACCTCCTTCCAAAGACACTCTCCTCAGTCACAGCTTGTTGGACCACAAGAGGTGGCTCTGCCCTGGTGTAACTGAGGCTCCAGGGCTTCTCTGAATTAATCTGAATTAGGGTAGGTTTTTCAGAAAACAGTCCAGTTCTAATGTACATTTCTGGTGCTGATCAGTCAAACCCAGCTCTTCTCATATGCTATCCCTGCTGTCAACATATAAACTAGAAATCAAGTGCAACTTTGTCTAATTTCAGCTACCAACTCTTGTTATACACTTGTTTTCAGATTAAATCTTCAATCTTTCAAATTTATGCTTCTGTATCATCATTACATTAATCTTCTGATAGACCAAGATGCCTATTTTCTGAGCCTTCAATATGGCTGTTACAATCATCTCTTCATTTCCATCTTAGTGTCATCTATAATAGTAACCTCTCTTACTTTGATACAAATTCATTTTTTATTTTTGCATAATGATTTAGATTCTGACTTGCTGCAGAAGCAGCTATTTAACATCTGTAGAAAAGCTTTTATCAGCATATGATATGAATTCCTCCATCTGGCATTCCACTGAACACAAAGCAGAAACATTTCTGAACACCTCTGTGTTTTCTGTTACTGGCAGTGCAGTAATTTCCATTTCAGACTTACTGCTGTGCAAAGAAAGCCCTCTTTTTCTCTGCCCAAGCTTTTAACTCAGAGGGTTTTTTGCTTCAGTATCAACCCATTACCATGCCTGGTTTCTAATCTGTATTCAATTCTTCCCTGTCTGATTTCCCTTCTCTTCCCTGCCTTCTTAACTGCTGCCTTTCAGGGTTTAGAGAACTTCATCCATCACCAGCTGTATTTATGTCACCTGAAAGTAATTATTACACAATATTTCAGTCTATCTTAAGTGAATCAGAAAAATAATCACATCAAACATTAAAAAAAAAACAAAAGCAGCAAAGTTGACACCTCAGACTTCCAAACGTAATCCACCTGTGCTTTTTTGATGTGTTGTAATTATGTGTTATTATTTCAGGATTGCATAAGGGTATAATTTCTTCTGAAGATGTTCACTACTTATTTTCCATAGCAGCTAAAATCCAAAACATTGTAAAATTTCAGATTAAAAGCATGATGCTGAGTTACAGTATTATAAACCAAACTTTTGGACAGCTGGTTCAGCAGCCCCAGTGGGAAAGCATGGAATGCTGGAAAAGGATTACAGTGGTTTTTACATTTATGAAGAGTTACACTGCTGGTCACAAGAGAGGTCTCATGTTACTGAGAGTACACATTATTTGCTGGAAAATAAAAGTCTCTTGAAAAGCAAAGAAAAAAATGGAAAAAGCATCAGACATTTGAACAGCTGGAAGCATTTTTAGAAACTATCAAAAAAAGAGAAAAAATTTAGAACAATATTTCCCCTTCTGTAGTAAGCCTTGTGGTGGTGGTATATAATATGTTCCCTAGAGGCTTAATCATGTCTACTGTTCAATCCTCAAAGGTTGTTCCATTAAAAAAAAAGTCAGTGGAGTCAATAGTTTCTTCATAGAAGAACCTGAAGCTGTCATTCTGAGATATATTTATTTTTCTACCAGCTCTCATCTTTGTCAGACATCCCACAAGTTATAAATCTGAGCAAGAAGCTGCAATCCACCACGCTCTGGCAAAAGGCAAGATTTTCTTCCTTTCTTTGTTGATATCTGATTTCATATTAAGAAGATATTGTTTGATGCCACTCCGATAAAACCTTGAAAAGACTGTTGTTTGCAGAAGGATCAAATGACATGGTGAATTAACAAAGCAATAGCAGCTATGAGCATAAAGCAATGTGACTACTACATATAGTTTGAAGAGGTATCTGTACACTAAATCCAATATCACTTGAATTTCTTTCAAATTAAAATGTAGGGGCAATCTCTTAATTGTAAATGCCCTGCTTATTCCGCCAATTATGATGCTTTATTTTCTTTACTGCAGCGCTTCCAGAGCCGTGTCAGCACGAGGATTTCCGTCTGCTCAGTTCTTTTTGTCACAATGAATCTTTCAACGTGTGCTAGCTCCAGATAAACATAATCACTAGTTTGTTCCAGTACAAAACCCAGGCAACAGACAATGAGAGGCTCCCTTAGCAACACTCTTGAATTCCCTTTGAAATATACTTCCATTAAATACCCCACAATGTATTGTTAAATTTACATTCACCAGCTATTGTATACTTTACAGGCCTTCCCATCTTCACAATGTGGTTCTACTCACACCTAAACTGACACTTACTCTGTGGGTTTTTTTAATGACTTTACTTACAGCAAAATGCCCACCTCGTTAGTTAAGCAAAACCATTCATTCTTTCCTCTCAGGGACCAACTGCAGACACACAGTAGAGTCAGTCAGTGGTACAAGCCAAAAGCCTAGCTTTTGGTACATGTGGTACATGTCTGAAAATGCACTCACTATGGTTTAACCAAAGCATCTAAAAACATCTAAACCCAGGTCCACCAGAATGACAGTGCTACTCACACAAAGCAACTTCCACCTTGCAAAAACAGGCAGTGAAAAAAACAGGGTAAAATACCAAACAATACCCTTTTGCACAGATTCTGCTAAAAAGAGGGCAAATCATCCAATCAGCTCTACTCTTATTTATCCCTTCCCAAACACTCACTTTTTCTGGCTGGGTTCTTTTACCTTTACTTACTTCTCTCTCAGTTATCTGCCCTCATCTCTCAGCTTTGGTTCTCTTCCTCTCTTGCGTCTTTCGCTGCATTTCCGCTGAGCAGAACACTTACAATACCTTTTATAACAACCTACAGAGGAGTCCTAAACAAGGCCATTCCTACAGAAAAAAAATCACCAGGTTTTTTTGTGGGTTTTTTTGGTTTGTTTTTTTTTGTTTCTTTGTTTTTTTTTTCCCCAAAACACCCTCAAATACCATTTCATAATTTACTTAGAGGGAATAAAAAAACCCACTGATAACATTACATTTGTGCATCATCCACTATATAATATGCAACTGTATCAAACTGCTCCAGTCTCTCCTGGAAAAACATATTTGTTCTGAATTATTTTGTTTCCCCTCCAAAACCCGCCCTCTTGTACTTTAAACAGTTCCCCAAACTTGTCCACTCATCACTAGAAGGAAACTCCATGTGAACAAACATGCAGGGACCAGATCAGCTGTAGAGTACCTATTTTACTCCTCTGTCTCTCTTATGCATTGCAACGTACCTCTTTTCTCCTCACCTAAATATTTCCATTACAAACCAGTAGGATCACAGATTTACTTCTCCCATTTTCTCTTCCCTATCTCAAATACAGCTCCTAGTTTCTTTCTTTCCAATTTTCCCCTTGTTTCAAACACAATTTGCTCTTCCCCAATGCAGGACTCCTACAAAAAATATGGTCAAACAAACTTAAAGAGAATCCAGGAGCATGTGAGAAAGACCTGTGTGAACAGTTCTGGGCCATAACATCACGAGGTAAACCCTAACAGTGAATCAATACGTCTACCAAAAGACCTTTCATACCCCTCCAGTCACCCTGAAGATGAGTTCAAGTCACATTTACTCTCTTTTGACAAGATCAAATTTTCTAACAGACCATGCTAGAGGATTTGTTCTCCCAAATTCCATGCTTAAGCTCCTATGCAATGGTAAACAGTCACTTTCATAAATGAAACCAGGTGATCCAATGAAAGTATTTATTACCATTCCACCAACATGAACAGTCAAACTCTAAAAGTGTTCACCAAAAAGTAAAACCAGTCACAACATTTTATCCACAATTATGAAGACATACGCAATCTTCCGTAAAATAGCTCAGCTCTGTTGTCATGAGTCCATGATAAATGTTTCAAAGTCATGGTCTAAGTCTGAAACAAGGGCATCCACAAAATCTTCAACTGAAGGAGATTTCTGAAGCATACCTACAAAAAAACAAGACACGACACTCTTCATCAGGATGCTGTGACCTCAACAGCTTTGTCAGTGATAGCACTTACTACTAACTAACTTCTAATGTCACTATACAACAGACACAGCTATCAGACTTCTTTCTCAAGAAAAAAGTGCAATTACAGTGTAGAGAGATTAATTTCTTCAAGATACCTGTTACACATTTTCACAGAACTGACAGGTTTCAAGCCTGCTAACTGATTTTTGTCATTAAGACCTTGTTTAAGCAGGGAATTATAACTGTTTTAAAGCAATGTAACTGCAGACTCAGTCATTCCTAAATGACTGAAACAAATTAGTGACTGAGCAGCTATATAAATCCTTATCTGCTAACTATCAGTTCTGACCAAAGCAGAAAAAACTGTATTTTCTCAAAGCATTACACATACCTTAGAACCATTTAATTCAGCATTTAAAATACAGCTGTATCTGAAATTTTTGACAAGGCACAAAACATAAACAAAAGCATTTTCAATATACTGCAGTTTTAGTTTTGCCTTTTTCACAGTACTAGGACTTACCTTTTCTTAAGAATTTAAATTACTACATATGTTAGCTGTAGCACTTGGCTACACGATAACAGACAAGAAAACTAGCATCATGAATTAGCATTAGAATAATGCCCAAGTACTTTGTCAGGTAATTCTATAAACAGAGAAGCTAAAAATTTCACCCCTTCCTCTCCAGAATCCCAATTTTTAGATGGCATGAGAATATATCCTTTAAATTATTTTCAGATGTTTCTTTGTACTTAACATCACACAGTTGGTCTTTTCACTCTTATTAACATTTTCAAGATTACACATGAAAATTTACTGCATAACTTGTACCAGAAAAAAAAACCCAACAAAACCCAAAAGTACAACTGCCAAATAATGTAAAATTTCATCTTTGTATTTCTTTGAAATGATCTTTCTGACATCTGCCAATGTAAACTTAACCTTCTTCTACCCTGATCGTTGTACCTACTGAACATAAATTTACATTCTTCCACATCCTCAACAATATTTGCTTTTGGTGGAAATTATAATTGCATGCTGCTAAAAGACTATAATCTTTTACTATAACACAATGATTCAAAACCCACCAGGAAACAGACCAGCTCAAAGTAAATGGTGTGAGCAACCAAAAAGAATTTTCTTGCTAAGACCTTACAGAATTCCATTTCAATCTGATTTAAACACGTTACAGGTGTCAACACAAACTGCCATGGCCCAGTAGATTAATAGCAAGCACTAAAAGGAAAACAAATCTCACACTATATATAGACTGACTGAAATGCTGTTAAATGAAGTTTGCGTCAAACCATTTTCAAAATGAAAGAGAACAGAATTAATATTTCCAAGTACTTGGTAGACTCGTCATTTAATGTTAGAAAAATCACGGTGGAATTATGTGTAGGTCACAATGAAAAATGGCTTGCTATGTGCTGGGCTGAGAAACAGATGTGTGCAGATACCCAGCTACTGATCTGAGCTCCCCAGAGAGCCGTGGCCTCTTGCAGACTCCCTCTCTCAGGTTCCTGGCTGGGGAACACACATATTTGTTCCCTAACAGCCTTGTAAAAATTCCAGTTAAACTCATATTTTCCTGCAGTTTTCACAGGAGAGGAGAGAGTGCCTTAAGAAGGTGACAGTGATGGCAGCCCACTGGAACATGTACAGTCATTCCTTTTTCACCAGATATCAGGATGGAGAGATGACTAAAATGCTGCACAGATGTTACATAAAGATGGCCATAATAGACATAACCACCACTCCCTGAGCCCCATTATATAAAACTCCCCTTCCAATACTGACTTTATAAAAATCAGCCAGTCTGGATGATGTTCAGCCAATTCTTTGACACACTAACAATTATTCTGCCAACTATCAATACATTGCAAAAAAAAAAGAAGAGCTATGGGATAATGATAGGCAGAAGAGAAGAAACTAAAGCTGGAATTATCTTCAAGGAGATTTAACTTCCCCTCTTACATATAAATGACAAATCATAACAAAAACATTCCAACCCTCAATATTACAAAATGAATAAGAGAAATATAATTAATTACAGTGTACTTGGATGTATTTTAGTGCAGCTGAATACAGTCTTACCAAATATCACTCGAAACTTGTTACAAATGGTATTTATTCATTAAAACCAGGTTTGCTTTAAATATGTAGGAGATTCCAAAATCATTCTGGCAATGGTGATGTCAACTGATCTCCTATCCAGTAGTTCCAGCTTTTGATAATAAAAACAGATTTCAGATTTCTTGCATTAGTGGTTTGTTGCATTCCTATTTTCCCAACACTGACATCAAAAGCAGATACCAACAGACTTTGCTTTTGCAAAGAAGGGACGAAGAGTAACTGAGTTCATTGCTAAAGAACTCCTACTGTAGTGAAATGATCATGCCCTCATTAAATAAAAAACTACAGATTTTAGAGTAGACAGCTCCAAAACAAACAGGCAATGATGGTATTCCTGTATTTTAACCTCTTACTCTACACTGATGTGCTAAAGAGTGGTCATGTCTCTTTTTAAATCCCATTAAAATATATCAAAGCAAGATCAGCTTTGATATATTTTAAGTACTCAGCACTTCGGTCTAAATGATTTAGTAACAAGTCCACAACGATGGTTGCAGTTTTCGAACCTAGAAGTGTATTTTAATACGTTCAGCCCAACTCCTATTTCAGCTAAGTCTCTCCCAAGCCCAAGGCAACTGCATAGCTTATCTTCACTGCTTTGAAGTTTCTTTCACATTACAGCACTGTGGTTAACCACACCCTTTTGAGAGATGGTTAGCTATAACCTACAATCACTGAAAATTGAGAGAAGAATAAAGCCTGTGGCAAAATTTGGCCTCTGTCTCCCTGGAACACTAATTATTTTGGGTCCATGTAGTTTGAGCTAACATATGTTGCCGTTCACATCACCTTCTAGGATTTACGCGGTTTTTTTTACACTTTCAAAGAGACGTACAATCATTATCTGAACATTTTTGCAGCCTCTTCAAATTATAATTACTCCATGAAGTACAGTCTGAGGCATGGAAAAGCAAATTTTCAAACAGCATTGGAGCAAATGGGTGTTTATTTATACAGTCAGTTGGTTTGATTACCATGTAGGCACAGAGCTGAGTATGACTGCAATGTAATACAGCATCAAGAAAGCAAGAATGCAACCTTGCGCACATTTTGCACAAGGACTTCTTCAGAAGCCCCAAGGGCAATGTGACCGCACTAAGGCTGCAGGAGAAGTGCACTCCAGGATATGTTCCATGCTCTTAGTACCCAAAACATCCAACCCAGTAGTTTTCACACTGCAATTCACTTTCTGCCTATGCACCTGGGTTTCTTTCCAGCCAGAGAATGCCAAGAGAGAGAGGGAGGAATGGTGCACACCTGAATCTTGTTCAGACCTGCAAACAGTACACAACTGGACCTGGAAGGGACACCTAGGTTATGTAACTTCAAAGGAATTTGGAATCCCTAATGCCATGTAGTCCTAGGAAGGAGAAAATCTGCAAGAGCCATGTAGTCAACACAAAATGACAGAGGAATCAAGTTCTTCTCAAATGTATTTTTTTATCTAAGGAAAATTTAAAAGAAAATAAGCCTCTCAGACAAAACATCCACTCAATTGCTCCTGATATCCATATTTGTGACTATTTCTGTGTTTCATTGACTATCAAGGGGGTAGGATAAAAAGGGTCACTTCAGAAAATGCTTAAAAAGTTTTCAAAAAACCTCTATGATTTTGGTTTTTTTAAAGGAATCAAATACCAAGAGAATCAAATGCAAACAACAACAACAAAAAGTATATTGTGTTTCCTAATTAAAGACTAGTTCAAACAAGAATCTTGTCAGCAACTCCACAGGTCAGATCCTTTATCTTTCCTAATCAGTACATCTATGGAATCATGTTGGAGAAAGATGAAAAGCTAGGGTCATACCAAACACAAAAGAAAAACAATAGATGGCTTCTGAGAAGAAAATCATAACAAAGAAACTGCATAAATGAAATGTGCTCGTGAAGTAACCGGCTATCAAACAGCCAGTGAACGTGGCTAACTTCCTAATGAGGTATGGAAACACTTCAAGGGTGAGGTCGCAGATGTGCATCCGAAAGCCAGACATGTGCAAGCCTATATAAAAAAACCACCTGAAAAAACAACCTAAAGAACTTTTTGAAACAGGGCACTAGTGAGCACAGATTCTGGACTGCTTCTCTGAAGAGGAGTAAAATCAACAAGCTTTAAAGTGGAATCTATCTTTAATCAGATAAGTTTTGTTATTTGCTATGGGAGCACAGTTTTGCAACTGATGGAAACCAAGAGGAGACGGAAATCAAGTAGTCTGGAATACTGATAATGAAAAAGAAAGCAGCAAGAGGAATCAGAAGCTCATTGAACCTAAACAAATCGAATTGTTCCTACTTTTCTCCATAAAGTCTCATTTTTTGTAAGAAATACAGACCAATCAAGTACAAATATAGCTTTTATCATCAGTGTCTTCTATTATTTAGCTTCCAATAATCCCAAATCAGCAATCAAGTTCTTGTCTTGTCAAAACACCCAAGTCACCCGGATTTAATTCTTCAGGGAGTCACTCAAGCATGTTTGTTAAGTTCTTTACTTAACTACTTTTACTGTGTACAAATGAACATCATGATATGCACAGACAAAGAATCTGCTGACGAACACTTGTTACTTTTATGATCTTGAATATCAGTTAGGATTTCTGCATAAAGAGTCTAAAAGTGAAATTCAGAATACAAAAGTGGGCAGGGAGATAATCTGAAGCAAGGAAGGTGTATCTTTACTGGAAGTGGATCAGATCATGGTACATTAAGAAAATTTGGTACAAACAAGTCCACAGGCTCTGGCAGGATGAACCCCTGAGCACTAAGGAGCTGTCAGATGGCACTGCTGGCAACTCTCAGTAATCTATTAAAATAGGAGAGGTACCATGAGATCAGAAAACAGCAGAAGTCATGTCTATCTTCAAGAAGAGCAAGCAGCAGAACCCAAGGAATTGAGGCTGGTCAGTCTCACCTCAGTCCCCAGGAAGGTGCTGGACCAGTTAATCCTAGAAACCGTTTTCAGACTCATGAATAGCAAAAAAATCAGGAATAGTCATCATGGATTCACCAAAGGCAAGTCATGCTTAAATAACTTGATAACCTTATATGATGAAATAACTGGCCTGGCAGAAAAGGAGAGAGCAGTGCACATCACCTCCTTGGACTTCACTGAGCCCTTTGACACTATCTCCCATAAGATGAAATGCAAGGGAGAAACCCAGTTTTACTTCCATATATTTTCTGTAAGACCATCCGCAGACGAATTTTGAAACTTCATTCAAATAGTACTTGATTCATGGAAGCACACTGCCAGCAACTTCAACATAGTTTCCAAGACATTTCAGCAAAATTCCATGTTCAGTAAAGTAAAGATTATATCCCAGAAAGAGAAGGGATCATAAGCATATCTTGTGTTTAAAAACATTTTTTCTTTCTCCACCTGTCATAGACTAAAAGATAATGTGTGTATTCTATTTGCCATCTGTTAAAGGTGTGACAGTTAATGTTCTGTTAATTGGGCAGTTTTTCTTATCTCTTCCAAAATCAATCCTCCCTCAGGGAAATATCTCCCATTAATGGGCCATTGAGTGTCATTCCATGGCTGATAAAGTTCCATCATCCCATTGGGAGATGCTCTGCCCAAGGGGGAGGAGCCACACACTGCTTCGTGGATATATTCTGAGACTGTGGGACACTAGAGCAGCCTTCTCCACTGGATTTCTCAGAGGAGCAGCCTTTTCCCACTGGGTTACCAGAGGAAACCTCCACCATTCTCCAGGATCACTGCTACAACAGAACCACTTCTGCCACTCCAGAGGACTGCAACCACTACTTCAGTTGGACTGCTACCAACAGGCTGTCAGGTCGTATTCTGACTCTGTCAGTGTTGTTTTGTAGAACTGTATTGTTCATTTTATTATTTTATTTTATTTCTTCTTCCCTAATAAAGAACTGCTATTCCTGCTCCTATATCCTTGCCTGAGAGCCCCTTGATTTCAAAATTATAACAATTAGGAGGGAGGGGGTTTACATTTCCCACTTCAGAGGAGGCTCCTGCCTTCCTTAACAGACACCTGTCTTTTCAAACCAAGACACCACCATATGACTTACAATGTAAAAACTGGATATGTTTGTAAAGATGCACATTCCTGTCTTGCAAATTCTTCATTCACAGTTCTGGGCCAGTTTTTCAAGGTTACAAACACAAACTCTTCAAGAACAATAAAAAGAAGTAAGTTTGGGAAGTCATATTGAATGGTAAGTAACCCTATAGAACAGAAACACAGACAATCTAAAGAATATATAGTTGATTAACATATGATGAGTCTAAGGAGAGCAGAGGTCATGGCCCCAAATATAAACAGATGGGTCAAAGAACTGAAAGGTTCCAGTCATGAAACTGTGCCAATCTCATGATGAAATACAGACACGTTACCACTGTCTTCCTTATCTTTAGAAAAAGTCCCACAAGTTCCAGTCTTCTAAAATGGAGTGAATAGAGGCCAGCGAATTCATATTCATTCTTAATACTAAGAATTTCAAAGAAAATTGGAAGATGTGCCAGGACTTAGCAAGTGCTCACCTTAGGAACAGCAAAAGTAGCGTTTGGTTTGAATTCTGCAACATTACACAGGAAAGTCTTTACCCTGATTTCATAGATTTGAGATAAAAGTCAGCAGTTTCTCAAACTTGTTTCATTCTTCTGGCATTATTTTTTAAGGTATGAACAAACACAGTATTTCTGCTACGGGTATGAATGATTTTTAGAAGTTATTTTCCAGATTCAAAAGACAATTATGGTAGTGAGATGAACAATGTATTGTGTTTCTTTATTACAGTTGTCAGAACTGCATTTCGTGAAAATGTACACTTGAAGTACTGATGCAGCCAAAGATATTTTGATGACACTGAAATGATGTGGCCAAAACAAGTTCAACTTCTCCTATACAAAATAACCAGAGATTTTACGAATTCCATGTATGGAAAAGTTACTACTTTATTGTATCCAAGAAATGATGTAGTCTATCCTCCTTCAAGCTAATTCTGCATTCTTTAGACAGACTTGTAATACAAACCTTTCCAACACACAGCTATCTGTGTGTACTCCATGTACCATAAGGAGTTCTACCAACCATGATACAAAGGTGATGATCAGTCCACTTAAATTTTTCTTTCATAAATCCAGTGAACATCATAATTAAACTAAAAAGACCAAGCTGGGAAATGCAGTTAAGTTGAAGTTCCTTCTTTTTGCAGGGGAATAAAACAGTTGTAATTTATTTCCTACCTTGCACCATCAGCATGGGCTCCTTTCCACCGCCGTGTGCCAGCATCTCTCTACGATAGCGCTCCCCCATTGCCCTGGAGAAACACAGGTGTTAGAGCCATCTGCAAACACAGCCCGTCCAGCCTTCACTCAGGTTTGCTTCTAGGATCTCTACAGAACTCACAGACAGAAACCAAATGAAATTTTCCACCCTGAAACAATGACTGATGCCATGTTGGCTCCTCAAATTCAAATTACACTTAAAATCCCACTATGAGGAACTGAACTAGACAAATTTTATACATATGAGTGCGTGTTGGTGCTTATAAAAATTAATTTGCGAACAACATTTCAGGCTTCATCGTGCCAAAGGGAAAAGTTGCTCTGTTACAATGTCCTGGATATTCAGCAGAAGTATAAGAATGCTTGCAATTTGTGACCTCACAATTTGCTTTTTAATTTCACAAAGCAAAATGAGTAGGATAGCTCTACTGAGCTTTGAAGTTGGTGACATGAAGCTTGTTTAATACCCACAGTTGCTTTGATTGCAATAGAAAATTACAAGCAATTAGGCATCTATAAATTTCAAGCTCTCTCATTACATCTAAATAGGGATTTCAGTGCCTCCCAACTGACACACCTGTATTTTAAAACGTTGACACAATTTTTTTTGCACCAATGAACATGTCCCGAAGTGTGTGTGTGTGTGTATATATATATCTATCTCCACGGTTATTTCCTGCTTAGTAGCCCTCTTAAAATCAAGAAAAATACTAACAACTAATTTGTGCCAAAAAAGCCCACTGACCTAATTTGTTTCATGTCTTCCAAAAGCAACTAGCATTTCATTCTATTTAACATTTCTGTGTTTTTACCTATCAAATGGGTTCTGAGCAAAACACTGTTTCCACACCATAGAGGCAACAGCCCTGGACATGAGGTAGGAGTAGTATTTGGCACCGTAGCCCACAAGGTGACTGAATCGCAGCTGCCAGGCCTGTAAAAAGAAAAAAAACCCCAAACCCCATGTTATCTCTTAAATTCTTTATATTGTTCAACATTTTCTTACGTATGATGGAAGAAATTTGATCCTATTAATGACAAACAAAAATGAAAAAAGGAAAAAAAAAAAGCCACCAGAAATAAATCCCAGAATGAACAATCCTTCATCAGAAGAATCATTTTTCAATCTAAATGCTGTATATCCAATACGCTGATCACCAGGATTGAAACTATATATAAACATGATCAGAAGGGGAGAAAATCAAGCAATAAAATAAATTACTCATATTTGATAATATCTGTGTAGTTCTACTGGTCTTGAACAAAACCCACAATTACCTTGTTACAAGTAACACAATATTTAATAATTTTTCACATGGGTAAGTGCAGTATCACACTCAGAAAAATTCAATTTATAACTTTTGTCAGAAACAAAATGGTAATAGTGACTTGTGTTTATTGCTATTAAAAAATACAGCTTTCCATGTGGGAACAATCTTAGAGGTATGCAAATTCCATCCACATGCAATGCCATAATTCACAGATTTGTCTGCACATTTTTAAATGTGTGTATCCATAGCAGATTATAATCCACAATTAAATGGCTATTCATTTATGTACTGTAACTTCACATAGTGACTCATTTGAGTGATGACAGACTTTTTTTTTTAATGCTGTTTCCTTATGTTTTCTTAGCAAAGAAAAACTGAACTATCAGCCTTACCTTCACAGAAATCAAAATACTTTTTTTTATTTCCCTGACTGCAACAGAATAATTTAAATTGTGACAGACCTCCAAAAGTCATCTGGTCCAACCCTCACTCAAAGCAAAACCAACTTTGAAGAGATTTTGCAGGGCTCTGTCTAAAGTCTTCAGGGATGAAGATTTCATCACCTCTCCAGCATGATGTGTAAAGCAATCCAAACGGAAATGCTGTTTCCCAACAGATTCGGGCATAGTTTTTGAAATGAGAATGGATGACTGTAGAAAGGAAGGAGTAGGAAACTTCTTTGCCCTTTGGCTCTGAGGAAACTCCATAGAGACAACACATGCCTTCTCTTATTTGCCCTCCTATCCAAAGTCAAAACTCTTAACATTCTTGTGATATGTCTGTTGTCATGATTTTTGCAGGTACTATAAAAAACAGAGTTTCAAAGAGGAACTAAAAGATAAACAATAATGTAGCATAACAGATGTTTTAAATTTAAATCCATGGGCTCTGAGATGGTTGTTCTTATCCTACAGTCAATGGCTGAAATTCTGTTAAAGCCAAACAAAAAAGTGAAAGGACATATATAATTTTCCAAAACTATTTGTCTTTGTGATTCTTTAGCACACTGTAAATTAACAAATTCCTTCTTTTATACAGCTGAAATAAACTATGCTTCTTTATTCAAGAAAGTCTTGATTATTATCTTATTCTCCGTTACCTGAAAAGATGTATGTGTAGTCTAAAAAACATGACCAAGTGAAGGGGTGGAAAAAGTATTTGGCTTTTAGTCTTCTTTCCTTAAAAGAAAGGGAACAAATGATGCCTTATAATCCAACTTACTTCAAACAGCTAATGAGAAACAAGTACCTACGCCACCTTTCCTGAGCAACAGCTACAAATAAAGTTCTCAAAGTTAGCTGTAGTTCAGCCATTCAAAAGTTACTTTTTACAAGATGGTTACCTCCACCCTAAGGCAGGTGCTCAAAACAAATGGAATTTGCCATGGGTAAGCAATTGAGCCTGTACTGGTGACCTACACAACTAAAGTAGGAGTAACAACGTTAAATGAGATGAAAAAAGATCTCCAGTCTTCAATTTTCCTATGGGTCTTGATGCATGGTACAAATTCTTAAGAATTATTGACTTTTTTCCTTTTTTTTTTTTTTTAAGATAAAGGACTGTACTGTATCTTATTGTAACGCAAGTGTGTTACAACATCCAGCTCAGACACAGAGTCTCCACTTTGCTTTGAAAGCTTTTTTCTTTTTGGTTGACATGTTTATACTTTATAGCTATAGTTTTTCTAACTAGTCCCTTAATTACAACCATAATCATTAAACTAAAAACACATTTTCAAACAGAGCAGAGAAATTATGTTTTTAGAAGACTGAGCAGGAAAATATGTCAGTTTCTTTTATAATAAGTTTTAAAAGTTATGATTAGAAGTTTCTACTCTCTCTCTCTGGAATGTGGAAAACTTTAATGATGAATTGGTTTCACATACTCAGAAATGGCTTTTAGGCTACAAACAAAAATAATTTCCAGGTGTTTGGCATAGTGAAGGATGTTTCTACCTCTCCCATCAGAAAGGAATTACTTTGATAATCACATAAGCTGTAACCAAGACAGTATGTCTTCCTCGAAACCTCAGATTACACTGTTCACTCAAATACTCTTGGCACTTCATGGTCTGCACCTAAACCAGCTCATCTGCACTTCCAGGTTGATCAGCTATTCAATTTATTAGGTTTGTTAAAACTCCGTATCACAATTAAGCAAGGAGAAAAGAACAACCTCTCAGCAATCTGTCCAAGACCAAAAGCTTGATTTCAAAGTCTGCATCTAAAACAGGCTTCAGTACCCTCTCTTCAATTTTGTTTGACCTTGTCTTTGCTACTAAGCTTTATTAATAAATATCACATTGTTTCCTTTCAAAAGAGAAAAGGAAAGGATACAAAAAGACCACAGAATGACACTGCTCATCTCTTCCCTGCATGGGGGGAGGCTTGCAAATACAATGAAGTGGAAATTTCAAAAATTCATTCAGAACACAACAGTATCTAAAACAAGAAACAGAAATGGAGGATGAATCAAACTGAAACTAAGACTGTTCTCCCATTGCCAACAGCAGTAAAGGAAAACCAGTAACAAACAGTGCTATTCCCTACTGAAATCTGAAGCCTATATTTAATTTTATTTTTTTTAATCAATACAGATTTTCCCCACTCTAGAGCATGAATAACTCTAACGTGTCATCATTTCCTGTCACTACTTTTGTCCCAGTCCTCACACAAAATTCCTTATCAGGAACTTCCAATCGTCAATGTTACACAGAATTCATTACATTATTCAAGTACATTTTCATTCTATTCTGTCCTAACAATTAACTTTTCAAGACTGGACTTAGCTACCTATAAAATATATTTAAACATTAAAACACCCATCCTCTACCCTAAATTCACAAGGAGCTACCTGCCCACGTAAAAAAAAAACCAAAACCCAAACCTCTTCCTCTCCTCCTACTTCATATACAGGAGATTACGACCTAGGCAATAAAATGTTCAAAAACCACAAGAATATATAGGCTACTGCTCCATTAAAAAGGTCTACAATTACTAAAAAGACATTCCCCACCATTGTAAGTGTACTTAAAACTAAATGATTGGCTTTGTAGCATAAAACTACATTTTTCCATTTTAATAAATTTAAAGCTATAAGATGACTTGATTTCTTGTGTTATTTCCAACAAGGAGTCATTTCTTCATTTAAAAAAAAAAAGACTATCAAATTCCCTTTTGGACAGGGTACAGGCTAGACATGTAGAATTAGGGCAGTCTCCTTATTAAACGTTATATTTTTGGTAAGCAGCTAGAAAGTTAATGAAGACTCTGCATAATTGCTTACTTCAAAAAGTTTCATGAACCCATTCCAGGAGTTTATAAAACAGTGCATTTTACAGCATAGCCCATGGGTTATGATAATATGCCATCCACAGGTCATGTTCATGCCTGCTTTTTATTCAGTACAACAGACTGCAATAAAGGTGTGTGACTGATCCACTGCTCTTATTAAACAGGCTTTTTTCCCACCAACATTATCAATCTTTTCTTATAATCATGTCTGAAGCATTCCCAAAATTCCACCTGCAATGGCTTTCCACCCCATCATGTGAAACAAAAATACCTGACTGATACTTTCGTATTCTCACACCTTATCAGGACTTGAAAAGAAGTCCTTGTTGAATACATTCTGAGGGTAAGGTTCCGTTCATTTTACTTTAGCTACCTTAAACTATGTGTCTTGCCCAAACTAGTCACATAGGCCTCCTTTTTAGTAGAGGGCAGAAATATTTATCCTGTTATCTTTTGAGAGATAGGATTACTGCTTTAGGAGAAATCTGAATAATTTACTACACCTTCCATCTTCTATTAAAAAGTTAAGTCCCTTCCTTCATTTTAACAATGTGGTAGGATCAGTTAAACTATTTTGCAGGCTACATTAGCTTAGGATTCAATTTTTTGAATTTTAAATTTTGACCTGTTAATATTGTCACAAAAATAATCTGATACAAAAAATTTATATGTGATGGTTAAAAGACAAAATTGAAAGAAGATCTGTAGGTAGCTTAATGAATACTAAGCTAGCTTTTGGCTTGAGTGGGTAAACACTGTTCTGGGGAGCTCTACTAATTTCATCAGGAATGAGGGCTACAAAATCCTACTACACCTTTTGAAAAGAAATCCTACAGAAATTCTTGACTATTGGTTGGACTTTTCAAAACATTCTTCCAACAGTTTCTGCTGTGACTTTAGGTACTTTAAAGTACATTTATGTCCATTTTGCTTTGCATCTTAAGACAAAAAAACACAAGTAAGAACCTGAAAAGACCCAATACTAAATTAAGGGAAGTACTTCTGTCATTTAAGATTTCTAATTACAAAATACGTGCTACAGTAATTTCATCAACAAGCAAGTTGTTGAATTGTTTCCATAAAGAACAATATTTGATGGAGATGATATCTGGTGCCCTCTCCCTTTTTAATTAAAATCTTATTCTGGCATGAAACCCAACAAAGGAGCAGCCAACTTATCTCCTTCAGGGGCTACTGGGTGGAGAACCCCTTGTGTCTGGCACTAACTTGATATGATTGCTCCTAATGCCCTTGAATTTAGCTATCAGCAGGAGTGGAAAACTCTGGCAGGTCAAGGGGAAGCTGCAGGCTATGGTTCCTTGGAGCCAGGAGAGAAGGGCGATTAGCATGGGAATCAGCACAGGCTGTTTCCCTCTGCTGAGGCTTATCAGTGCCAGTGGAAATCCAGGACAACGCTGCTGTGCCCTGCAGACAAGCACACTTTGGTCAGTGCTTTGAAATGGTTTGATGAGTATCAGAGTACAGAGTTTGCAAACTGTTGGTGCCAGTAGCTACCTTTGGAGAAAAGCTGTAGCACTCCCTGACTGTAGAAACAACTCTCTCCATAGGTAAGCTGCAGCTCGCTTGGTCAACTTACATTCTGGATTTTTGACCTCAAGCCCTCTAAGTTTTATAGAATTACATCATCATTCTTCTGGAGTTTCACAATAATAATAACATGCAATAAAGAACCACTTTCTTTCCTGCAGTTTCTAATCTTGCTTAGAATAACAGAAAAACAATTTCAAGAAACCTCATCTCACACTGCACCTCAACTCACTATTACTTGAGTAATATCAATACTCTTCAGTTTTCCAGTGCTGTGCATTTCTGTGTTAGGGATGGAGGGAACACAAAGTAAACCAAACCAGAGACACTGCTGACATTTCAGAAAGCAAGTCAAGCAAGAGATTAAGATTTCCATTTATAACACTTCCGTGTTTTCATTACAAAATGATAAATAAATCTAGCAAGGCAGGAAATGTAAATATTTTTGCAGTTGTTTACACTAAGGAAGAGGAAAGGAATTTAACATGCAATTAACCACTTAGGTGATTCTAGATACATACCATATGGTCCTTGAATTGCTTAAAGAAAAATATTTCATTTTTATTTATAAACTATTCATGAATTTGAGCTGCTTACAGCAAAATCATTTAAAACTATTTACTCTATATCCTCTTCTCTCCTCCCCAGAAAGGGACTGAGGGAAGGGGATCTGGGTCATAATAAAGAATACTGACATCAAAAATCTGTATGTGTGATTTGCGATTTGCATTGCTTCAAATCTTTAAAAGACAGAGATATGAAAATGGATTCTTTACTGTGTCCTTTAACTGATGTTATTTGGACAAGTTAAGAGACAGTGTTACGCGCAAACATTATAGCTAGTCTTTGAAGCAAAATATAAGAAATTTGCAAACATACGATTTTCAAACAAATCTTTCATGTCATACCATGCAATTCTACACAGATATACATACACATGCAATTCTCTCTCTTCAATTATAATTAGTAATTTCTATTATTGCCTAAGCTTTAAATTCATAAGCCTGAGATAAATGGAATCAGGTCACTGTTTCCTTTGGGTACAGACTTGCACTGAAGCCCAAATTTTTTATACTACTTTCCCAATTAAACCTAATTTTAAGTATTGACTTATTATTTTAAAATAAACATTATGAACACTGTTTAAGATAGCCCCTTACAAAAACCAAGAAATACCTTAAGCAACATGGTAACTGCAAAATATATTTGCAAGTGCAACTTAATCAAGTAAAATATCTGAACCAACACTGGAAGATGAAATCACTACATATAAACAGTACTGTTTATTCACTGTCTTTTGCTAGAGTCATTCTAGAAATGGATTTAGGGAATTATGACTCTAATCCTTAATCTGCCACAAATGCAGTGTGAATTTGAAGAAACTACATTCACCCCACCTCAGCCACCTCCTGTGAAGCAAGGGTGCTAATAGTTCCCCTGCCTTGTTCTTCTCTGTTTTGACTTTTCATAGAAAGGAGTCTCCCACTGCACTTGAAGAGAATTTAATTTCAGACTCTCCAGGCTGTGTTTATGGCAATGATGTATTCAGTTGTATCTATCACTGTCAAATATAGCTCCAGTAGTGCAATCTCAGGGGGGAAAAAGGACATGTGAGCCACGAAAACAGAACTATATAAAACTAGATGAAGCTATCTATCTGTATTTTCATATATATATACAATGTATCTAAATATATTCAGAATGTTAACAGGAGACGTATGCAACTACTTCTTGCACTGTTCCTTAAAATGGTCTACCACACGGTAAACATGGTTAATACTATCACTACAGTATGTTTGAGTTTCATGGGGCTAACACTTGGAAAAAGAATTTCCTTAAAAGTGCTTCATATCTTATGATATCTGTAAACACTCTACTGCTGTAAATAGTTGCCCAGTGAATAGTGTCATATAACCACTGGAAAACAAATCTTCACAGTATTTGCTATCAGCATTTTCTTTATCATAAAATGAACTCAACACCACAAAGACAGAAACCTAAACAAACCTTGAAAGGTGACTTTAAGAGCTTTTGAAAGTCCCAGCACCTACTTTAATACTGACCTCAACAGGGCACCAATCTTCTCGAAATGGCTTTTAGCTATTAATTATTTATAGAACTATCACTTCCCCAGAGTTCACTGTGCACTCCTTTATTAATCTTTTCCTCAGACCCAGACTCTTCAACTTGATTTTATAGTATACTTAAAAAGGCTCATATGAAAACTAATCCAGGGACTTGCACTCTATATAAACAACTTTAGTTTCCAACATGGCAAGTTAAAAAATTACCTTGAAGGGTTACACAAACTTCAAGGGGTTGAGTAATAACATATGACTTCATCTCTCTTCAAAACTCAAAAGAGTGCAATACGAGCAACATCAGTACCTTTCAAGTGACTGCAGAGGGAGAAGTGGAAAAGCCATCCTCTATGAAGGCTCTCTGGCTTTAGTATGAAACTGATGTCTCTGATCTACAAAAGTGGTTTCTTTAAAACTGCCTATAAGAGAAATGCAAGACATATCGGGTGTCTGCTTCCCTCTTCAACAAATGAGTGAAAAAATTAACAATACTTTAAAAGATTAGATACTACCCATAGTCACATCTAGTATAAATTCTATAATTTTTCCCCTCCTACTATTTTCTCATTAATAAGAAACAAATAATCACAGCCTCAAATCCAAATAATTTTTTCATAAAGGTTTTCAATGCCATTTATGTGTGCCCATATAAATTTCCCTTTGCTAGCCAAATACTGGATTTCTTTAACTTTCCTCATAGTTCATGTTTCCAATCTGGACAGATTCCTGGTGATGTCCACTTAAAATGTCCCTGTTTGAAACTAAGCTTTCATCTGCTTTGTCACCATGTTTTCTGTGTGTTGACTCAGCCACAAATCTACAGTTTAGTTGTACAATTATGATTTACAAGTGTTAGAAAGCTTGCTAAGTGTAGAGTTATGCTATCAATTACTTACATCCTGTTTCCAAGATCAATCAATGTTTTAGGAAGAAAGTAGATTTTTTCCATCTTAGGCAGTTCTCAAAAAAACTGGGGTTACTTTGCTCACTTGATTGTTCTCAAAGTACTTACGAGCTGCTTAATAATTGCTTCTACTACTTGTTGAGTGACAAAATCTGAACAATTAGAGTACAGTTCCCAAGTTCTTCTCCCTTCATAAGGAGCAGTTATCATAACACTACTACTTTTTCATGAGTTTGTGAGTGATAATTCCTCCACGTGACTGACTGTTTTGAAAAGATTAAATATTCTGACAATCTGACTACATCTAATCTAGTTATTCTATTTTATATCTATTATATATATTATTCTATTTTATATCTATTTTAATCTCAGTACTGTTTTAATCCATCTCAAAAATTGCATGTATTACTTACCTTATCAAAATTCACTTACTGTTCAAAAATGTTGAGGCAGAACAGAATATCACTGCATTCTCTGACATTTATTGTCTCTTTTTTCCACTCTCCTTTTGCTTCTTGAGTAATTATGGAATTCTATTACCTTCTCTACTTGCAATTGGCAACTCAGCATTTCTAGCCTTCTTTGTTCTGAATTCTAGCATTCTTTTAGCAATTATCTTTAGTCACATAATGATTTCTACTTTTTATTATCTTAAAAAAGTTTTAAAGGGCTTGGTCCTTTACTGCTGAGTCTTTTTTGCACCAGGATGGTTTGTATCCTTGGTTCAGCCTCTTGGATAACTACATAATGCCTTCTGAATCATCATACTTAGCTGTGTTCCAGTTCCAGCAAATATCTGGCAGTCTTCCTCTTTTTGATGCATTGTTTTTAACTACTATTGCTAGGTTTGGTTTCTAAGCTGCTTGAAACTTTCACAGTTTGTGGCATCGTGTTTTTAATGTTTGTTGGTTCTTACTTTGTGTTAGTTAGGTATTTGATGTTAGTAAGTTTGAATTTGGTTTGATCCTTTGTACCCCTATTCTATCCCCTCAGAGTGGTTTGACCCAAGTTGTTTTTCACGATTTTTTTCCCGCCAACCCACCTGTCAATATCTTTTCCCCTCCCCTGTGTTACCCTAAATATCCTTGTCAATCCCAGTTGTCAATCTCCCTTACCCTGCCCCTCTTTTTCCAGAATGTTCTATGTCAATTATCCCTGTTCCAGAGTTTGATTAGTTCCCTGAGTTTTATCCCGCCTCTGTTCTATTTCCATTTGTCCCTCGTTGCACCTTACTCCTCCCTCAGAAGTTCCCCATTGGTTCAATTCCTTTCCCTCCCTTGAATAATGTATCCTTTAAATATCCTTCCCGAGCTTGGCTCGGGGCCATTTTGTCCCTGCCTCCGTTCGGGGATAATAAAAGTATCTCTGGACTGCACACAGACTGGCTCCTTCCTTACTTTTGCCTTGGATCCTCGTGGTCTCTGCTTCTCCCAACTGCTCCCACAAACCTGCCCCCTGCTGTAGCTCTCCGACCCGAAATGGAAAAGGAAGCTACAACAGTTTTACTTCTGGCTCATTAGAACTTATCCTGTATTCTGTTTTTCGCACTTTTATATGGCTTTTACTTTTCTAATAATCTCCCTTTCTCAGATAGTCAGATATGCAAGCTTTTTCTCCCACTGAGTTCTTTTCAGCATCTTATTGATTAGCACCATTAATTTTATTCCCTCATCTGCCACCCAAAACTGTTTTTTCAAAAGCTCTTTGCCAATAGCACCCATTCTACCTTTTAACTGGTTTTTTTGCATTTCCCTTCATCTGGCTTTCAGTTTTGCTTAGGCTCTAAGGCTACATCATAGTTTAGCCTAATAAATCTAAAATGAATTTTGGAAGGTTTTAGACAGAATAAATATGAATTGAAATTACAGTTTAAAATTTAGTAGGAGGCCACTATTTAGCCTTCCTTACCAATAATTTTAAGATTTATGTTCACCACTTGAGTTAAGTTTTCAGAATTCAACAACACTTTTACCATCAGAGGTTAAAGGTTATCACTTATTTACTTTAAGCCAGCTGCCTCATTGCTTGCTCAGTCTGACTACTTATTCTTTTTATATGTGTTACTGATATTCACATGAAATTTTATACAAAAACATAACTGCACATTAGTAGTCACTCTGAAAACCTCACAAGAAATCCTAAGACAACAGACGCCACATGGACACAGATGGCAAATTCTATAACAAGATATTTCACCCAAACTGCCAGCCAGCCCTCAGTAGGCTGAGGAATAAGCCTGTTAAAACTACACTCTCTTGCACACAGGTTTTCTTCAATGACAACAAAACAGGAGGCTTTGGCTCATGGCAACCACGTGTGATGCAAAAACTATTTTCTCCCTGTAGAGAAGTCAGTTCTGCCTATTGACAGCAACTCCTCCTCAGCTGACCAAATACCCATGCCTCTGCATGGTCCCTGTTGATGAAAAACTTGTTGTTTTCAGCTCCCATGGCAAGCCACATCTTCCCGTAGTGCCTGACAGCCTCCCCAAGCAAGCACTCCAAATGTTAGGCTGCATCTCATCCATTGATTTCCTTTGTCAGGAACATGACAGACACAACTACAGCAAGTTAAGACAAGGACCTAGGTGGAGCCTTCCAAGCCTTCCAAGGTCAGGATCCCTGTCTGGGCAGAGTCCTCCCAGCTGCAGGAAGAAGACAGTCTAACAACTACATTGGTGATACACCATTTTCATACACATCTTTGCTCTAGGGTATCTCTCACAATACTTGGCTTGTCTTCTGTTGGTAAACTTGGCTGGCTAACATCTTTGGTCTCAGAGGTGTTTTGGTCTTTCCAAACACTAGCAACCATAGCCCATGTTGCCAAAGAAACTTGCACTCTGGATGAAACTATATAACCATAATTAAACCTGTAACCTGAGTCACACTTTAGGGTACCAGAAAAGGTGGTCCTTCTAAAGTAATGTGCATTTTTAATACGTTAAAACAAAAAGACAAATAGCAAATTATTCACTGTTCCAAAAAATATCAAAGGCATCCTACATACCAATGTGTTGCCTCCTATCAAATGTAATTATAATGATGTGTGTGGGTTAATTCCATCATCACACTTTGTATTCAAGTACCACACAAGAAATTCAGCTGTTTCTGGAAGAAGAGCCTACCAGAAGACCACGCAATTTTGAAAAATGCAAAAGGGACTATTTGGCAGCAATCTAGAAAAGAACACAGATACACAGATTCTTTGTGCCTCACTCTTCAAAACCATTTTTCCTCACAGTCACAGTCAAACCATCTCCCACCAAAATTCCAGATTAGAAAAGGTTACTACAATGGACAGACAATTAATATGTAAGTCCATAATTTTCTGAAAATAAGAATCAATAATTCAAACTACTTCACAAAGAAAATACAGGTATGATGATCTGGGCAGGTGGTGTTTATTGTACTACCACTTCATTATTGAGAGCTCTTCCTGTAACTGCAGGAGGCTGCAAACTCCACTGTCATTGCAGAGTCTGTTTACACTGTATGTCATTTTCTGTTACAATACTGAACCAAGGCCCCAGCAGGAGACAGGAATTATTATGCTTGGCGAAGGACTAGCAATGGCATATCAGTAAGTTTTGACGACTGTCTCAAAGGGAAGTAGTTTTCAAGTCTGAACCTAGGGGACATGAGGGGACTGAGCAACAGATTATGGGGAGAAACTTAATCATGTCTCAGATTGATCAAAGGGTCACCTGATACATTTTCAAAAGCCTCCCTGGGCATCCTGGAGACAAATGTAGAAAAGACCAGAGGAGACACTGTAAAAGCAGACAGTATCCTCAACTGCAAGGCAGGCCATAATTAATAAAAACTGACTTCACAAGATATAAGAAATAAGCTATGATTTGAACAAAAGTTTGGAATAAAAGCAGAGTACTGAATTCTCCATGATGCACAGATTTTGACACAATGTACATTCAGGAAGAAATGGCTGAAAAAAGTATGGTCATTACTATTTTGTTTATCTTTCTTTCCTAGAAGAATCAAAAAGAAGACTGGTTGCTTTTTAAAGGTATCACAAGGACTCAAGATTCCAGCCTGTGCAAAATTGCTATTCACTTTCCAAACTCAGTAACACTAATCTCTCCTCTGACAACAAAAACTGCCAGACATTACAAAAACAGGCAGATACATTTCCTTGCCCCCTGCCTGGCAATCAGCAGATTCTGGATTCAGTAACAGCAATGAAATCCCAGTGGAATTCCATCCTCTAGGAGCCAGCAGTAAACTCTGCATGCTTTTGAACAGATAAGCAATGGCCAGCCAGAAATTGAGATCTGCATTACTCAGACAAACAAGGTCTAGTGGGGTGCTGTTTCTCTGTGCTTCCGACTTCCTTTCTGCCTTGCATGTGGCACCAGCTCCCGCGCCTGTCTGCATCAAGGCAGCCAATGCAAACACTGTTGTGTGCAACGCCCGCTGCCCCAGCGCCTGCAAAATATGTTTGAATGGCAAATAGAGACTTTAACAAGACTTTTTTTCCACTATTGCTCAAAAGGACTTTTTTTTTTTGCACTATCCCTCCTACATTGGCACGTAACACATGATGCTTAGGTTTACCTTAAATAGGTACACCCCATAGGTGCATCAGCTTTTACTTACTAGATGTAGTCTATATGTCTCATTTTGAAAGCACTATAACAAAAAGACACATGCAAATTGTCCTGTTATCTGAGCTGTGCCTGAGAATGACAGAAATTCATCTGCTGAAGACACATGCTGGGGGCTCTTCTTCAGAACATAAGTCTGTACAACAAGACTGAAGCCCAACCAAGTACATGCAGAAGATATTTACTGAGTTTACTTGCCTGTCAAGAGTAGTAAAAGAGAACTAGGGTTCATCAGGAAGAGATAATAATGGATGCTTGCAGCCCTGACAGACAATGCTGCTACAGAAAAATCACATTAATGCAGTGAAGATCTTCACCAAGGAAGAAATACTCTTATCCAACACTACTAACTTAAGATACAGAAGCCTGACTTAACAATACACAACAGAATCTGAATGTATAGAGAACAGATAAATTCAAATAACCAAAACACTGTTTTCTCTGCCAGCTCTATAAGTACTTAGCCAAGTAACAGAAAAAAAAAAACCCAACTGGTCCCCACTACTATATTTCAATGTCTAGCTCTGAAATCAAATTAAACGAAGAAATATATTTTCTTCACTTAAAAACATCAACCTTTACTTCAAGGCTTTTATTTTTTTAATCTGGACTACAAATTAAACATATTAACATGTCTCAAGTTTGGAAGGGGGAACAGCAAAGGACAGCAAGAGAAACTACAGACATTAAATACTCTACAGAGTGCTAATGTTATTCTAATGCAATTTTTCACAATGTTTCACTGAAATTTAAACTGTCTTACAGTTCTTGACACTAATTTTACATTCAATAAATACAAACATAGACTTTCTGACTGTTCAGAATTTCATAGTATATTTTGCTGGGATTGAGTTCCAGGCCAAAACTTGCTGTCCCACTTCAAAATGATCATAGCCTCACTACAAGATGTTACACTCTTTTGGAGGTGTGAACAGTGGCAGTACAGTTTTGACAAGGAAATGGATCTCCCAACACTGTTCTCAGAGAAGGAAAGACACATTTTGCTAAGGAGAAAAGTACATTTTCTGAGAAGCAAAAAAAGGATTTGGGTATTATGACAACAGTGTCAAACAGTGACTGTGGGGGCCAGGCTCCAGGCAGGAATTCAGCTTCACACAGACCAGGAAATCCCATGACTGCTGTATACAAACTACACCTTTGGCTGTCACATGATGTACAGAACAAATGCATGTTGTCATGAAGATCAAAATTAGATAACTGAGTAGAACTCCAAGCCTTTTCACTTTCAGATAACACACGAAAGAATAAATGACATGACAAAGGTCACAGGAATACAGTGAGAAAAACACACTTCCATTTCCTGCTTCACACTTTCTCTCATGCTGACAGCATACAAACACCAATGTGCAGCACAGTGTTTTGCTGCCTTTTGTAAGTAGCCTTTGAAAAGCTCAAATAAACCCTCTTTCCAATATATTGTTTCCAGTGCCTTCTTTACTAAGAATAATAAAAATAAAGGGAAGGTAACGAAGTTCCTCTCTAAAAGACTACACTTATGCAAAAACATCCCTATTCTCTGTATAAAGTGAGTGAAAGAAAGAAAGAAAACTCTTTCAATGTAACAATACAGCAGTAAATACATGAGTGTGCAGGGCAAGGGTCAGGGAGAGGAAGGGGTATTTATTATGCTATCAAAGAAAAGGTGTAGTTTATATAGTTATTCTGTTGCTACTCACTGTATTGGGTACATATGGCAATCCATAAACTTTCTCCTGTGTTTCCTTTAAAATTTCAGTGGTTGACTTTTTTAGAGGGTGTTTACCATGGTAGATTTGGTCCAAGACAGCATAAAAAACCTGAAGAGAGAAAATACATTTGTCTTTGGCACATGTTACTGGCATATGAAAACCGAAAAAGTCACAAAGAAAAGAACGTGAGAGATGGACTAGGGAGAGGGAATAGTTTAAATACATATGGTTTGGAAATCTTCTACAATTACTATAACGTACTAATGCTATACAAGGAGAGAAACAGGTTTTTGCAGTATACCAACCACCACCATGAGGACGTTTCATAAATCCATGTTTACATCACTGAGCACATTGGGAGTACTAAATTGTCCGTACCTTTTAAATAAATTCAGATCTGTCCCTAAGGCCCTCCAGCAACTCCCCTTTTCAAGAAAAGTATTTTTAGATAGATTTAATAAAACATCCCTATTTTTAAGCTATTTATTTTGAAATTATTTAAGTGGACACTGCAAAATAAGCTATTTCAAGACATGTACATGCAGCCATGAGAACACTTCACCCCTGCAGGGGTAAGTTATGGCTTAGGCAGCGAACATAAGAATATTACAGAATCAATGAGGTTGGAAAAGGCCTCCAAGATTATCAAGTCCAACCTTTGACCTAAAAACACCATGCCCACTACACAGAGCTGCTGATGGTACTGAGTTTCTGCTACAGCTCTGCAACAGTGTAGTACTAAGGCAGATTTTTCCTTTATTTTAGCTCTCACCATCACAGCAATAAATTGCTAAAGTGTAAGCTTAGCTCAAAGCACATTGCACCAAGAGGGTACTTTGCCAGAAGTAAGAGCTGCTCCATAAGCAATTTTTATTCATGTGAACTACAGCAGAATGCAGGTGCATGACCAAATAACTGAGGTGTTTGGAGAGTGGGAAAGTAGCACCATTAAAAAGATTTTCCAAGCAAAGACAGCAAAGCAGAGTCAACAAAAAACTGTAACAAAAAACATGAAACAGGCATGGACAGAAGAAATTATTGCAGCCTTTTTTTTTTACTGTGAAGATTTCCTGTTTTGTGGAAGTGCAAGGAAGACAGAGGACACCCACTGCTGTGGAACACAAGATATTTTTAAAAAGTCTGATGGACCCAGATGTCTAAGGGAAGAGGTCAGGTCGTTCCATGGTAGGCATACTTCATAGGAAAGTTGACAATAAGGAGCCTCAGAAAGCTTTTTTGCAAGAAACGAAGAAAATAATTTGGCTAAAGATTCAGGCCTAGTCACACTCCTAGGGTGCAATACCATCACCAATGATATAAGCACACTATTCCAGGAATTATAACCATGAAATTTTATGGAGAAAAAGTTGTTTGGATGTTTTATGTTATCTAAGTAACAGAATCCCTTGAACCTCTGAAAAGATTCTTTATTATGAAATTTTAGTACAAATCATTCTGACCTCTTTAATAATTTACCAAAATTCAGCATCTTTTTATTTGTTCTGGATACAACATGTAGTTTCACCAAAATTGTGACTGTTTCTAAAAGGAGTATATTCCTTCTGTTTGAATAAGCTGTCTTCTAACATACAGAATTCTGATAAACCCTTTTGACAGTCTCTCTTGACAAATAACAAATGTGCACATTGATTTTTTTCCAAGAAAAACTGAGGGTTATAAGCAGGGGGGTGAATAGACCATGATTCGCAGGAGCTATTCCTAGATTTCCTGCTTGCTTCCTACACGGCTAATGAGGAGACGAGAGGTCAGTAAGATTTAGCTTGCACAATCACCCATTAATGACGTGGCAAGTTTTATGTCCCAGGTAGTAACACTGAGCAAGACATGCAAGCACTCAATATTGTCCATCTACAAATGCAAAGCAGACAGCAAGCATCTGTTCAGACTAAAAATATAAAGAGAAACCTATGCTACACTGCAAAAATACTTTTTTACTCTTATTTATCTAAGAGGACAAAGAAGCTTTACAATGGCTTTGCATTCCTAGTCACTAGAATCCCATTAATTTCTTTTACACAGTTTAACAAAAGCTACAGGTTTGTAGTAGCAAGGGTGACTGAGAGTATGACCCACAGTAAGCACCATGAATAGACCTGAAAATCACCTGATGTAATAGTCCTAAAAAGCTCACTTTCTCCTGTCACCTTAGATCTTTTTAACTCTACAGTGGTCACTTCACACTAACTTCCCCTCTCCTCTCTACAAAACCCAAACCAAACATGAGGAACTTCAGCATCTGACAATAGGCTTTAGTGTCAAGCTTCAGCACAGCTTGATCCTATTTTTTCTATCTCCCATCTTTGTTTGGACCAGTCTGCAGTTGCTCTTAAGTGTTCCTCACAAGATGGGGGAACTGCATCTGCACCACAGGGGACCTTCTCTAAAGTAAAATTTGGAGTGAAGTAGTTTGTGGTCAAGGAGTAAAAGCTCATCTCACAGCGAGGAAGTGGGGAAATGTCAACCGAAGGCCAGTGAAATGTTCTGCCTAAAGAACAATGTGGTGACAGGGAAATGACTCACCCAAGTCAGCTATAAGCTCTCCCTTGATCCTGGCACATGTACAGTGTGGGAAGAAAGCTATGAGCCAGACCACCTGGACAGCATGGTTAAAAAAAACATCCCTGAAAATAAACTTGGATGAACTTTATATCCAAATGCATTCCCATCTACAAACCACAGTTCTGTGTGTTTACACAGGCCTTTGAAATGGGAAAGGGAAATATATCCCAGGACCACAGGATTTTAGGTGATACTGCTGAGGAGAAAGCTAATACTTAATATCAAGCAGTAGATAGAAGATGATTTCTAATTTCACTAAAACACATTTCTCAAAAGACTTAAAAATACAGAAACCCCATCAAATAGTTATTAATCTTCATACTGTCTCTCTATTTTGCACTTACATTGATATTTATTAGTTTCACTCGATTCCAGTTTTTTCTAGCTCCTTGTCTGGTTAATAGCATTAATATGCACACACTTAGGCATTTTCCAGTGAAGTTACTACTGACTGAAAGACTCTGGGATTCAATCTGCCTGGCAAAAGCCTTAGAAGATGATGTATGGACTCTCCTATCTTTCCTTCTGAGTAACTGATTACACGACCTAAAAGAAAATTCAGAGGCATTATAGTCATGAAAAAGCAGCAATATTTCTTACTTTCATGTGCCAATAGACTTATTTTTTGACCAGACCTCAGAAGAACCTCCAGGTGTTTTCCACTTTGCTGGAATACTTGTCAGCATATTTTCTACTTTCAAAGGTCAAATATAGCTAACATAGCATCTAGCCATCAATACGGAATAGAGTTTTTGCGAAGTCTGAAGGAATGGTATTAGAATCACTATTTGCAGTATTTTCAGGCATATAGCTAGCAGTACATACATATTTTGGCATCTACAAATTAAAATAGATTTTGCTTCCATTAATTACTATACTTTTTAATCTGCATGAATAACAATATGCACTTCTAAAATGGAATGTATTAGCTTTGTATCTGCCACTTAGTCAACTTCTCTGGGACATTTTTTTGAATTATTCAACAGAACAGCTTTGCCAATCTGTCTCTTCGAAATGAGTGCACACTTCTGCAGGTTTTACACCTGGCCTCTCCAAAAATATAGTGCTGAAAGTAAGAACTGAATAATATTATTCACTACGGCATTGTGGTCATTTGGCACAGGTTGAAACTAGCTGAACTTAATTTATACAAGAAAAATTTGATGGCAAGCAGCCTTGCTGAATCACTGCAGCACTGCCAGCACCAGTCAGTCATTAGGCATCCATGGGAACTTGAGCCCACCAGAAGTGGGTGCGGAGTGACTCCAAGACAGACTCTAAAGAGGCCCCAGGAGCAGCTGAGGGCCAACAGCAGCACGGACATTGCACAGCCCCAGCACAAGAAACTGATGCAATGACTTCTCCTGTTGGAATACTCTCTCCTGCACCACAGAACAGCGAGGCTGTGTCACTTGTGAATATATTTGTGACATATATTACTCGATATCCAAGCCCATTTAGCTTCCACAATGCCAACTTGGTCTCAAACCTTGAGAAGACCATAGCAAATACATACAAAAAGTTGAAAGAAATCTGTCAGATTGATGCATAGCTGTTATGGACAGAGACACCAGAAAAGAATGGGTGCATGTCAAAGGACTTGAGCAACACTCTTCTGGTTACTAATCTGTACATGTGTTGTGTCCTCATGAGTAAAAGTCCACAATTAAGCATTTATGGTATAAATTTTATTTCAATACAGAATTTTTTTCCCCAGTAAAAACCTCCCGTATTAATTATTTATATTCTTGCCCACATTCTTTCTGGATTATCAGACATCTCTATGAGAATCTTTCAAAGCCACCAGTGTGCATTTTAAAATCAGACCTGCAGAGAGAGTGCAGTTTTATTTTCATGTCACAGAGGTATAGCCACAGGTAGCACCTGCCCAGCCAATACTGGCTGCTGACAGCCAGCACTGCACTGAAAGCACAACTCAAAAGTCCATTAAATTTTACCAATGAAAAATACATGCAGACACTGAAAACAGTGTTCAGTCTGGCTTTGACTAGTGTAAATGACATGTAAACAGCTTACAGGTCTACACTCCAGACTTCTGATTAGTTTAAAGTCTTCTATGAACCGCACAGAGAAAACTGAAAATATTGAAGTTTCTCTTTCAGATCAGTTTCAGTTAACCAGCCCAACTCATGTTTGTAGACAGAGTTGTGATCATCTGGCCACTTCTCAAAGTGAGAAATACCAAAGATCTGTAAATTTCTTTCTCTCCACATCAGTACCTAACTTTCACTAAGGTACTAGCAGAGTTATCTGACCTAAAGACCAGATTAATTGTAGAAGGTAAAACTATATGCTTTGGGCTTAAAGCAAAAAGAAAACAAAATCACAAAAATCACACAGCAAATACTTGTAGCACACTAAATGCAACCAAATGCTTACTGTAAAAAACTTGTCTGGATGCTAATGCACCATGTCTTTCAGAAGTACATGTCTGAGAAGTGCTGTTGCAGAACTGAAAAAGGCCAAATACCATTTTACATAGAAGTCTGATTTCCATTACTTCCTTTGAAGAACAGCATCACTGATTGTTAGGGAAATGACTGATCAACCACACCTAGCCACAGAAAATAAAGGTTTATGAATTTAATTGCTTCTCTTAACACTGTAAGAGAGAAGTCTTACATCCTTACAGCTCAGCCAGCAATTTTGATGTGACTAGTGGCCACTTTCATCTGGAGCTGCAGAAGACAAGGAGCTCAACTCACATTCTAGTAAATAAATGTGCTGGCTTGATTTTACTATGGTAGCCTGTATTTCTCAGTCCTCCTTTATTTTAATGATCCAAGGTACACAATACTTCCTCTACTTCAAGTTCTCCTTAAATGATTCCATTAACTCACAAGTTCGATCTTAAACTATGTTTGGGAACTGATAATCCAAACATTTTCAAAAGCTGTGGTTTTCACAATATTTCCCAATAAATATAAGCCTTTAGATTTAAGCAGACAACACAGAATATGTTCAGAAAAACAAACATAATTAATATAAAAATTAATTTTAATTAATTTGCATGTACTTATATAACACATCTACATAAAAATAAATAATTTGGTCAAATTATAAGAACTAAAATATGTGTTGTAAGTGTTGAATAGAGAACAGAAACTAGAATGCAAAACACATACCTGGAGTTGCATATCAGCTGCAGCACACACCTTCTTGGACTCACATAGCCTTGACACCATGTTTTTTGGTAGTGGCTTGAAAAAAAAAACAGGTCACATTTAGACTTATTGTTTATTTGTAAGTTGTGTTAAAATAGCTAATTACTAGAAGAGGCTGAAGACACAAAAAAACCCCTGGTGGTAATAAAACACATTTGAAGTGCTTTGCATTGAAGAAGGAAGTATTTGCCAAGCAAGGCATTTAATGGCCAATTAGGATATCAGCATTAATCCACATCACAGTAGAGAAATCACTAAGTGAAATCTGTTTTTCTGTAAACTGATTCCATATTTCGTTATATGCCTGTTAAAGATGTTATTACTATTTTTAGACATAAAGAACAGACTGGGGCAGTTGAAGTCTTCCCACATCATGTAACTCATAATACTGAACTTAATAATTCTGGGTTTTCATAACTTCAACTGAGACAGCATCAGACCTTCTATCCTAACCCACATAAAATATTTAGTTGAACTGAACAGTAAATAACTAGCCTTTGAAATTTTTAACAAAGTTAAATTTATTCCACATCTATGGCAATAAAATTTATCATGCCACCACATACTGACAAGTCAGAAACACTTTTCAAGTCATAAAAAAACCTTTTGACTTTCCACCCAGATGTCTGCAAATACATCCAAAGACTTTTTAATGCCAGATTTTTAAGAACATCTGTCTATGAATGCTTGACCTTATACTTCTTCCACCACTTGCTGAAGCTTTTCAATAAAAATGTTTGTTTTTCCTAACATTTTATTTTTTTCCCTAGCAGCTTCCTTAACCAAAGGAACGAAATATGGTTAAAATAACTGCATTCTTGATAAAATCTTAAGAAAGGTACTACAAGTTGTACAACATGTATAGTTATGTTTAATACCTAGCATCTCTATGTTATAGAGATGCTAGGTATAAAACTTGACTCTAAAATCATACTTATGCTTTAATTGTATGTTGAAGCATTCAAGAAATAATCAAAAAAATGTCTACAGATATGGCAGAGCCATATGTTTAGATTCTCTGCAAATGATATGAATTCGAGACAAGCAATGTTCACAGAATAAAACAACTCTAGAGAAGTTACAACTAAGTGAAGAAAATTTTATCAATTGACTCTCGAATCTCAAAGTTGAAGCAGGTAAGAAAAATTCTCTGCTTGCATAGCTGCTTTATGCAGTACTTGCTAAGGCTTGCAACCTCTTCTCCAAGTCAAAAGTTAGCTAGGTCAAGCATGGTATAGAACCAGAGAACTTAGTAAGGCAGAAAGTAAAGTAGAATAAAAGCTACAATTGGTTAAAGTATTTTGGTTGGACAATTATTCTGCCTGTTCTATGAATGTCTCTGTCTCATCCTGTTATACAAGTATGGCAATGCCCTTTCATCTTGAAACTAAAGCACATCTGGGTTTTCATTAACATAGTTTCGACAAGGAAACCTATAGAATTTTGAACAAATTTTGTTAAGCACAAAACCTATCAGCAAGTTTTGGCAGCTTTTTGGAGGCTTTTTTTTTCGCTAATGAACTAATACAACATGGAATTCAACAAAACGGATTCTTCTAGGGGCGTGTGTATGTTGGATAGAGCAAAGTATGAGAAAACTGGATGGAAATTCTTAAACTGTAATTTAGCAGTGTTAAAGACCTGAACAACCAAAAGCTTAGCAACAGCAAATATGTATGTTTTACAAAATTATCATTTCAGAGCGTTAAAGTCAAGAGCCCTCCTACCAATAAGGTCAAACCAACTCTTTCAACATAATGTTACTTCAATATTACTGTTAAATTTCTTCTATATTAAATGATGGCAAGAGGAAATTCTAGAGACTGAGTAAAATACAGGTAATTTTACCAAGAGACTCCAAGAAAATGCTGTTAACATTTTTGTAGCCATATGAATGTCAAACAAACAATGCCCATCTACTGTGCCTTGAAGAGCAAGCTCTACTGTTTGAGCAGATTAAAATGAAGAACAAAGTACAACTCATGACTACCAGTGTTACTAACCTAGCTCAAAGATTGTGTGGTGATCATAATTCACAAGCCAAGCAGATTTTGGCACCAGAAAAACACTGTCAAAATTAGATTAAATTGAAAGAATTTAAATTGATAAAGAAATCACTTATTTTTCCCAAAACACCTTTGGGATCTTAATTTAATCTTAACTTAAGATTTCAGGGAAGTAAAATTTGACTCCAGAGAGTTTTTCAAAGATCGCAACTCCACTCCAAGGTATGTTTCTGTGAACGTCATGCACACAGATATGCTGAGGTCTTGAACTGCAGCATGTACTGTTTCAGGCAGTAGAAACTATTCCTCCTTGCTCCATTACAATCTCACACAGCCACTTAATAAGCAGCTGAATGAATTTTAAACTTATTTATAAAACTTACATAAAATTACGGATTTTAAACTTAAGCATTCTTACTTCACTTCTCCTGAAAGATGAACTCTGATAAAACCAGAATGAGACTGTCATCTTCCTTCTAAAAGAAAGACTTCACAGAGCTTTGCCTAAAACTATGTCATTGAATAAGCATTCAATTTTTAAAATTTAAACACTACATGCTTTATTTCAAGGTCCACCCTTCTATCCTTCTCAATTAAGTAACTTTAAGATCTTGGAATGAATTTTTCAGCATGTTCTTCAAGGTGGCTAAAAGAAAAAAATTCCCTGGGTCCCAAAGCATGCTTAACTCCTTACTGTTGTGTAATGCAACACATTACAACTGTTTACTATCTGTGGCCTTATTCCTGTAATCATGCTAATATAATACTGTCTTTGTAATTCCATCTCTGTGAAAAATGAACTCAGTTCAAATTTGAACAGCTGAAACACTGGCCTTTGTTCAAGAGAGCCTCCAAAGACGCACAAGCTTAAAATGATTTAGCTCGGACCTACCACGTACCTCTGAACTTTACAAATGAAAGTAAACAACCACAGTGATTCAGAGTGGCAGCCATGCACCAGATTGTCTGCTTAAGCATTGCAATGCCCTCATTTTGGTATGGCCTGGCTTCATGAGCTTACCTGACTAATCCAACTTTAGTAACTAATTATTACAGTCCTCTCTATTTACTCGTTTTATCTCAAAGATTTTTTTGAGTCATCTTTGAGATGAAAGGAAAACTAGGCTTGCTATTTTCTTGAAACAAATAGATTTGTACTGGCCAGCTTTTTCAACTAAGTTCAAAAGACTTGCTTCTTTTCACAGAAGAGCTTGCAAGCTTTGTCACTCCTCAACATTCAACAGCACAACCTTTCAAAAGGGACAGAAGGTAGAGACAGGCTTTCTAGAAACTTCAAGATATTTTTGGACCAGAACTGCATGATCCACATCTAAATGAACTCTCATCTTTGAAGGACTGCCCATCAATTTCTCTCGCCCTGTGCTGCTGAAATATATTTTTCAACAGTTCACATGTTTTAATAATCAAAACACGTCTTTCCCCTCCTCTTCCCACAAGAATAAGCACTGATTGTAAGTGCAGATCCTCAAAGATGAACCCTTTTATAACTGACTTTTATAGCAATGGCTAATATGAGATTACACTGAAAAGTTTTTCTGATCCAATTATATTCAATAGGAATATTAAAAACCACACCACCTGAAGTCTACATGCAAAAACTAGAGTGTAGATGCAGCAATGCCAAAAGAAGGATGCTTTGTCAAACTATCTGCATTGCCTCCAACACAAACTAGGTCAGTAGCAAGTCCTCCTTCTGCCAACATCCAGCAGAGCTCTGTTGGTGTAGTTGCTGCAGAAAACATGAATCTCTTAATTCATAAGAAGAAAATTAATGGAAGTTCTCATACAGAACAACATATTGATCAAATGGTTTCACAGTTTTCACATTTTTACTTTTTCATCCACTTTCCTTACTTTCCTTTGAAAAGGAGGTAAAGTGGACTCACTTTTTTTTTCAAATAAATAAAAAACTGGAGAAACAAGGAAAAAAATTTGAATTTCCTATTTGCACAAAAAATAATTAACCAGGGAGCAAGCAGAGAAACTAAGCCCCAAAAAGAGCTTTGTGAAGTTAAAAATGTAAGAGAGATGGGATTTTTAAGTTAAAGTACTTCATAACATACACAACAGAAAAGATTACTTCAATCTATTTGTATTTAAATGACAAACATAAAAATCTGATATCAGATTCTTAAAATCAGCATAGATGAACCAACATAAGCAAAAGCAGATTTATGTATGTTGGATAATGGCTTAAAAATGGATTCTAAAATTTTGAAAAGTAATTGAAAGGAAGCCATCCAAAGCTCTCAAGAGTCACAGAGCAGTTTCAGGCTCTTCTTCGCATCTTCCAGCATAATCCGTTCTTGCCCCCTTCAAGACTGGATTTCTACATCAAACCTCTCCCAATTGCTCTCTGAAAGGGGAAGATTTCACCACCAATAAACAGAAGTAGTTTATGGAAACGCCAAACGGACAGAGTGTCTGGTTCTTAGCTTTTTCATGGAAACTAAACATGGTTTTGATTTGTTAAGTCATTTTGAAAATACAAAGCCATAAATAATGTTCTACAAATCTCTTTCAGATGTTTTAGTGAAGCTCATTCTCTGAATTCATATGCAATCAGATTAACTCCATGCTGTTTAAAGACTACATGAACTTTATAGAGAACATTGGAAAGTTCTGTTTCCGTATGTGGATTCAAATAGATAAACGATCAACACTCCTGAACTCAGTTTAATTCCCAGGTTTCAAAGAGACCTTTCTTAGTGCAATCAATTCTGCAGAAACAATTGCTCCCTAGCAAAAAAAAAAAAAAAAGAAAAAAAATTACAGAGCAAATTTCTCAGATGGTGTCTATTAAAATAGAAGTTAAGCAACATATTTTCCTAATTGTTCAAAGGAGACAAACATAATTCTACTTCCATAATACTGAAATACAATGAATGCTTAGTATTGGATAAAAAGCTCCAATGAAGTATAACACTACACAATTTAGGAGGAATTTTTGAAATGTCTGTATAAATATAAATTTTATATTGCCATGTCTTAAAGGTACCACCAAAGGTCACCTTGTTCCATAGAGCATTGTTTTCCAAACACCCCACAGAAAGCAGAGCCTTGCAATAAGCTGACAAAGAATAACTTCATGTAAGAACAGCATCAGAGTTTTAATGCAGAAATTCATGACTGACAGAATCTAACTAACCTTAATACAATCCTAAATAGAGCAGTATGTTTTTCATCACAAAATATTTCACTCACTGCCCTACACTGTGCTAAAAATTGAAATTTTGAAACACTGCAGCTCATTTCCATTTACATGCATGATTGGCCACCTGAGCTTTATTTTAAAACAGACTTTAGAGAGTTCAATGACAAATCCTATTTTTGTCATAACTTACCTTAATTATATTAAACCATTCCAAGCAACTTGGTTCACACAGAAGTGGTTCACCTACTATACCATGTAGGAAAAAAAGGCTGAAAGTTTTAAATATATAATTGAAACCTAAGACATAAGAACCTAGTATTCTCCCAGATTACAGTTCTCTTTTTGCAATGACAATATTAACACTTATTCTGAAAAACTGAAATTGTAATACTAAAATAATTTTATCCATTGTTTGTTTCTACTTTAAACACTAATTAATAACACATGTAAATATGATTCTTTTCCTACATACATTTATTCCTATTTTAAAAATTTTACACTTTTTTTCCTTACCTGTCCTGTTTTATAATGCCTTGCAAACTGGTTAACCACTCGATAGTCATTTGCAAAGTACTCCATCAGAATTGAGGGAACTTCAGCAAAATCAGTAGCACATCTGGTTCCTAGAGGTAGAACAATTGTACACATTAGCATCTGCTATTTTCACTAACAAATAGTTAACTCTTCCCAAAAGGTTTTGCAGCTTTCAGTTTGGACTTTTGGTGAACTTTAAGATTCTTTCATTTATTAAGTCAATATTTTATTTCCATTATTGTACATACTGCCAGAAAAGCTTCATTATGATCCTACACATTTTACTATAAATCACAAAGTAAAACAAAATATTTGAACAGCTGGGTGAGGCACCTCATAAAACTCTGGATCACACCCTTTTTAAACTAAACCAGACTGTAGCCAAACTGGCCCTACATGAAAAACCAAATCTATTTAAGTGTCTTAAACCAAAATTAAACTACAATGTAAATAAAACTCTGCCTTAATCCCATTCACAGTTACAAGTTTCAGCTTCCATCTGTTTGCTGAGCTTACTTATGCTTTATATTAACCTCGCTCTATGATACAGAGTAATTCATTCAAGGAACACTCTTGCAGATTGAAGATAAATTCAATGTAAGTGCAATGAGATAATATCTTAGCTGTTACTATTTTCAAAAAACACTTTCCCAAAAATCTTATTTACTCTAATCTTTATCAGCATCTTAACTAATGGAAGTTATTAAAAAGTGTAACACACTGCCAAATAAAAGCTGAATTTTAAATTTCTATATTAAAGTTAGCAATGGAAAAGTTGTTGCTTTCATAATGGACCCACTGGGTCATCACCTCTCTCCCTGTCTGCCAGAGACAATGTCAACATTCAGAATTAGTCTTAAATTCCAGTATGCTTTTACTATTTTTTGAAGACTGTTTTTTAAAATCACTCCTTTGACCTCTAGAAACCTTTCTCTAATTTTTAATCTTAATTTACAGTCTGTTTACACTCAGTGATTCAGACTGATACTGCTCTTTAATAGCCTTTATCACACTTGTTTTTACCTACTAAATTGAGAGAAACCATATTCTCTCTGAGCTATCATTCTCCAAAGGCAAGATAAAGTCTAAGAAACTATTCATTCTAATTCTCTGTACCTGCTGCAGTTTGAATTCACCTTCAGACTAGGCACACAAAAGGAACGTGCCCAAACACTGCATGAGGTTTCACCAGTACCTTTACCATTCTAATAGTTACTGCTGTTAGATACAGCTCTGATGTACTTTCAAATCACACTGGACCGTTTCACAGACACATTAGCTATATGCACTTCCATACTGACACATAAAATTGTGATTCTGTTTGCCCACCACTGCTGAAAAATCCATTTGGCAGTAAAAATTCTCCTTGTATTCTGAAAATGCATGATCTGCACTGCATAGTTATGAATTAAAGAAAAGTAAGGCAAGAGAGAGCAGGAAAGATGTCAAATTACTCAGCTCATCTCAACTAGAATGTCAAATTTTTTTGTTCTCACAATAGCCTGCAGTCATCTTGTCTCCATACTTTAGCACCCTCATGTTCCATGAGAGCAGATAGCCCCTAACAGACATCCCTGGGATCAGCCCTTTGATTGTTACACATTCCAAATCCATTAAAAAAGGATTCTCTGCAGAAACAGTACCACTGACCTCCAACCTCCAATGCTGCTTTTGCAATGCTAGATCTGGAGTGAAATCCTCTGGGACGCAGGACTGCCTGGAGCTAAGGCAACACAGAAACCATACACAGGGACTCCTGGAAAGTCTGAGCCTCCAAATTAGCCACTTCCTGTCCCTTCAAGAGCTATGCAGACACACATGATTCAGCACAAGAGGAGAACCAAAGCAGCTATTTTAGGCATATAAGTATTCCTGTAGCTCAGGATAAGCAAGGCTATATGAGTGGAAGGAGTGGAGGAGAGACCACAGCTGTCCCAAAGACTATACAGAGCTTAAACTGAAGGAATTATGCAGTGTTCATCTGTTTTAACAATGTCCAGCAGTGACATACTTATAAAACAGTTCAGTCAATTTTAATTTTAAATGGACAACTTAAAAAAATAATATTTTGCCACTGGGTGCAAAGGTATCTATTGATAAAACATTAACTGCACCAGGGACACCCCTTTGTAACACTATCATAAAAATGATAAAACATATTAAAAAATAATTCTTCAGACAAGGGATTCACAATCTTATCTTTTTGGTTTTGATTTTTTTAAATAAGTAAATGTCTACTGCACTTGAGATTTCCAGCACACTGTTATAGAAAAGAATATACTAAGCTGTCCACAGATTTAAAAAAAAATAGCATGCCAAGTAGCCTTAGCCAGCATGGGTCTTAGACCTGTTTGCCACAACTACAGAAGGTTACAGAAGCCAGAGATCTGCCAGCCAATACCCTCACTACTCTTTGCAACACCTAATTCACTAATTTTCCTTCATTCATTTTCCTAAGTCATTTCCAACCTAGGATTCAATGTGGTTTTACAGTAGGTACAACCTATTTCCCAATCTCCAACTATTCCAATGACTACAAAATCCACATAAAACAAACTTGAAAGAGAGGATACCACCAACAGAATAAAGATCAGCAATGCATAAAGAATAGATACAAAAACCTAATGCTTATTAGAAAAAGAATATTCAAGTGTTGTTTGGTTGAGTTTTACACAATATCTGAGGATCTGATACTGTATTCTCAAATCATCAAGAGTATAGAACTGTTAACATGACAACCATTTTTGGTTCATACTCTTTTTATTCTTTTGTTTTGTTCTTTTTTTTTTAATCTATTCCTTTCTTCTGGAAATTAAACATTTGACTGAAACAAAAAAATCACTATTATAACTTCCTTACCAGTGACATGTTGGTACCGAGTTCTTCCCAGCATTGAATGCATAGCATGTCCCATTTCATGGAATAGATTCTCCATCATGCCAGGACTCAGTAGCGTTGGTGCACCCCTTGCTGAATTGGGAAGGCTCAGCATAAGAACAACTACAGGTAGCTGGTACTCTCCATTTTCCTTTAGCCTGCCTCCTCGAACTGTAAAGTGACAGTCCTTTTCAAGGTAAAAGTAAACATGGACAGCCAATGTCATTATATCAATGATATTAAAACAATCATTAAATTAAACTAAACTGTTAAATCAAATCTGAACATATAGTCAGTTACACAAGTAGAATTCAGTGCTGCTATTGAACAATACTGTTTCTCCATCCTTATTATATACTTCAAATTCATAACTAAATTACTTTATTCCATAAAGGAAAGACTGTTTTCCTTTTAGAAAATAAAAATATTTCTTTATGTTTTAGAATTATTAAAACCGTTCAAACTTTCTAACAGGTATCACCAGTGCCAGGAAATTTACTGATGTGTCAAATCCATAACGGATAGATTAAATTCTCTCCCCAGCCTTCAGCAGTAATTTCCTTATAAAATATACCACATAGCACTACTATTATATTGTGAAATACTAGCAAAACAGAGTTATATATTAAACTAACGCAGATTTAAAGTTTGTCCACTCATCACCTCACTAAAGGTGGTAATTTGGAGATGCTTCTACTAAGTGAAGTGTCTACTGTACTGCATCCCATTGCAAATATACTGGCACTAGGCAGTGACTGAGCCACAGCAGTTAGAAGCACCTACATTTTAAAGAGAATTTAGAATAAAAATCAGTTGAGTGTAAAGATTAGAAAGTATAAATGTCAGATTGTTTCTACTTTTAAACAGTAGGCCAGAAAATAAGTGTTTAAATATCTACCATTTCTCTAAACAGAGTTCTATGTCATTTCATAATGCCTGTTATTCTGTACCACAAAGAGTCTAAGCTCAGCCTATTGGGTGTTTTTTTAAATGAAAGCTCGCTCTAAAATATATTTTACCTAAACCCACACATGAAGTTACAGACATTCCCTGCTTAAATTTATTTTAAAATGAGACAGGTTTTACTAAATGTACATTGAACACAAATGGCTACAGTCATTACTGTATATATTAGCTTATATAAAATGCAAGCTGAAGATTATAAATGTTACCTGATGTGGTTTATCAGGTCGCTGGAAGAAGTCACAATAAATGTACCCTAGCAAACCTTCAGTTTCGTGAACAACAGCCTGAAGAGAAAAAGAGTATCATTTCCACAGTGAAAGCACTGATAACATGCAAATTGAAGACATAGTATTCAAATCCTAAGACTTATAACAAAGAAATAACAAACAAACTGAGAATAATTAATATAAAATCTGTTCTTAATTTTAATTGAAAAAATGTATGGACAAAATTAATATTTTGTATCTCAAACTACAGACACTTCTGCATTTCACTCAAAACTAGCTAGTCACAGACTAGTATTAAAAGTACTTTCTCTGTTAAAAAAGCCCACAAATGACAAACAGAAGCTCATTAACCATGGAAATAAAAATAGAAAGAGTAAGGAGTAATTATAAATTGACCCACAGTATATAAAGAACAGCATCTCTTGCTGGAGGCTGAGGATAGAAGAGCAGTGGAGAAGATCTGGCAGTGAATAAATGTAGGAAGACAACAGAGGAACTTGGGAACCTGATGAGTAAGTTATTGCCCAAGTTTTGATTTCCACCCTCCCCCTAAAAAGAGGGCAGAAAAATAAAAGTAAAAATCAATCTCAAAGTAAAGATGACTTAAAGAGTAAAAAAAATGAGGCAAAGACACATGACAGCTAGGACATACACCTCCAACATTCTAGTCATCTATGGTCATCTACAACTTGAAACTAAAACTAACAGGGCCCATTCAGAAAGGTGCAACAATAACCTCCAAACACAGAAACTGTTTCTGATTCAGGCATCCTTGACACAGAGCTATTATTAAGGCCATAAAATACCAAACATCCAAAAGGCACTTAAAGAGATGATACAGCTCTTGAGGTCTAACTTCAACTAAAATCAGACAACTAGTTTGTGTTTTTGATAGGCACCCAAGTAGTTTTTTTTTTTTTAAAGTATGATTCATAGCTCACAAGAACACACTATCTGGTTTATCTTCCCTTTGGTTTCAGATGCTGGGAACAAGAATACTTACCAACTTTCGAACATCTTCAGACCAAATCTCTCCTCTCTTTGTCTGCTCAGCATAGAGGGAGATGCCTAGGAGCTGACTGAACAAAGAGTTCAAACCTTCCATGCATGCCCCAAGAGAGAAAAATGGACAGTACAAGCCAGGATCAATGTTGTACCTAAGGGAATACAAGAATCCCAAATCAGTCAGTCAGCAGAGCTCATAAACTATAGTACTCACCTTCAAGCCACAGGATGTCACAAAATATACCAGCTCAGCCCAAAGGTCCTCAGTGAGCATGTTTGGTTTTATTTTTCAAATAGTGAAACCAAGTTACAGGCACAGTGCTTTGCAGTACCTCAATTTTTCTTATATTCAAATCTGGATACCAAATTCAACAGATGTTGACTATGATTTTCAGAAATGTGGCGAACATGTAGCCCAAACAGACCATGGCAACATGATGGGTGGCCAAGCAGTGGCTTTTGATACTCAAGAGACCATTGGCACTCAAGTGCCTTTCCCATGCCAAGGCTGCATCATGTGATGGATCAGAAAAACAAGCTGGCTTTGGCTGTGGTGTAAGCCAAATCCCCAGCTAGGGCAGGAAACCAATTGGTAAGCACTGCTGACTCTGCAGTCTTGCCTTTCACTGCAGCAACAGAAACACCAAGTAGACACAATCACCTCCCACAGAAAAATCACACCTCAAGCTCTGGGGACTCTCCTGAACCATGTAGAAAATATCTTACAGCTGCGAACCACCTGGAAATTTCAGTATGCAACATGGATTTCAAACATGGCCAACACAGTTTCCTGAGCCTAACCTCAACCAACTATGTTCAAGATGCTGCAGTAGTGAAGACACTCATAGGGAGGAAGACATCATACATCTGCATGCACACACATCAACAGAACGAACAAAAAATTCAAAAAGTAGTTCAGAGATGTATGCAGTCTGTAGAAGGGTTGAAACTCCCTGCGACTCTGACCCTAAAAGTAAACACACTACAAGTGTATCAAGCAAATAAATGCTTCGCAAAATTACACCTTTCAGAAGCTGATCAGTGCCACACAACTCTTTTGAGACAACAGCAAAATCAGAACTGGAATCTGCTTGTAGTTGTGTGTGCACAAAATGGCAAAAAATACTCTTGCCTTGCGAAAGGCCTCTCTCTCTCTGGGGCCCCCCTGCGTGGGGAAACCCTCTGCACAGGGTCTATGCTAGAATTGAGAGATGAACGGGATCTTTTCCAGTCTTCAGGTTGCTGTTTATTTCTTATTTTATCAAAACTTCTCCACACCGCTTGCACCAGGCTTAGCGTGGTGAAGTGTACAGCGAAAAAGGTCACAAGATGTACAGTTACAAGGTCTTTTAACGCCATTTTGTCCAATTAACTCTAAAAACATATTTTATTTCTACTTCTCTGCCAATAACTAACTAACTAACTTTCTGACACGTAACATCTGCATCGTGACTTCTCCACACCAATCACCCAGTGCCACTAATACTACAGAAAATGGAATAGAAGAAGAAGGCAGGGCAACGCCCAAAATCCTCCATTTTGCCCTCCATTTACCCCCATACTAAAAACCTAAAAGTCTAAATTTTTCACCCAGTGATAACTACACTACAATTTAGCCTACACACTCACAGACTGTACAACATCCAAAAGCCTAGGGAGTTTTCTCCATGGACGGAGGTTAAAGGCACGGCTCTCAAGAAGATCAGGAGGGTCAGGGCTTGTCAGAACAGAGAGAGAAACATTCCCTGTGCCCTGGGTTCCAACATTGCTTCGTTTCACATACAAAGCCAAAGTGTTATTTTATACCATTTCTAGGGTCTCAGAGTAAACACTGTTCAACTCTAGACAATTGCAGTCACTGAAATTTAAGCATGCATCAGCTAGACTACAATAGTTGGACACCAAAGATGAGAACCATGCTGTTATAAGGCCTGGGATCAGAAGGCTTAGTTACAGACCAGCTGTGAAAGAACAAGCTAGTCCCTACCCACACACCTACCCTTTGTTCCTTCTGTCTCCCACAGAGAAGACCTGAAAAAGAAGCCCGCTGGGGATACTTCATTTGCCAAAGTGCTGCTTACAACTGCAGCTCTGATTCACTGACAGGCACCACCAAGCTGTGAGGCACAGCAGGGTGGGGTTACTCCTCTAAGCCACGATACAGTGAGGTACAAGATTTTGCTTATTTTCACACCACAAATGCAAGAAGCTAAAGTCAATGTATTCCATTCCATTTTAAACTATACTAGAACATAGAAAATAAAGCAGATTTTGCCTCTACCATACAGACACGCTTTTTCAAGACCTCCACACTTAAATTCACATACTGCATGCTTCCATGTGCATGTTTTCCTTCTTACTCAAAAAGTCATCACACTCAAGGAAATAAGCACTATATAAATAACTTTAGATCAAATCAGATAAAAAGACTGAAAGTGAGTCTCTAAAAGAAGGCAGAAGAGATAACTTAATTTTCATATAAGCCATAGAAATTTGGAGTACAAAGGACACTGACTGACACACAGAGCTCCCCCTTCCACCCCAAAGTACATAATTACAGAGTATGTGTTGAATATCCTAAGAATTTTTAAGTCAGTAATTCCTAAAAATTGCAATGCTTTCAACAGTGGCCCTTTTTGGAAAGCTTTAGCAGGTAAATCTCAGATGTGTCCACACTTTTATAGAATTGCCCAGTGATTGCTTTCTGGCCAGACTGTTACCATGAAAACTGAAACACACCACAAAGTGCTTCAGACCTCCTGATTCTGCTCTGAAGCTCTCCCTGCAGAGAGACTACAAGACCTGTTAAAACACCCCTTCTTTTGGCAGGGAATCGTAACAACCTCCATAACTGTTTAGAACTGGTTTTTGTCATATCACTTTAAAATCTTGGACTATCATCTGCCACGCCACTATGAATAGTAAACTGAGTTTTCCATTTGTAATTCAAAGAATTGCTTCTTTAACTAATATCTGGCTACAAAAGTACTGTCTCAATACATACCACAGACAAGCTCAAGTGGCTTCATTGCACAAGGGCTCTTTGCAGGGCTTTTTTGCTGAGTGCATTTCAATCCGTCCTACCAAAGCTACACTTATTTGCAAAGTCTGCACACTCTCCTCCTCCGCAGACATCCAGGGTTCCCATGCTACTTCCTCCCTGCCCAGTGGGAGAAGAGAGACAAGTGTACAAGGTATTTCAAGAAAGAAATATATGATGCAGTACTACAAACACACACTTCAGTAAATCAAAATTTAACACTACCAACAGCTCACATTCACAACAAAACATCAGATTTTCACAGCTGCAGGAAATTAAAATGTGTTACTCCCAACAGTGAGTTCAGCTGAAGGATAAGAGAACATGAAAATAATAAGAAATTAAAGAACAGCACCCTTGAAAACATTTCATGAAATTAGATAACTTTTACACAAGAAATAAGAAAAAACAAAAGATGTGTAGAGACTGCTCAAAATTTTCTAAAGAGCAGAATTTTTTTTGATAGACCACCTAACCTTGGAAACCATTTCCACATACATGAAAGACAAGACAGTCACCAGAAGCAGTTAGTATAGATTCAGCAAAAGCAAGTCATGCTTAAGTAACTTGATAACCTTATATGATGAAATAACTGGCCTGGCAGAAAAGGAGAGAGCAGTGCACATCACCTCCTTGGACTTTAGTGAGCCCTTTGACACTGTCTCCCATAAGATCCTCACAGAGAAGCTGTCAATGTATGGCTGGATGAGCAGAGAGAAAACTGGCTGAATGGCAGGACCTAGAGGGTAATCAGTGCCACAATAGCTGCTTGGAGGCAATGGACTAGCAGTGTGCTCCAGGGGTCCATACTGGGTCCAGTCCTGTCCTGTCCAGTTGTTGCCAGGTAACACCAAACTGTCATCCAGCCTGGCAGGAGTGGCTGATATCTCAGAGGGTCTTGTTTCCATCCACTGGGACCTTTACAGGCTTACAGGATAAATGGGCTGACAGGAGCTTCAGAAGTTCAAAAAGTACTCCCTGCACCTGGGGAGAACAACTCCAGGCACCAGTATGTGCTGGGGGACATTCAGACCCAGCAAGAAAGGAGTTTTGCAGACAGGGACCTGGAGGCCCTGGTGGACAACAAGGTAAACATGAGCCAGCAAGGGAACCTTGCCACAAAGAAAGTGACTGGCATCCTGGGTGCATTAGAAAGAGCATGGCCAGCAGGCTGAGGGAGGTGACCATTCCGCTCTACTCTGCACTGTGGTCCGTGTTGAAGTGCTGTGTCAAGTTCTTGGCCCGTCAGGAAGAGAGACACGGCTACACTGTTTGGTCTGGGAAAGAGAAGGCTCAGAGGTATCTCAATAAGGAGTATGAATTCCTGAAGAGAGGGTGCAAAGAGGACAGAGCCAGGCTCTTCTCAGTGCTGCCCGACCAGAGGCAATGGGCACAGAATGGAACACGAGATGTTGCATCTTAACATCCCAGTACGGGTTAGCAAGCAGTGGCACAGGTTATCCTTAGAGGCTACAAAGTCTTGCAGCTTGGATATACTGAAAAGCTGCCTGGACATGATCGTGGACACTCAGCTCTAGGGGACCCTGCTTTAGCAGGGAGCTGGACCAGATGACCTCCAGAGAAAATTTCCAATCCCAAATATTTTGTGAAGATGACATATGGAGCCCAGGATTAAGAGCATACAGCTGCAGCATGAGACAGATTCCAGCTTTATCAGAGGAAGACAATGTTTCATACTAATTGCAAAGGATTACCACATTCAGTTGAAATACTGGATTAATGCTGTCGGAAAAAAAACAACCTCTGAAACTAAGTTTAATGTCATTTCAGTCAAAAACACAGATATGTACTAGTGAGAGAAAGCAGTATTATTTCCTCATGGATAGAACAGCTGACACTAATATACTGCAGGGAGAAGATCAACGCCTACTTCTCATTCTCAGCACTCCTTGAACATGCATACCACCCTCATGACCCCACCCTAGGATGAAAAGTATGGGAAGAAACCTTTCTGATAAATACTTTGTAATATACTGTCACTGTCCAAAGTGGGGAGAGCGGGTGGGCTGGTGGCAGGAAGTCAGTCTGTAATAGTTTTGTCCTTTGAAAAATGCATGGTATTTATCCACACTCCCCCTCCCGAAAAATAGCAGTAACAGACTATAATGCCTTAAGGCAGACCCCCCAGAGGAACTAGCCCCCTGCTCTGGCTAATGTTTGAAGATGTCACAATCGTGACATTTTGACTACAATGAGGTCCTGACTAAACAACCACTTTAACAGAAACTACACAAAGTTAATGTCAGTCCCTTCTGGTAGAACATTGCCAGGATCAAACCTCTCCCACATTTAATGAAGGATGTGTGTTAATGTTCTTCTTGCCAATGGAAAACTGAAAAAAGTTTTGAAAAACAATGGTTTTTTATACAGAATGCCAAAACAAAAATGTTCCTACTTCTGATCTCAATTGTCCTTTTCTGTCTTGCCTATTACATCAGTGTGCAAAAAAAAAAAATCAAAGCTGAAGATATTGAAAAATCCTCAAACACCACTAGTGTCTTATGCCACAGACCCAAACTTAATTTTGGACAGCTGGCAGCAGTCAGCAGTGATTATGATACCTTGAGTTATCTGGCACGCATTGTTTGCTAGCCAATGCAATGTCCTAGGAGTTATGGAGAAAGGGGTTAAAACCCATAATATAGTGCAATTATCACAATTAGATTATAATAACCAATAATACTTCAAAATGAGTACTGGGAAGTGAAAAAAAAAAAGCTACTCCTCCAAAAAGTGTGTTATACATCTTCAAAAATCTTTGTCTAAATACCAGTCTCTACCACCCAAGCAGTAATCATTCCAGACATCAAAACACAGATTCAATTCCCAAGTTTTGAATTTGGTCCTACCTCATACATGAACTCTATTTTCACAAATTAAGTACAACCAACCATAAGTGAAGAAAACCTAACCCCAAACTTGCGCTGAGTCCAGGAAAACTTTCTCTTTGGGCTTACATAGGAACAGCAATTAGCCAAAACCTCAGCTATCTGAAACTGATGTTCTATAATCAAAACCTCAGTTCCTGGAATTATTATTGATAGATGATCTTGTCTTTCAGTGGCAAGAGTAAGCATATGACTGAGTCTTTTCTGAGCCCCCACCTTCAAGATTCAATGCTAATCACTGAAAAATAAAAGGTGTAACAATAAGTAAGATTAGAGGACAATGAGGAAAAGGGAAGAAATTGAAAGATTTGAGCCTTACCCAAAAATAAAAATACTCAATGAATAGAACAGGAAATGCTGCAATCTCTACTAGATCTCTAAAACTTAAATCTGGCATATGGGTGTGGGTAGAAAAGTATTTGGAAGAGTTTACAAAGTAGATGTTCCCTTGTTGAAGATTCTTGGTTGATTTCAGACACTCAAATGGTAGCAGTCATTAGAAACTTCATTGTTCACAGATGACAAGAAAAGAAAGCATCTGTTAGCTAACAAATGATTACCCAATCTCAGTTACTGACAGCTTCATCATGTTAGTGGGACTGCAAGAACACATTTCCCAGGCACAGTATTTTGGCATTCAAATTCATACCAATCTAAAAACATTGTAGCTCAACTTTTGTCAGCAATGGGACCGTGATTGTGACAGCAATCCAAACTTCTCTACCCTCAGTCCTTTCAAAGAAAATTCTCATGCTGTTAAAGGGTCTCAAGTTGTATCTTCAAAACACACTCTGACCTGGGCTGGATTTTGTAAAAGACCACATAAAAGTTTAAGATGAAGACTTCTCTCAATACACTCATTTAGCATTTTAAATTGCCCAGTAACAAAGACAGAACTTATATGTGTAGGATGCAGAGCCTTTTTGAGGGCTGATCCAAGGCTGTAAAATTAACTTCTCCTGAAGCTAAAAGAAAAACTCAAAGTTCTCCATCTAGAAGATGTATCCCAGGTGTATGGCGCTTCTTTGATCCCTTTTTTTCAAACATGAAACCAAGTGTATTTGTAAATGCAGACTAAAGCCTCCCAACAAAACCCTACTAAAACCAAGGCATTCCTGCTGCAGCAAGGGGTGGACTAGATTATCTGCAGAGGTCTCTTTCAACCCTAACAATTTTGTAATTCTGGGATTCCACCACACATTACTTTTCAATTGACAGAATAAAAGGACAACTTCAGTCAAAGAATTAGCTGATACTGACTGACTCTACATAAAAAGGAGCAGAATTTCCAAAGTGCTTTAGCGTAGCCTGCCCTTGAAAGGCTCACTAGTCAGAGCAAAGCTATCTTCATAATCTACATGTTAATAAATGTTGATGACCCTACTGTGCATATAATTGTTTTTATTACACTACATGTTAAAGCAGCAACCCTTCTAAGAATCACTTTATGCACAATTTTCAAGTTGTTATCAATTTTGAGCGTGAACAGTTGTACAGCTTTGTGCCTTCTATTTAAAACAAATAGTAAAAAATAGTAAAAAATTGAAATAAAACTGCAAGAAGCAGCTGTTTTATTATGAGCACGCTCTTTGGCAAGCTGCCTCCACATTTATTCAGACAAGTTACGATTTTATCTCCAAGAGGAAGTGCACTCAAGTATTTTTGGGAAAAGAAATCAGAAAGGAAATTATCATGACCCACATTGAAGTACAGTAACAGGCACTCTGCTACCAGTAAAATTTCTGCTAAGGGTTACTGCTACTAGGAAGAAAGGCTAATGCTCTGGAGACAGACAGCATTTAGTGACAATAACTACTGCAAAGAAGAGCTGGAAGACAGGTTTTCTTGTATGCTGTAATTTGGAGCCCCAGAAGAGCAGACAGACTCTTCAGTGGGGAGGATGATGCACATGGCACAGTAAGATCACCAGCAAAACATTGTACTGGGTCCAAAGCTGCGTCCAAACCTGGCAAACACATAGAAATGCAGTTACAGCATTTCCTAAGGAAGATTAAGGATTCAGGGCAGCTAAGCAAGCCAGGGCAAGAATCAAACATCCTGTCTGGATACCCTTTCATTTAAAATGTGATTTCTGGGCCTTAGGATGCCTACATCACCAGAGAAGGGCAGACACAAATATTATAACACTTTCAAGCTTAATCAGGTACCAATTAGAGGTAACTACACACGTCTGGAGCTCAGCTATGAGCTCTTGCTTCTTTCTGGAACTTAGGCTTCCCTGATTGGACTGCATGTTGTATAGTTGAATCCCAAAAGGATGGAGACCATAGTATTTTCCATGGGAATATGCCTTTGAAAATGTAGGCAAAAGAGATGGATCTCAGATGGTTTTAACTTTGCAGAGAACCATATACTCCAGTCAAAAAGATTTCCTACCATGTAACATTTCTTCTACTGTATATCCGGTTAAAAAACCCACAGGTATGCATTGAGTTTTGATATTTGCAATTTGCACTGCTACAAAAAGATTTCCCAATCACCCTTGAACTTGAGCACATAAATTTTCTTAAGCCATTATGTGAAACTTAAAGGATCTGAATGTAATTCTGGAAGAACAGGAAAAGGAAATATCAAAATTTCTATCCATTACGGGCATACACACAGCCATCAGAAAACACAAGGATTAATCCAAAAGAAGACTTCCTGAAATCAAGGATTTTGTACATGCCTAGATACTAATAATTTCTTTTTTGAAGGTTGCTTTTCATTTTGATGTAGGAAATACAACACTTATGTAAAAAAAAAGTGGACAACACACTCACCCTGCACAAATCAGTAACATCATCAACAAATATATACATGAACTCCTCTACAATGGAAAAGAATATATTCCTCTCTACCAAAATTTCAGTTAAACTGCTTTGATTTAAGAAAGATAAAAATCAAGACTCAACGAGGTCCCTTTTATTGTAATAATGAACCTTAAATTAATTTTCTCCTGTAAAATTGCAAAACTCTCATGCTTACATGTCAAAAACTCTAAAAGACTAAGACACAAACTTGAACATAATAGGTTTGTTCTGTATTCATTTTGCATATTCCAGTAACTTAATTCATTCTGAACATCTGATTTCAAATGCCAAAGCATTTGTATTTGAACAAAGCTCAGGAAAGAATGAAAATTTTCCCATATACTCAATTGTCAGAATGTGAGCTAAGTAACTTTATGAAGAGAAATCTCAGTAGCCTCCTAACAAAAGTAAAAATATCAAAGAAAGCTGCAGTTTCTTTAATGTAAATTCCTACTTTTTATTAAAGGATAAACTACATTTAAGAAATCCAGACATTTTACTCTCACCGTTTGCACCCCAGCAGTATTTTTAAGAGAAGCAAAGTAGCCAAACCAATTAAAAAAACGATTATAAAAAGAAGTTAACTGACACAATGAGGTTTGATTATTCTTCAAGAACAGCAGGCTTCAAAGAAAAAGGCTGTGCCCCTGTGAGAAACAAAGATGTAGTATGTGATTATAAGTAATTATTTCTAAGCTTGTATGACTTCACTGAGTCAAAATAAAATGCAGACTCCTAAAATCACCTTCGTTTAAGCTGTGTCAATGGAACGAGGCTAAGACTGTTTTGTGCAACATGACTTTCATCTATTCTATGAAGAATGCTTTTTATAAAACAGAACATTAGGGATATTTGAATCAGGATCACTGTTCTTCAGAACACAAGCATTCAGACTCTTAACAATTGCAAATTAGCTGCCAGGCAAAAATTCTTATTGGTGGCTACTAAATGTAGTCCCTGGTATATCCTGACTTCTTTGGGGATTTTTGTGAGAAAAATTATTATCCTGTTGACATCCACAGAAATACATAAGACAAAGTTAACTATCTCTAATAAAACAGTTCCTGTCAAAACTTTTAAAGAAACTTGAAAAGATCTTGTTAGTGAAGATAAAAGCGAGATGAACCCCTCAGGTTAACTTGAAGAGATCAAGACAAGGAAAACCCCTTCAAATTTTCATTACATGCCAGACTATGAAACTTAATTCTTTACCTAAAGGGAGACTCTTAAGCATGATTTATAGAAGACTCTGGATTTCTCAAAAATAATAACAATAATAGAACGCCATTGTACTCTCAGCAACCATAGAGCAGCACCTGTATTTCACATTCCTTTTTACTTTCTGTTAATTGTACTTCCTAGAATATTTTGGAGGAGGTCAAGGGGTAATTTAGAATATTGGTATCAACACCGCACATGACTTTTAGATTTGACTTAGTTTTCAAATCTAAAATTTTTTGTTCTTCCACAATGTTTTGAATAAAGAAATAATTCTTGAAAGTTGAATTCTGCTTTACAGCAATGCTGTTCAATAACTTTCAGGTTTTCCTCCAAAAAGCTTAATCCACCAGCTTTAGTGACCAGTGAGTTGAAGTGGACTTCCCATACTTACATTAGTTGATTTAACAGAAGGCATGCCTTCTCTTTGTTATAAATAGTTTGCTACAGAAAGTTCTCCTTCTCTCTGAGCACTTTGGTTGAAAGATTTCCTAGTTACATTTTGCACTGCTTTTCTACTTCAGCTTTCAAATGAACAAAAGGACAGTTTTCTCACATGTTCTGCAAAGGGTCTGGGTTATACTTCCATGGCATTCCATGGCATTCCCGAGAGAGAACAGTCTTTCATAAAACTAAAAATAATTTTACAAAAAGCATTCATGAAGAAGTTTCTTTACCAGAAACTTGCAAACCTCAATATTAGTTGCAGCTTTTAGGAACTTGTGAAACATCTGGTCACATTTTCATACCTTGGTACTGAACCTACCCCCCTGAAAAAACTCAGAACTGGTGCCCACCCTCCCCTGAAGCCAGCAACCTATGTACGGTCCTAACAAGAAAGGACGTGATTTATTCCTAATTTCTGCTAAACTGGCACCCCAAGATCCAAAATGCCTGCAGCTGTTATGGTGGTTTCTCTTTCCTACACATCAGGAAACAAACTTATTTTTGCATTGATTTGTCATCCTTAAGGCTTACTTCCTCCTGCAGTCCCAAAGAAAGGGACTAGCACAGAGTCAGTACTCTGCAAGCACATCACAGCTTCAGGCTGAATAAAATCTAGGCTATTTTGGCAAAAATCCTAACAGTGAAATACAGCCAGTGAAGTCAACCCAGCCCAGCAAGAATCACAGGTTAAGGAAAGAGAAGTCAATACCAAATACACAAAGCTCACTGCTGATGGTTCACAAGAACAGTTCTGCACCTCTGTCAGAAGTGACTAAGCACAGCCAATCCTACCTTCAAGGCAAATGACTGACCTCAAAATGTCTCTCACAGCATTTTGGGATGATTTTCTGTTGTGGTTTTTTCCTCCAACCGGCAGAAGGAAGACGGCAGCAGGACTAATACATCTTTGCAAGATCAGGGCCTTGAGAATTACAACTGTACTTACTGAGAAGTAATGCAATTTAATTAATACTTGGGTACTTGTCTGCACTAAAATGCAACATTATTATTTTTATAATATACATATTAGACATCTTCTTACTTGTTAGACGCTGAAGCATGTTCTAGCATTCACTGGTTTATTACCCTCAGCCTGCCAAAATTATTGAGGTTCTCCTAATTACTCTATCTTCTTTTAAGATACTACTACCATGAATTTCAGACTTTTGTCTCCTGTTTCTCTTAAAAGTACATTTATACTGACATGTATTTTCCCTGCCTCTTAAACTATAGCTATGAAAACATTACACTGTCTTAAGTGTAGGTTTAAAGCCAGAGAGGCTACTTAACATAGTCTAGGAAAAAAAAAAAATATCCTGTTCCCATCAACAGGGCTTACATTTTTGAAGTGGGATCAAGTTTCCACGGAAAAGACTTGCTGAAAGCTGACAGAAACAAAATTGCGGCCGGGTTTAGACAGAACAACCGCAACGCTATGGCTTGAGTCTGGAGCGCCTCCTGCTGTTCAAGTGACAGAACAGCAGCAACGGTCGGCAACGCCGCGGAAAGACGGGACAAAAACCAACCCGATGCGACGGCAAATAGCATCAAAACTCTACAGTCCAAACGCGTGAGGGCATCCTGCATCCTTCAGACACCAAACGTCTACCTCTTAAAACTAGTTATTAGAAATCTAGTGAAGGATTTGTTTCCTTAATCCTGCTACAGTAAAGACTAAATGTGTATTTAGAAGATAAAATACACAAATACATTTAAAATACACAATATTCTGCAAATATAAAATAGACACATTTAAAATATGTTACGAGTTTCAGTGTCATTTGAGATGTAGCTAGTCAAAATCTGGAGGACTAAAGAGGAATGGCTGAATAGGCCAAACTAAGAAACAGTAAACATTTTTCAGCAGACACACCGTCCCATCTAATATTTCTTGCACCCCCTAGTGCTGAGTTACTTAATCAAGAACTGAATGCCCATAGTCTCTTTCTTTACACCTACATTTCTAAATATAATCTGCATTTTATGTACCTAACAATACCTAGGAAACTATGGGTCTGTACTTCAGCTGGAGCCATGGTGACAACAGTAGTCCAAAAGGAATATCCAAAAGCATACACTTGCTTCCCTTTCAACAAAATGTTTTACTAAGCAGCAGAAAAGAGAAATTCTTAATACAAAAACCCACCACTCAAACTGCTGCTGAGTCCCAAAACATGACAGACAAATACATAAGCCATGCTCTGCGCACAGCACTACTACAAATACAACCACGGCATTTCTTTTAAAGACCTAAAGTGAAAAGAAAATTTCTTCCAAAAGAAAGAAACCCTTGGAGAACAAAAAAAATATAATAGACTAAACAAAGAACAGGAGAAATGCATAAAAGTTAAGTGCATCTTGTTTGAAAACATATTTCGTGATTCCAAGATGAAAAAAATGCAAAATAAAATAGAAGTAAAAATAAATTATTTTTAAATAACTTATAAATAAAAAAAGAAAAACTATACTTTTTTTTTAAAAAAAACATTCAATCATTTTCCCATGGGGAAAAAACCAACCAACCAAGAAAAACAACATCATTTTTCCTCAGATGAATAATTTAATACTACAAAATAATTGGCCCAGTTACGAAGAGAGTAACAACAAATAGTCAAAAGTCAAACTCCAGCCAAGCACAAAGGTTTGTGTGACAGATACAGTTCTCATCTTCCAGTTACAGAAGTGCTGAACTGAACATACCATAGCATCCACAGGGCATTCAGGAAGGGATGTGGTCAAACAAGGTAACTACAAATACAAGACAAAAGATAGGAGATTCTCACTTGGGTAACAGGGCATTTAGGGCACAGACATGACAAGGTATATTTCCATCCTCTGGCTGTTGTTTGAACACTCTGACTCCTGCCCAGTTGCACTCAAAGCACAGTCCTTGACACTATGTGGGGGAGAAGAGAGTTTAACTTTTCAGAGCTGATTACCCAGTATCCAGTACCCTGTTAACCACCCACAATACAAGCAGAAGAAATGTAAAGCCTTGTTCAGCCAGTTAGATCAAACACTTTTTCCAAAGACAGACAACTATCCAGAAAACAGGACCGTGAAATATCTACACTCTTGTGTTAAAGCAAAGCAGGTCTGCACAAAATGGAAAGGAAAACCACTTTTTTTCCCCTGTCTTGTAGATGCTTGTACGCCTGCCAGAAAAAAACAGTCCTACCCAAGCTGGAGGGATAAAAACATTGGGTCCCAACCCTGGATTGTAATCAGGGAGGCCCTACACAGATTCAGGAGAGTCTTCACACTGATCCAACTTCCAGACTTGGTGCCTGAATACAAAAAAAAAGCAAAGATACACTGCCAATGTCTAGGTGTGTTTTACCTGCAGCTCTCCCTTCACAAAGCCACCATGCAATTCTTAAAGTAACTTAAATGGGTCTCTTACAAAGCCCCCCAAGGAAAAGAAATATTTTTCTTTCCAATGCCAAAAAGAGCAGAATAATCTATTTGTGATCATCAGCAACTCAATTATGAGATGGTTAGCTTCATTAGGAGATCTAAGAAAGACAGTAAGACCAGTAAGTCTAAGGACAATCAGCATCAGAAGACACTCTTCCAGGAGAAGTAACAAACACAGTGCCTTCTACACCTAATGCTCTAACCTTATGGTACACACCAATTCTGAAAACAACCAGGCCAGCTGCTGGCAATCCTTCCATGCCATGTCTATACTACCACAGCTTTCCAATCCAGAGCAAACTACTGTTTTCATCAGATGCATCCAGTCTGTGTTTGTTTACAAATCAAAAAACTAAATCTGCAGTAAAGAAAGACTTTTTTCTAAATCCCCTTGTGAAAGTAGCACATCTTTCAATTATCTTTGCCAAAAGAAACCTAAAAGGTCACTGCTGCTGATTTAATAAAGGCAACATGCAGGGCTTACATCTTTCAGAGCTGACATCTCATTATGTGCAAAGACCCTGTGCACTATTTAAGTCTGCATAAAGGATTTATTTCCCAGTCTTTGCAAGAGAGACAAGAATTAATTCTATCCATAAACAGTGAAGATTTACTGAAGAAGTTGCTATTTCAAGTCTGCAAAAGAGGATGAAATTGCACATTCAGTAAGAAGCACAATGAAGTTAAAATATGAAGCTGAACTGTATTCAATGTTCAAAATTTATTTTAAACAGTACTACAGCCCAGCTAAGAACTGAAAGCAAAACAAGGATAAGGATTTTCTATCTGTTCTGAAACTGCTTCATCTCCCTTTATCTTCAAAGAGAGCCAATACTTCCCTGCAAAACAACACAGGAGCATAAAACTTCTACAAATATTCCAGCAGTAACTAAAAAATATTGCAAACAACTCTCCCACCAGATAATATTTATTTTTTCATATTGAGGTACATCGTCAAACAAAGAAATCCTGTTTATATTGAGGACTTTGTCTTTATTGCACGGACACTCATTTACATTACAATCGGGAACATAAGGAGCTTACCTCTCAGCTCGAAGGACTCCACTGTAGTAGGGGTGATCCCATGGCATCAGCATCTGAAAGAGAATTCCAGCTTACAATTACAGTAAGGGACAACAAGTGAACACAAAGTAAAAGTTTTGTTTCACTTGAGTATTTTTGCAGTTTCAGCAAGTCACAGAATTTTGAAAAGTAATGGGAAACACTTAGGGCTCAAACAAAAAATAGCATCATATATCATAACCTGAAAACTTTTCTAACATTTCTTTAAGATTGGTCTTCTTATTCAACTATACGATAGAACTTCATACCAGATTTCAAGAGACAGACTCAGTTCAAATAAAAAGATAAACCTATATATGTACAGCATTAAGATATATTCAATGTAGTATACACACTGTGCTTGAATCTAATTTAAAGTAGAGTCTTTATTTATCAAATGAGTCAACTAATTCAGAGCAAAGTGACACTCCCTTTCACTGCTTTATGCTTTGGTTATCTCAGTATCACTTTGCATAAACCAATAGCTCTCTCATACTCAGTATTTGGTTTTAACACAGCAATTAAGTATTCAGAAAGCATTTGAAGGCAGAAGAGAGAATGTTTCTAATTCTACTACATCTTGTACAATAAAGTACAAGTAATGTAAAACATGATTACCTTATACCATGTTTTTAAAAGAAACAAAACAGACAATCACATATGGAAATATAACTTACTGAATTGTGGGGGTTGAGCTTCATTTTCATCTTTGTCATCATTTCAAAGTCTTTTTGAGTTCTGAAAAATATTTTTATGATGAAAATGTTAATGAAAGATTTTTGGGCAGTGAAATACAGTACATGATAATATTCCATCCTAATAAAATGTCCATCATCCGAGATTTATACAACTATATAAAATGACTACATAAAATGGCAGGCCCACAGTAGAAAAACCTTTTCACACTGCTTCTGCCATTCAGGTACTTTCAAATTCAGTCCCTCTTCCTGTGGTTGTACAGCTCAAAAGTATTTTCATTGTTACAATACACCCCATTTATACCCAGTGATGAAATTGTTTTGTGCTGTGTGGAGCTCAGGGTGGCAAGAGGGACAAACAGGGAAATTTATTTATAGATGCAAAATATATGGAGTTGTGCATATGGCAAGAAGACCAGGAGAGGAGTTCTACACTTCAACTTGGTCTTCTTGTTTGCTGTTAACTGCATTTCTTGCATTCAGTCCTGGGTGTTGTCTGATCACAGACACAGAATTTATTCTAAGCACACAGCCTTCTCTCAAAATTTTGCAGAAGTCTTGTTTTTTTGTTTCATCAGAGCACATAATAAGCAGCACTGACTAACTTCATACTGCACAAGTCCCTCTATTCTTGAAATAAAGAGTATGGTTAAAAAAAAACTTAGCGAAAAAGGCATACCTTTTAGACAACTGCTCAGAAAGCTTCTCCAGAAACTGTCTTACTGTTTCTAGAAGGAAGGAAAAAATATTAAAATTATTTTTACCTAAAGTATGTTAAATTTACATGATAATATTCCAAGCAAAAATTCCTTTAGATTTTTTAAAAAACTACTCCATGACATTGTTTGAAGAGAATTTAGTACTCCATTTACTTTGTTACATGCTGAGATAATGACACCTTCATAATCTAAGGAATGAGCATCAATTCCGAACCAAAACACTGGATCCTCCTCAGTGAGTACTGTTATTGACAGTGAGCACTGAGTATGGCACACAGCGAAATGTAGCTGCAACAAAACACTTCACTGGAAGAAGTATGTGTACACTTAGCTATAGAAATTAACAACCTTGGACCTCATACGTTACACATTTGACTTCTCAACATGTCCTTCCATACATGCCTTATTACCTGGATTTTTGGCCATCGTTCCCTGAAGAGCCCTGTGGGCAAAGGTGTCGTAGCCAACCAACTGTGCCAGGCTGTTTCGGCTCGCAAGCAACTCCTCCAATCGAGCCAGCTGCTGAGCATTTGAGTGGAGAAAAATCTTGTAAGCAGCTTCCCGCACCTCATACAAGAAAAAAAAAAAAGTCACATTGCTACAGAGTAATTTTTAACAGAAACAAGTCATGCAACTGAAGATTTGGCATAACAGTGTATTTCACTGATACTGAAAATTAATTCAGGGAAAGGGCCTAAAGCCTTCTAACAACAGTAATTACAACTGCCTGACAATTACAGCTCTCTTAACCACTAAAAGTGGAATGAGGAAATGCAAGGAGACAACCTAACAGATCAAGACTGCCAAAAAGAGTCCTGTTATCTACTCCTGCCAACAGTCTCTCATCACCTCCCTCTTTCTGCCAACATTTGTGCTTTTCAGACCACTCCGTGGGCTGTCTTAACTCGTTAAAACTTCTGAAAATAAACCCAAATTGTTCTCTGCATATCAGTTAATTTTGCTTATGGAAGAATCTGACAAGAAAAAGAGACAGGGTCAGGGGAGAGAAAAAAGATGAAGAGAAAAGCCTTATTTCTTCTGTAGTAGAAAACTGTTAGTCTGCCCATCTGCCCACAAACTTTCTCCTTTTCTCATATTTTTAGTTAGTTTGGGTCTTTTCATAACTCTGAAAAAAAAACCAAACTACCTGGAGACTCATAAAATTTAATAAAATGCTTTTAAGTTTCACTAACCAATCACAAATAATTTTATTTCTACATATGGAATAAGCTCAAGAAATTCACCAACAACTTATACTTGCCTTCAGAACAAAGCTTCTCTCTACACAGTATAAGTGAAGAAAAAACCCTGGCATGTTTTAATATGCTCCTGATCCTAGAATTGTATCTAAAAGTCTAGGAAGCCACTGCCACATGTCAATGAGTCTGACTTCATTTTAAATTTATAACTCTAAATTAATTCTTTTTTAGAAAAACAACATTAACAATAACTAAAGTAAGACTTTTTTTTCAGGATAATTCAGGTTGGATGGGACTTCACAAAGTCTCTAATCCAGCCTCCTGCACAAAGCAGAGACAACTATGAGCTAAGACAAGTCACACAAAGCTTTTTCCAGTCTGGTCCTGAAACCCTGCACATATGGGAGAGACAGCATGACCTCATTATTTCACTACTTGGGTATCATCAGCAGGAAAAACTTTTCCAACTGGCATTTCTGATCTTGACTTGTGCTTTTTGACACTTGTTCTCCTGTCATGCACCACGCTGGAGAGCGTGGCTCTATTCTCTCCATGACATCCTTGTAGGTACTAGCAGGGTGCTATCAGGGTCCCCCCAAACCACCTCTGCTACAGGGTGAACAAGCTGAAATCTCTCTGCCCTTCCTCACAGTGCAAGCACTCCAGCTCCTGCCCATCTTGGTGGCCTCTGTTGAAGACACTCCTGAAGAGTGGGGCTATAATCTCTTCCCTCAGTCTCTGAGGGAAATCCAGATGTTGTTGGCCCCTTTGTTGCCAAGGTCTCTGCTGGCTCATGCTCAGTTTGCTGCTCACCAACACTGTGGGCCTTTGCCACAGATCAGACCCAGTCAGGCAGTCCCAGCCTGTCCTATAACCAGGAATTCTCAATTTTCAGGTGTATGATTTTGCTCTTGTCCTTTTTGAATTATATAAGACTGCCACTGAACCATTATCCCAGCTTTTAGGGCACTCTGAATGTCAGCCTTGACCTTCAAGTGTATTGATTATTCTTCCCTATTTGCTCTCTCCTGTAAATCTGGTAGGCAAGCCCTCCGTCACTTCCTCTACGTCACTGATAAAGGTGTTAAACAAGGAACCCAGGAGAGACCCCTCCAAGAGTTCTTCCATTACAAGTCTTCCTGTAGGGTGCATTTCAAACACCACTCTCTGAGTCTGATAGGTAAAAAAAACCCAAATTTAATTATCTGGTTGTCCACCAATCCAGACTGTAATCTCCTGCCTTGGACTAAAGTCATTGTTGAACATCAAGGCAAAAGCAAGTGATGAGCATCTCAGCCTTATCTGTCTGCTGCCACTGTCACCCACTTTACTCAACACTGAGTCCATGTTTTCCTTGCTCAGGCTTTTAGTACTAACGCAGCAGTAACTGCTCTCATTGCTTTTGATGTCCCTTTACAAGTCACAACTGTAGTTGAGCTTTGACCTTCCCAACATCATTTCTACACATACAGGCAATGTTTTTACATTCCTCCCCTGGATCTTGTACCTACTTCCACTCCATGTCTGCTATCTTTTGGAGACGAAGCTTTGTTATGAGTTATCTGCTTGTCAAGCGTGGCTTCTGATACATCTGCTTGGTTTTCTAAGGATCAGGATGCACTAATACTGAGTATCTCAATACTCTCACATGCTTGGAGGACGCTGCTGTTGGAGAACTGCCTGCTTTCTTGAGCTCCTTTACCCTTCAGAATTGCATTTCATGGGATCCCACCTCTGAATAAACTGAAGTATGCTTGCCTAAAGTTCAGTCCGTATTCTGCCCCTCTTCTCCCTCCAGCCATTCAGGATCTGCACAGCCATTATTTCATACCTGCTACTATCAAATATGCCATTGATTATTACATTCTACAAAAGTTTTTCCTTGTTAGTAATAACAGCATAATCACAAACCACATGCATTTGCCTCACTAACAAGTCGAATAACTGATACACACTTCTGGTATAAAGGATGCCAAAGTAAAGTCAGGGAATACAAACCAGATCATCAGGACAATCAGCATGTAGACCAGCAACTTGTAAGTAATTGCCTTCAGCTGTAAAATTATATCGAATATGCTCTGGCAAAACATGTTTGTCAATCTTGTTGGGAATGTGAGTTCCTATCAGAAATTCATTACATAAATCCAATATTCTGACATTGAGGTCGACTGCCTTTTTACGCTGTAAGAAAAATAAAGCACAAAATAGTATCTTCAGACACAATACAAGCAAAACTCGAAGTTTTCAAACCTTAGAGGACTCTTTCAAAAATGAAACAGAAAATACAACACTTAAGATTATACCTTCAGAATCAACAAAGTCATAATGCAGGGCAAGTCAACAAGATCAGATGCTCATAAAGCATTGAAATTTCAAATAAAATGCCCATGTTTCTGCAGTAAGAAAATGTACAGTGGAGTTCAGGTAGAATTTACACAAACTTTGCTAGCTTGTAACTGATTGCTACGTAAAACACTAAATAAATAAAAAGAAGCATATTTGAGAGAGATATCCTAAAATAGATATAAAGTTCTCTTTTTCCTGTTTGAATTGTTCCGTTTTCTGGAGACTGTAAACTATTTACAGTATTTCACTCCTTCTCTTAGGAGTTTGTGATTTATTCATCATCACAGCATTTCACACACTTAATCATGCAAGATGTGCCTCATGAAACTTGCTCACATTAGTAGAGTATGGTCTCAATTGGTCTGTGGGTTCATAGCTCAAAAAAACAAAGGCTGAGGGTACAGATACAACGTAACTTGTAAAGTCCAAAGAATGACATAACGTGATCTCTGTCCTCCCATTCCCACCCATTCTCTTGAAAATATATCTTTGAGTTTTATTTTAAAAAGCAGGAAATCTTTGCAAGTTGAAGATTACTTCTGCTACAACAGGGAAGGATTTCCAAAGTCTTAAACGAGAATTGAAAAGAAACACTGAGCAGCAAGCAAGAGAAGTGGGATAGGCAGGGGAGGAAGAGGAAAACATGCAAAAATAAGTGAAATTGTAACTGAAAGGAGATGAAGCACCGTAGAACCAACAGTCAAATCAAACATAAACCCCAGAGCTGAGGTTTCAGGGTTGTTCTTCAGACAAAGTAATTGTAAAAATATATTCTAGAACCATTTTCTAGGTCACAAAACATCATCGAAACAATGATCTTCAGAATGACTCTATAGCATCAATCTGGTAGAACAGCTTTTGTACAGATTTTTTTGGAGGGAATGACTCAGATAAACAAGGAATTAACTTCATACAGTGACATGAAGTATGAACAGACAGAGCATCCATACCACAAAGCATGGTGTAAGCTGCTGGGTTTGGAAATCCCTAACTAACTACCGCAAAAGTATATAAAAGCACCAAGACAGGTAATCAGACCATGCCCAGATACTCAATTTTGAACAAGATTTACAACTTCTGGTTATGTGAGCACCCCAGGAGTGCCTGGACACACACCTGAACCCTTCTAACACACTCCACTTGATTAACTTGTCATCAAGGTGTAGAGAGTGCTGCTTTTCCCTCTCTGTAAATATGTTGTCCTGATAACTGAGTAGCTATTTTAAATATCTGATGCAGACATCAAAGAAAGAAAACAGGATCCCAGGACTTGCTTATAACTCCTCAGAACAGAAAGGAATTATGAGGACCAAACTAGGAAGATCAATTAACTATCTAAAAACTACCTTTAGAAATTATTTGAAATAGACAAAATTAATCACTTCTAAGGCGACAAAATTCTGCATAGGACAAACTAACCCAGAATCACGTGATCTCACATCCCACATGTTTCATTATCTGGTCTGTTGTAGACAGACAAATTTCTGTTCATACATTGTAGCCAGAAATTACCTTTTCTTCATCCAAATGAATGCCACTGATCTCAAAATCAAACATAAAAAGTTCTGCCACTCGCCTAAAAATACAGTAAATCCCTGTTAAAACAGCCTCATTTGATAGTAAGCAGCATTTCTTAACAGATTTTGCCTTTAGTAGTTATTTATGTTTCATGTCTTTCACAGAGATTAACATCACAGTTATACAAATGTTTTTATTAGGGACAAAGATTTCCTATGTTTTAGGTCCTTAACAATTTACTCAGTGAGAAACAATTTGTCTTTTGTTCTTAGTTTAGTCATCTGCTTTGAAAATATCTTAAAAATAATTCCAGTACTTTAATCTAGATGTTCAACCAATTTGTGAAAATTACCACTTTAATTTCCTTTCACACTTCCTTTATCCTAACCTCAGAAAAATACCTTTCCAGATCTAACATCCTTAATCATGGTGAAAGAAAGAAGAAGGAAATAACTTATATATTAAGCTTGTCTAATCATGTCAGTGAACAAATAATTCAAAACTGTAACTGCATAAACAGCTAATAAAACCTATTACAGCAATCATAAAGTAAGCTTTCAATAAATATATTGCTAATCTGATTTTGAATAATAGAAATAAACTTCTATAAAGTGAAATCAAGTTATATAGTCTGTTCCTAATTTTACTCCTAAAACCATTGATATGTACACCACAGTACAGTATATAATTTTAATCCAAAGAATATTATTGAAGAAAATCTTAAGTTTTCATTTTTTTGTTCTTGCAAGATCACAGTTATTCAGTATAAATATACCTTGTGCTCTACAGTCACAGACATTCTCCAAGATTACACAACTACAAACTTCCTAACTCCTGTGCATGTAATTTGGTAGTGACGAATAAATTAATAATGGAGATGTGGTTGGTTTTCCCAAAGTTGCACTTATTAATTTAAGAAAACACAAAATATAAGTACAATAAAGAATAATATCTACAATCTAAGAATCCAAATCTACAAGATTCTATTTTAAATCTATAAAGATCTATAAGCATTAATAAGTACCTGGTTTCTGGATCTAAGGAACTCATTACAGTCTCATCAGCTAGCAGACGTCTCAGACTCTGACAGAGTTCAACATCTGTATTTAATCTGAAAAGATACAGGGTAAAAGAATCCTGCATTAACAACAGACTAAGCATAATACCAGTTTCTCGATATTACTCATCCAAAGGCAGTATTTAGTGAAACAACAATAAAAGCCAAGAACTGTACTTTCAAAATGCTTTCTCGTTCACAATCACAGTTAGAAAGTAGAAAATTTCCAGACAGAGCATGTGTGGACAAACCAGCATGGAAACGGGTCTTGTGCATCTCACAGAAAAATACTTTTGGACGGTATTTTGTGGCAATATGAGCAAGTCTAACACTGACTGCTTTTTTCTTTATGAACAAAGATAACTGTTGTGAGAGCATAAAGCTGGGAAAACGGTTTTCTAACCCTTACTTTGAAAGGACTCCATTAAAGGAAAACCTGTGCTCAAGCTGGCCATCAGATAAATGTACTGCTGATTGTCACTGGGCTAGACTAAGAGCTTACTATCCCCAGAATATCTCCACATACCAAGCACTGTTCCCATGCAGATAATACTGTGTCCATCAGATTTGCTGGCATGTTATGCTGCACTCCCAGGTGGGATATGGTGGGTAACGAAACACATGCACACGGTAGTTTATGAGCCTCTCAAGACAACATAGGAGTAATTTCTTCTTTCTACAAATTATTATCTGAATACCACTTCAGATATAAAAAGTTATATTGTTACACACGGTGTGCTTAATCAAAGTCCTGAGAAATCCACTTTCAAGCATTTTGTACACAAACTTTACAACCACTAGAGAACTGTCACAAGTTCTAGAAAAATGTCACTTGAGCGTTTCATGGGCTTCAGTGAAGCGGAGTCATAAACTGCAACTAAAACAGAAAAACCTTTCATGAGATACTGTAACGAAACTAAAGCTTTAAATATCTGTAACAGAAGACTGACACTTTGTTCCCATGCACAAATTTTTTGTTGATTGCTGTTTTCATAGATGATCATACAGTAATTTTTAAAGCTGCATGTGGAAATAGAAAAAAAAAAAGAAAACATACTTCTCTACCACAGTACCAATGTTCCTGCAAGCTTCTTCAGCAGCCTCTCTGAATGCAAAGTCAGGGTGGGCAACCTTTACAAAATCAGCCTGACAGAGTAGAAGAAGAAAACAATGAGGCAAAAAGACAAATAAAAAAACCTCCTGGCTTATAAACAAATTGCATTCAAGCAGTTCCACTTATATTAACATTTATTTCTACAGTTCAATGCAATCATTTTGTAGACTTTTCCTTTTTTTGTCTAAAACATAAAGTTGATTGGAAAACTTCGCTGACAATTATTAAACCACACAGTTCGTCTTTCCAATAAACATCATTAATTCACACACTTCTTAAAACATTTTAAGTAGTGTGTATCTTAGAGTCCTTATAACACAGTGCTACTCCCAAATATTTAAATGTTATTAAAAAAGATTTTTAAAACTAAATTTTCTAGTTAAGAAGAAAGCACACCACCAAATGTGTGTATTTCCTAAAACCAAGAAATACTAATTTTTTGTAAATCTCCAAATACTTTAGGGGGTTCACAAGGATAGAAGGATGCTAAAAGGGACTGGGGAGCTAGGGGCTTCCACGACTGCTGACATGAATACAGGGTGGTTTTAGCATTGAAATTATAGACATAAAATATTAGGAATATATTTAAAGTCTAGGACTATACTGAAGACATTAAGCACGATTTTACAGAAAGTACGTGCAAAAAAAGCTGATAGTACAAAATATGATTGCAGTTTGATTGAAAAGGCAGCCTTAGAAATGTTACACACTTAAAATTGTTACTTCTTAGAATTCCTTTTTAAAATCCTGTATAATACTGACAGGAAAGGTGCTGAATGACAGATATCAAAATTCTTAACAACAGATAACAATCACCAAATAACTTCCAGATAGTTCTGCAAACTCTGCATCTGTGAACATAAAAAACCTGAATATAGTACAAAGATTATTTTAGCTCAGCAAACTTATACAAAACTATGGCCATTGAACTCTGATATTAAATGTTTTACTTAGGTATTGATTGATTAAGCAGAATTAGGCATAGTCTATACAAAACATAAGAACTAACAACTTGACAGAGCTTATAAGTACTTTCAGAAGGAAAAAGTACCCGGCACAAAAGATGTCTTAAATCTACGAAAGAATAAGAAACAAGATTGGAGAACTGAAAACACATAGAGACATTCAAATGTGAAGACCCAAGTGATGTCAAAAAACTCAGTAACCTATTCCCTATGAACTGATTTCAGCATGAAGGTTCGTTCTGCTTCTTCCAACCAAAGAATGACGCTTTGATAAAAGATATACTTTGGGCAAACTTCCAGAGAGCAATATGAAATGCTCTAATAAACTTAAAATTTTGTGATGCAGAATATCAGACCAAGTACTCTAAATGTGTGGAGCACAAAAACTACAATCTAAGAAACTGCTGCCTTTTTCTTGTGTTAATAAAAAAGTGATATTGTTCAGTTTCATCTGCTGCCTTTACTCTGGAAGTTCTTTATGGACCTTCACCTATAAATGATCATAACTTAAAACATGTGCACTGCCACTCCAACTTTAACACTGAAATCAAAACCCTCTTTTCCATAATGTAAGTGATATTGGAGAGCTCATATATTCATATTGCAGCAAAACCACAAGAATGGTTCACTGTTGTTTTTCTTGTTTTGGCTTCTATAGTATTTCTGCATCTGTCTTAAAAATAACTGGACAGTTTGACAGGATTTGTACTTAGCTATCATTTGGCAAAAGCCTTTGTAATTCACTTTCAATCAATTTAGTTTTCTGTCTTAACACAAAACTTCATGGAGCTGATCTGCTATTTATTGCAGTGTAGAAAATCATAAAATGGAACATAGTGTAAGCTCAGCCAGTTTAAAAGAATTTATGTAAAAATAAAAAAAGTAATGTACCAAGTCTGCTACTCTGCACAGGCTATCTGAAAGCTGATCAAAGATCATTACAGTCTCTGGCCCAGGTGGTGTTGAACAAGCCTTCTGGACAAGCTGTTCTGATTCCTGCAATGCTTTGTCCTGTGCTTCTTGAAATCCTTCTGGACAGCTCAGTTCTGGAACACCAAACAGACCCTGCAGTGCAAAACACAGTGAAAACACATTACTAGTCCCCTCCTTGATTTCTGCACCTTTGTTTCAAGACTGAATTATCACTACAGAATTTTACCAAAATGACCCTAGCTAGCATATTGGAACACTTCACTGGATAGCAGCACCAGATACCAAGAGATTGCAGGCAATAGGACAGCTGTCTCAGGCTCACTAAATGAGCCTCCAATACTGGAAGCAGACCTCAAAGGAATAATCAACAACTGCAAACGTTTGTGGAATTAACAGTTTTATTCTTGAAGTTCCTATCAAGCCTGGCCCTGTCCCATAGGGCGAGGCAAACACACTTATTTGTGCAGGGTAAATGCAGATGGCACTTTTATGTTCTGCATTTGTAGAAGACACTTAGAGAGGTTCTACCACTGATCAAACAAAATTACTAATGCTAGCAGGCAGAGAAGTTCCACAGTGCAGACCTACAACAGGAAAAAGATTTCAAAGCAGCACAGAATCCCCTGAGTTGGAAGCGATGCCTAGACTTTTAGTTTTTATGTATTCTTCATGTATTTGTAGCTTTGTAGACTGTTAATACATAGTTATAACTTCTAGTACTTTTCCAGCTCTCTTTCTCACAGTTAACAAACTCCTATTGATGCATTCTTGAAATTCTGTTTAGTCTTACCTGTTAGTTTAGCAAGGACACTTTATTTTGCACCACGTATCATAGACATAATAAAATGCAGAGTTCAAAGATCGGGGGGGCTTGGGGGGGGAGCTCCAATAGGGCTGAACCCGAGGGGGAAATTATCTAACCCAACTGCTCTTCTAATTGGACAATAATTACCAATCAAATAAAAAAATTACCTATCAAAATAGGTATATTAATCAACTAACCTTATAAAAATTGTAGAACTACAGTATCACGTGTACATATCACCATGTTGTGCACCTTGAAGGCTTTCAATTAAAGATTTGTTTTTATATTATCATTTTAACAGTTTGGAAAAGCTTGGTGTTTTATTCCACATGGCAGAAAGGACCCACAAGGATCACTGAAGTCCAGCTCCTGGCCCTGCACAGCACCCTCCCCAAGAGTCACACCATGGGCCTGAGAGCACTGTCCAAGTACTTTTCGAACTCTGTCAGGCTGGTGCTCTGACCACTTCCCTGGAGAGCCTGTTTCAGTGCCCAATCACTCCCTGGGTGAAAAACGTTATCCTAGTAATTCCTCAATTTCATTTAAGTTAAAGCAACATCTATTCAAGCAATAGACTCGCTTTGCAACTGCCCAATTACAACATGAGCATCTCCTCATCTCCTGACTACAGCATTGAACAGTGAAAGGTATGTGATTTCACAAAAAATCGCTCTCTTCCAAATTCAACCTCAGTACCTAAAAATCATAAACTGGATTTTCAAATATGCAGTCCAGTCAGTTTATAATCCACTTTCTGCAAACTCTTTATATTATAACAGTCAGCTGCAGGCTTGCAGCTTGCTAGTATTTATCCAAATAAAACAAAAAGCTACAAATTGACAGCTCATCTGTACAAGTATACATTCTGAAGCAAAAGCAACCCTTCAAGTATGCATCTGGAACATTCTGAGTTGCTTTTTCCTATTTTCCTTCAGTCACTGTTGCTAAAAGAACCTTATCTTTTGCTAATGAAAGAAAACCTTTCCTCACACTTCTCATGTTTTAATTTATTATTTGGGAACAGGAACTGGACTGAAGTGAACACTGAAAAAGGTATTTTTCTATCTTTACACATGTGCACACAAATATAAATATACTTGTATCACAGCACTCTTGAATAATGTTCTCTGTGTAAGACACTCGAGACCGCCCTTTCACTCAGATCTTCAGCCAGAGGATGCAGTGTCCTGCAATATCCCTGGGAGCTCTATTCCTGCTGCCCTACATCATCACCCACCCTCCCAAGCAAGCTCTTCCTGCACATGTAGTGCTCTGTGATCAGGATGTATCTCCTAGAGATAAATTAGCTGTGGAACTCCTCTTACATATGATATCAAGTTTAATTCAAAAATTTTAACGTTACCAAGAAATGAAGCCTGGTGTAGCTCTCGCTGTTCTTTAATGTCATTGGCCACATGGCTGAAACATTTCTGTCTTCACTTGATCTCATCGTTAATATCCTTCCTGGCACAGCCTCTTTGTAAGCCTGAAATACGCACCTCTATTCTTAAAGATCTGTGGGCTACGTGAATCATCTGGAACACATTCCCTAGACCAGCCAAATGGACAATATTTAACTGGATTATTTCCTGAAGCAAGACTTATGTGTGCTCGCAGAAGCATGAGAACCTGAAGAATGGTTTCCCAAGCAAGTGCCAGATTATTACAGAGGTCAGATCTGTCCTCGCTAAAGCCCCAAGTTCAACAGCTCCACCTGGCTGGGCACCATGGCAGAAATAGCTGAGTCAGCAGGCAAACACCTGGATTTCACAGCTGCACCTATTCTGTATGCCTTACCCACTGCGGGAGCCTGTTGATTCCCTAAACACACATTAACAAACGTCCCTAACTCACCCTAAAAAAATAAAACCCAACTGTCACCAAATCAGCAGAGAAACCCTTTTTGGTTTTACCACAGACAAGACATCAAGAATAACGCCCAGGCAAGAGGATGTGAGAGCAGCGCGGCTGCTCCTGAAGCGCTGTCCGAGCGCGGCGGCACGGCACTGACACGTGAACGACGGCACAGGCAGGGGAGGGCTGGCAGGGGCGGGGGAATGGAAGGGCTAATCTCACTTTATGGACATATGGGCACCACTGAGGCTCAAAGCGTTCCTACGCACAAGGCCATCATTGTCAAACACATCTGTGTCCAAAAGTCACAACATTTGGGTTTGCTCGAACCAGTACAAACTCTAATAAAAAAAAAATACACACAAGNGCGGCTTCACGCACCCGGCTCGGCCGCGACCTCCGCGCGTCCGCGCTGAGGGGAGGAGCGGCAGCAGGAGGCGGAGCGAGGCGGAGCGAGGCGGAGCGAGGCGGAGCGAGGCGGAGCGAGGCGGAGCGAGGCGGAGCGAGGCGGAGCGAGGCGGAGCNACATTAACAAACGTCCCTAACTCACCCTAAAAAAATAAAACCCAACTGTCACCAAATCAGCAGAGAAACCCTTTTTGGTTTTACCACAGACAAGACATCAAGAATAACGCCCAGGCAAGAGGATGTGAGAGCAGCGCGGCTGCTCCTGAAGCGCTGTCCGAGTGCGGCGGCACGGCACTGACACGTGAACGACGGCACAGGCAGGGGAGGGCTGGCAGGGGCGGGGGAATGGAAGGGCTAATCTCACTTTATGGACATATGGGCACCACTGAGGCTCAAAGCGTTCCTACGCACAAGGCCATCATTGTCAAACACATCTGTGTCCAAAAGTCACAACATTTGGGTTTGCTCGAACCAGTACAAACTCTAATAAAAAAAAAATACACACAAGAGAGAAATTACCCCCAAAAAACTTCCCTTAAAGCGGTTCAGAAAAGCAGAGCAAAGCACGAGGCTGCCAGCAGCCAGGGCTCCTGCCGCAGCAGGCCCGGCCCTCCCGTCCCGCCGCTCACCGTGTCCNCTCTGGGCTCCCACCGCCCCTCGGATCGCCGGGCGCCTCTGCCCGGGGCTCTCAGCCTGCCGCCCTTCCCGGCTGACCAGCGCCATACCCGGCTGCACCGGGGCCTCTGCCGGCTGATACCTATCCTACAAGTTCTCCAGTTAAACCTAAGGCCCTTTTAAAACGGTTTTTCGGTCTGGTTGTTTCTGTGATACAAACTTGCGGCGTGTGGCTTACGGTAAGAAACTTCGTCTTGCTGAAAAATTCACGTAGCCCTTTCCTCTGCCTGAGTGCCCTTGTATCTCCCTCGCTGTCATTTGAGAAGTGCAGAAGTGCAGTAACCCTAAATTGACCCACCGTGCTCTTTCCATTTGAGCTCTGTGGTCCACACTCGGGATTCAACTACTGTGGGAACATGCCCACATTCCCCTGGCATCCGGGGGTGCTGCCATCAGCCTTATGTCCCCAACACTGCATTTGCACTGAATTTCATGATGCTAACCCATCTCCATTGACATCTCTATTCTCTTCTTAGAGAAGTGAATGAGGTTTCCCAATATTTTTTAAAAATATTTTTGAGTTTTAAAAGAAAAAGAGGGGAAGAAGGGGAAGAAAAAAAAAAGGGAAAAAAATGACAGGATTAATGTTTTATGGCACAGGAAATATCTCTCGATCAGTTCTCTGGCATGCCTGCTTCGATAAATGTCGATAAAATATTATCTTTAATCTGGGAGAATTTGTTTTGCACCAGCTAATTCTGAAGTACAGCAGCTTTATGCTGTATTTTTGCACTGGCCTTGAATATCTGGGAGAATTTGTTTTGCACCAGCTAATTCTGAAGTACAGCAGCTTTATGCTGTATTTTTGCACTGGCCTTGAATATTTGCCCACATCAGAGAATCCATGACACTTCCTGCTATCACTTCATTTTGCTCAATTTCAGACCTGTGACTACACAGAGAGCAAAGAACTGTATTTAAAAGCTGTAAATGAAACAATGAAACTTGCTTGTGCCACACAGCAAGCAGCTTCTGTAGAGGTATCAAACTACACTAATTTCAAATTTAAAAATTATTTTTAAGTGGTTGGATGCAAACTAACCAAATTTCAAGTCTATCTACACATGCCACATTGGAAGATAAAAACTGCCTTGAAAGTAACTGTTGCTTCTTGTTTATACAAGATATCCCACAAGACATAATTCAGGAACTTTTGTCTTTTATTTCATCCCACTTTGCTTTAAAATTTGTTCTTCAGAACTGGGGTACACACCCCTGTGAATGCCTACAGTAAGTCACCAAACCACTAATGCGTTAAGGCCAGCACTGTAGATTCTGAAGACTTGTCCTCTCTTGTGTAGAAGCTGTTCCTGAAGCCAACCATTTCCTGTTGAATCCAGTAGAAATTGCCCAGCAGACAGCAGCTTTCTTAGGGAGGGCTGAAGGGCACAGGCATGCAGCATTGAGGGATGAGGTGGAGTTACGGGCTGGGCAGCAGCAGTGGCTCCAGTGGGTCAGCGGTGCCGAACAGGAGGAAGCCAGAGAAGGTGGTATCGTCATCGCCGTCCGCAAACAGCCCATTGAAAGACTCTCCTTGGTGGGCCTGCAGCCACACCTCATCTCCTCCCCGCAGCTCGAGGATGGCAGCTCCCGAGGCCTGGTCCTCTCCACTCTGGTACCTGTCCACTGTGTGCAGCATCTTCATGCCGTTCTTAACGAGAGCTACTCGCACGTTCCGTGAGTAGACGGTGATGTGGTAGGTGAAATAGTAAACACCGGGGTGCTTGCAGGTGAACTTGCCAGTAGCTGAGTTGAAGTCATTCAGACTGTTATACAGCACCTTGTCAAACTTGATCGGGCGATTCGGAGGGGGAAACTTGGTGTTGGCTGTAAGGCCAACACTGAAAGCACTCCTTGGCAGGACTCCTGGGGCACCTACGTTCCCCTTGTCTCCTCTGTCCCCTTTCAAGCCTCTTTCCCCCTGAACTCCTGGATTACCCTGTGGCCCTATACCTCCAGTATTACCTTTAGGACCTGGATTACCAATTGGGCCAATCGGCCCTGGGAAACCAACTCGTCCAGGATGGCCAATTTCACCCTTTGTCCCTTTGGGACCAATGTGTCCAATGTCTCCTTTTAACCCTTTTTGTCCTTGCAGTCCCAGCTCTCCCTTCTGACCTTTGTAACCCACTGATCCCATAAATCCTTTTGGTCCCAGCTTCCCAGGTGGTCCTCTTTCTCCTTTATCTCCTTTGTTCCCCTTCTCTTCAACAGTCCCATTGGTTCCTAAAGGGAAAGAAAACAACAAAAGCAAAACCAAATAATAATTTAAAAAATGCAACTCCACAACTTTTTTGTGATCCACAACTCCACAACTTTTTTGATTGGAAGGCACAAATTGAGGTTCATCATGAGGAGATACATGTGCAGGTGTGCATCTCCACTGTGCATACTCCACTGTGCTCACTGTACACACAGTTTCTCATACATTTAAGAGCAAGATAAGCATAATATCTGAAAAGCCTGTTATTTTGTTAGAAAACAGGTGCTTTAGCTGGCAGCAGTGAGAATAAGCTCAAAGAAAGGAAGGTTGTCTATAGGCTGATTATAACACTGACAGCTCACATCACCTCGTACAAAAGCAACATCTGTACACATTTTTTACAGCCTTTGGTGTACTGAATGGGTGAGAGGGTTCACAATTTAATCAGAGAAAGAGGTTTTTTTTACAACATCCTGAACTTGCTTGCCACATTTCTGTAATTTCTATGTGATGTTTCTATAATTTCAACATATAATTTCTACTTTTCTTGGGTTACATAGGTTGCTACTGCAGCACAACTAAAGGTGTTTTGTCCTGGTTACTTGCCACTCTATTCTTTATTTATCCTTCATCCACCATTGATCAGAAGATCAAAGCCTTCAAAGCTGCTCTGGTTGCTGCTCAAGGTTTTGAAGGTGACGATCTCATGATGTGAAAGGGAATTTAGCAGTTGATAGACAAAAGACACCATAAAGAACATATGCTCAATCCACCAGGAAAAGAAGCTGATCAATTCTGCTCAATGGCCCTTGGCTTCTCATGTTAGGAATAATGCTGTTTGTACAGTTTGTTGTTCTCAATTTAGAAATGAGAGAATTTAAAATAGATGAGATTGTATGATGAGTTCACAAACACAAGGGCAGCAGTTCATAGACAAATATTAAATTGAAGCACTTCTCTGACCTCGTTCACCTTTCTCTCCATCGACACCATCTTTTCCTGGACTGCCAGGAACTCCTGGCTCACCTAGTACAGAAGTAAAAACACAGATTTTCATTAAACAAATCACCAGAAAATTTGGGAAGAGTCCTTCTTTAATCCTTCCTCCTCAAGCCTGGCCAAACAGTAATGTAAAGCATACCCTTATTCCTGACTTTTAGTGTCTGCCACTGCTGGTACTTTTATCTTACGGAAAGATTGACAAAGAGCAGAGAAACTCTGCTTGAGGATGGTGCTTTTTGGGTGCAGAAGGAATCCTTGGCATGAAGAGGTGAGTTGAGACATGTACAGTTGTTATAACCTGGTGAGGATCACCAGTGTGAAAACCTCTTCTCTTGTTGCCTCCATCCATGAAAGTTCAGCAAGACACATTGCTGGGGCAGGAAGCCTAGCAGTTAAACAAGGACATGGTTTAGTGGTGGGCCTGTGGCGATGGGTTAATGGTTGGACTAGACCATCTTAGAGGCCTTTTCCAGCTGTAATGATTCTGTGATTCCAAGAATGGTGAACTCCCACCTCAAGAAGAGATGTGCAGGAGTTTGACCGATGGTCATAGATCATTACAGTGGAATAATATTGCCTATAAAGCTGAGGAAGGCATTCACACTCTTGATCCCTGTACCTAGCATGACATGGACTTTCCTCTGCTCTACAGAGAGCAATTATAGAAGTTATTTTTATTGTACAGAGGTAGTACAGATGCCCAAGAGGTCCATGATCAAATAACTGGATACATCCCGAGTGCAGCAACAGAAGAAAAACAGAGTTGGCAGTTTGGTTGTAATCATACTCCAAGAGTAGCTCTCCAGCCATGTGGACCAGAGAACAGTTCTTTAGCAGTTTCCTGCACTTTGGGTGCATCCCAGCATCTGCTGAAATTTCATTGACTTGGTAAGGAACAAAATTAATCCTCATGTATTAAACCACAAAGATGTATCTACATAGAGTGTAAAGGATGGTACATTAACCCCACGTTGTTCAAACAAAGAATAGTCAGTACAGTCATCATAACAGATGAATTTAGGAAAAAAGTTGGGGAGTTTACCAGAATCTAATGGTATCATGATAACTCACTGGAGTGCAGGAAGGGCCTTTAGAAAAAAATGAAAATAAGAAAGCTTTAGGTTTTCTATTTTTCAGACCTTTCTCAAACCCTGCATACAGAAAAAGAGGGCAGTTAAATGTATATGCCTATTAAGATGCTAATGCAAATATTTGTTTCTTTCTATATTTTAAAAGGTGATAAAATGTTATATGTCCACGTGCCTGAAGATATATCACCTTGTGCAACCCTGGCCTTGATATTCCAGCATAGATACAAGGGCCATCATTAACTTAAGGCTTAAGGTATTATGGAGTGATTAGCTTTAGGATGCTGAGATTACCTCTGGCTTTGATATCTCACACAAATCTCTATTATAGCCTGCTGGAGCAGAAATGAATACTACATTGTAGTTCAGTAGTCTCCATTTCTGAACTTACTCTAGTGACTCTTGAGTTACAGCAAGCAGGCACACTCAGAATCAAGTCCTACAAATACATAATTTAGATAAGAAAGAGAAATCTTCTTACCACCGCATACTTCCTGCTACACCAAACAAGGTATCAGTTGTTACTTCTTTTTAGTGGGCTTGAAGTTCTTTGCAGAAATATAGTTTCTACCTTAGAGAAATAGGAGTAGGTTTGCAGGCTTTAAAATTTTCAAATAAACTTGAAAATATTCCCATGATAGAAGGCAAAGCCTTTTTATCTTTTGTTTTTATCTCATGAACCTGACATCTCCATAGTATTTGCTGTCTTGCTTTCATTAAGCCTTTCTTTATATTTCCTTCTTCCAACAGGTAAATGACAAATGTCTGAAATGTTTTATGAAGGCTAGGCAGAATAATCCCATTCATGCAGAGTAACTACGGACAAATTTGGGAGCAAATTTTGGCCTTGCATTTGATTCATTAAATCACTCATTCTGAACATAGTACCTGTATCTCCCTTGTCTCCTTTTGACCCGTCACGTCCATCACGACCAGGTATGCCATTGTGCCCAGGATTGCCAGGGATGCCAGGATACCCTTGGGTGCAGACGTCCTGGTTTTGAGATTCTGCTGTGCTGACTACTATAGCCAGCAGTACAATCCAGCTTTTCATCCTTTAGATAGGTTATTTGACTTTGGCTGAAATGTTCAAGAAGAAAAAATACATCTGCCTATGTCTACCCTAGAAAGGAATGCAGGGTGGTGGAGGGAGGAAAACAAGGAAGTGGGTTTTCACCATGTCTATTGTTTTATTTATAAATCTCTCTATAGCATTAATTACAGTCTTGGAGACTACCGAGTGCTATTTTAAAAAATTATTTAATGGAGATATCAGTCCTGGCATCATTCTACATTTAAAATATTAGCTTTACGCAATTCTCCATCCACATTTCTCCCTGCACCTACTTGTGACTGCACAGTTGTACCTTTAATCTCCCAGGAGATGGTGTCATGACAGGTGAGCCAAAGCAATTTGACCCCCTCACTCAGCACAAAGAAATCACTTTTAATTTTTTAAAATTTTTTTTAAATTATTATTATTCACTCCAATTAGTCCCCTACTAGGTTAATAAGTTGAATGACCTCAGAGGAGGGGCTAGAGTTGGAGCAGAGTGAGATTAGGGCAAAGGCGTAAGGGATCATGAGAGTTTTTTGTCAAAAACAAGTCTTTAGCTGGGTGCTCCAAATTAATTTAACTTTGCTACAGAAAGTCCACCTTATATTTATTTTTTCATTAGAGAGTTCCTCCTATATAATGTCTTTTAATATAGGCCCATTGAAATACATTAAGACTTAATCCTGGACACAGCTGGTTTAATTGAGTGTAAGAGCAATTGTTGGGAAGAGATTAGACTGAGGAATAAAAAGCAAATAGCAACAAAATTAATACCTGTTTTATTTGGAATTAATATCCATAAATGTCTAATGCTTCAGCTATATATGTTAAATACTTAAACAGGTAAAAGTGATTGTTAGTATGAGTAAACGTTACACAATTGCCTCTGGAATTGGTTCTTTTATTAATGAGGAGTAAGATCAGTATTTTTTTTGCAATATTAACTAGCATTAACTAAAAAAATTATGTCTTCTCTTTAAGCCCTTCACCACAATCTCTCACTCTCATGAAACAATGCACCCAAGTACCATGTAGAGAGACATCAGTACGTCCTCAATAAGAATAATTACCCCTTAACTTAATTTATAGAGTAAGGTTTTAGCTTTGGGACATGTTCCTTAAGCTTTTTATTCTGTGTTCAGAAAAGTTCCCCATTTTGGAACCATTATTAGCAATGATTTATGGTGTCTTTGCCAATGGATTTACTCAGAGATGTTTGATCACCATCTAGAAAAATCCCACTTTGTCTGCTGCTGCTGGTTGGCACTAAAGAAAAGTGAAAATAGAAAAGACATTTCCTCCTTCTGAGGTATATAAATAATTGCTGCATTAGTCAAAGGACTCCATAAGAGTGCAAAAGGAGGAAGTGCTCTGTATGACACTTAGGTTATGATGCATCCCATGGAGATGTCTGGCAGTCCTTGTCCACTTACAGAAAACCCCATTCCCACTTATCTAGGGAAGCGTTTCCTGCCTAAAGAATAGACAGTGTGGTCCCCATACATGCACGCCTCTCCACAACCTGACATCAGTATCATCATCATATATATAGGACCTTTGTTCTTACCTTGTTCACTTGGTACTTGCAGTGTTCTTGGGCATCTTTAAACTGAGCGTAAAAGCTTCATGTAAAGGAATGCACACTCTGATATGTGCCTTGAGGACAAGCACTTGTTTGGTCACTAAATTCTCAAAGGTCAATGATTTAATTTTGAGAGCTGTTCAATAATTAAAACAGAGGTTTAAAGTGGAATCTTTCTATTTATTCCAATATTAAGCTAAAGTGCTCTGTACTTTGGCTTTTACCACTGTTACATGAAAGAAAATTGTTAAAATGGATTAATAAGGCTTTGATTTCCCTATTCCTTTGTACAAACATATCACAGAAATGTTAGCCGCTGGCAGCTTGGATGATTTGTGGGATGGAAGGCATGTCTCACACCATTATTGTGCTGCTAAAATACGTAGTGAAGGTAATTTCTGGATCAGGAAATTTACAATGCATTTAGGGACAAAGACTATAGAAATTAAAACAAAAAATGCTGAGAATGTGGCATTACAGTTATGAGGTGATTATGGAAAAGAAGTAACAAGGTTGAATTAAAAATAGAATAAATAAATAAAATTACAAAGTTTTTCATGTGCAATTAGCAGCCTCCCCATCTAGCTATTCAAGCAACAGTCAAAGCTATTGGGCTACTAAATTATGTATTAGCGGTAACTAATTTGAAAAAAGCCATAACTCAATTCTTAACGGTGTCTTCTTGAAACTACTGGGACTGCTGTTGTCTAAGGACTAGTGAAAGTCAACTGAGCTTATCATCAACTCCCTAAATGCTGATCATCAACAGCGAAGGATAAAACCAAAAGTAACGTGAGTTAATGTGTTAGAGGAAGTGGCCTTAATTCACCCTTGCTGGTTCAAGTGATTGCAAACAGTGTCTGAGGGTGTCACCACACTGCAAAGATGTGACACGTGTGCTCTGCACACATCAAAGAACGTTCTCTCAGCACCGCAGAGAAACGAAATTTTCTGTAAGATCTTCACCACCACCCTGTGGCGACACCAGAATATTGCAAGAGCTGAGTTGCCCTGGCTTGAACCTGGGACATCGCGTCCACCGCGCTCCAGGGAAAAGGAGGGACCATGGGCAGCAAATCGCTGCTGTACTTGAATGAACTTCTGTAGCCAAATTAACATTGCTGCTATGCAAACTGAGAAGAAGAAACGAGAGCCACAATGAACAATCTTTTTCTCTTTACTCATTAAGCACCATCTGAAATTTTCTAAGCCTGCTTAGCCTCAGCCTCCTTTCTCACTTGAAAGTTACACAGGAGCCAAATTCACAGAGTCATTAAAAAAACCCCCATCTGCCAGTTAGGAATAACGTCATTCATTAGTTACCTACACCTTGACGGACTCTGCAGTTAGTCTGGTTTGACGCATTTTTAACAGACAATCAAGAAAATTGCTGTAGAAATAGCCTTAAAGACAAATGTTTCCTTCAGCTGCTTTTTAGTGCCTTGTCTCATCACAGAAAAATGATTTGAAAATAATTACATGGTAGTAAGAGTTCATCATTTGCTCTTAAAAACATTGCATCTGAAAGGCAGGAGATGCAGAGGGTTTTTAGATTGACTGCAGTGCTAATTACCTTTGTTAGGAGATGAATATGACAGCAACGACCATGATGGTTAATTAAATATACCTGACCTTATTAGCAGAGCAGTTTGTAGACACTTTTTGAGTAAGTCAGTGTCTCTAAAGTCCGGAGTGTGCTTACAGGAAGAGGCCATGGTGCACCTGGGGATCCTCCTTTCTTCTAAAGCAGTTTCAGCTTTCCTGAAAAAAAATCCCTGGGAGAAACAGTTGATGAATGCTACATCACCTTGTGTTTGGAGAGCAACTCAGCCCTCGAAGAGCAGTGGTACTCCTTCCTCCACGATCTGCCCTTCTGAACTTCACTGAAGTGACTCCAGTGATGAGGACGTACAACTTCCAACCTCTGCCTGTCCACAGAGCGGTTTGGCTGCCAATGCAGGTGTCCCACTCTGAATGCTTCAAACATTAAAATGACTCAGGTAAATGTTGTCCAGGTGTCAATCACACATACACCCACCCCCCCCCACCNNNCCCAAGATGCACAACAGAAATGTAGGATGTAATGATGTAAACAGAGGGAAGGTGTGATGGATGCAGGTCACTTGTCTGGTGCAACCTGTTGTAGGTGCCAGCAGAGACATTTGGGGATGCCACATGGAGTCTACAAAGGAGGTGTAGGTGTAAACATATGTACACACACACACACACACACACACATCTGTTTTTTTAAATCAGAGCCTAAACCTAATAGTGGTAGTAGGTGAGTTCTCAGCCTCAAGCGCTGGACAAGTTCAGATTGCAGTGAACTAAACAGAGACTTAAGATTAACAAAAAAAGCATTGTGCTGACAGTTTATACAGTTTTTTCATATTCTCACAATTACATATCCTCTAGCTAGTTAGGGTAACTAGATTTTGTAAAGCACTTAAAAACACATTTATTTTTGTAAGGAGTATTTGTGTGCTTTCCTTACAAGCGATGTGGTGTGCTGTTTTTCACTGCTGAGTTTTTCAGTTCTCCTTTGATTCTGGAACATGAAAAGGCCCTAGTCCTTTGTCTCTGTTACCAAGCACAGACCATTATGCAGCCTTTAGAAAATACTTCAACAACAACAACAACAAAACCCCCTAAGACAATCAGTGCTATTTCTGTGCAAACTAAAAGCTCCATCTGATAGATCAGCTCTCAAGGAACTTAAAAGCTGAAAGTACAGAATGATCTACAGGATTTAGCCTAACTGCCCAAGCATGAAATAAAAGGCATATATGAGCTCACCCTGGCCACATGAACCACAGGGTCATTAGAAAGCCTATTGATTGCTACCTCCTACTCCAGTGTTTGCTGTGAGTATGTTTTTATGTCATTCAATCTACCTCACTAAGTGCTCAAACTGTGCCTTTCACTTTAATGCTGGAGCACTCAGCACACACATCCCACGGCAGCAGCAGCTGCTTTGGGAGGCAGAAACTCTCAGCTGTGAGATGAAACAAGAAATTTAAGAGCCTTGATGTTGGAAAGAGGGGTAAAGAATTAGCAAACCAACTACTGTGCCAGCATTTGAACTCATCAAAAGATTTTAGCAAAGTGTGTTATTTTGTTAAAACTGGTATGTCTCAGCAAAACACAATTTTTGTCACAGCCTGGAGCAGGAAGGACACAGGCACACCTTTCAGGTGTGGCCCTTTGCCATGTCAGAATAACGAGATACAAAAAACTTCCCGGAATGAGAGAAGTCAAATCCCCAGCTATGCTGCCCATTGCTCTCAAGCAGGCACGTAAGTCTGTTCACACATATGTGCAGAACATGCCTTTTGGGTGAACCCCTTTAAATAGTTTTGCTTTCATTCCTAAGAAAATAAAATTAAATCCTCCTTACCTGCACTGCAGTACTTAAGTCACCATCCTCTGTTAGCAGGAGCTTGATTAGCACAGAAGCTGCACCTGCATGTCTTCCAAGGGCTACTGTGTGAACCCTCTGCCAGGACAAGGCAAAGCACGGTAATCACAGGCTGAGACAGCAACAAGTGCAAGCTTTGCCTGAACAATGAGGATTCCACATCAGAACCAGGCTTAGGCATTGTTAAAATGAACTTGTGCTGGGAAGTACTGAAGCTGTCCAGCTATATAACACAAAACAAGAGAGGATGGTGTGACTTTTTTCTTTAAAATACTAGAAGAAATATGACAGTTGATGCATTTTTGCATCACAAAGAAAATTCTGTAGACAATAAAAAAAACCACAACAACTTTAAAACTGCACAATAAAGTTTTATAAGACAGATGAGCAACTTCAGCTTTGTATATTATTTAATTCAACCATGTACAATAAGAGAAAAATAAAAGGAATGTAAGTTTGTACTTATTTCCAGAAAATAGATTCATTTGACAAACAACATTCAAAGAGTAAATAAACCTCGCAATGCAGTTACTCCAGAACAAATGCACATCAAACTACTGCTGTCCTATATGCTGTACGTCAGGCGTCAACAGCCAATTCCTCTGCTCCGCAGCCAGGACACTTCATTTACAACATGTGTAACAGCACACACATGGGGTGAGATGCACAAAGCCATGTACGGAAGGTATAATGTTACAAAACACTTACCAAAATAAAATATATATGCAAGTTATCCCTAGTATTTACAATGAACAGTTTTAAATTAGAGATCGTTCAGAAGGCATCTCCTACACAGAAATGCCACACATACAGAAAAAAAAAGCAGAAAGGCAGTCAGAGAAAGGTACTGTGTTAGTTATGGCAAAAGACCTTTGGCTCCAAAATTGTGATATAATTATTTCTAAAAGACAACTAAAATGTGGAACATTTGAGAAGTCTGTCTTTGAACTCAGTTCTTACCCTGACCACTAAAATTCAATATGAAATTTAGCATGGCAAGAGCCACTTGTAAAACAATCTTATTATTTTATACATCAAATGCTCTGAGTTGGATGCAATTATGGTTTGGCATTTCCTAACTCAGTGGGAACACATTTGAAGACAGTTATATTTTACTGCATCTCATGCAAAAAGTCTGAGGTTATCTGCTCAGCAGGCCATCAGGAAGGCTCCGGCTGGGCTTTATTGAAATGAGGCACAAATGTTCTTAGGAGTTGCCCTAGAATTTTTTATAGTAACTTAAAGCATGCAAGTGGAAAAGAACAGATGTTTCCATCACAGCTTTCTGATGATATATATGTAAGATTTGTCACCAGAAGGAGAATCGGGGTAAGAGTTGCTAGAATTCAAACTTCTGCATTTCATTTGCAACTCCTTCCCAGAGACTCTGAAGTGAGGCTAACTCCCAAGTAAGTATTTGTCTCAATTGTTGAATAATATAATTTGTGTGTTTTCATTTCTCTATGATTTGTTTAAAAGACTATGGCATAGTATAAATTTGACCTGTCTTACTATATTCAATCTTAAATCTGTTGCAAGGTCATATTGCAAAGAAAGAGCATTACAAAACAACCGTCTATGTAAAACTGTCCTGAGTAATCTGCACCATGAAACATTTTCTTTTTATCTCTTTGAAATTCACTTATTGAGAAAAAACCTGCTGCATCCAAAACCATATGCAAATATTTCTCTTCATTTTTAGGGCTAAGGCACCAGCACTAATACATGGGAAGAACCTTCATGGGCACTGACATGTCAGAAGAAAGATCCCCAAACGTTTTTTTTCCAGCACCCCACATAAACGAGTGCTGGAAGGAAGTAGGTTTCAGCAAAAACACATGTAAGTGTGGATCTCATAATGTCTTCAAGTCCAGATGGCAAAGTTTCTGGGTGAGCACTGCAATCCAACTTCAGCCTTTTTCTGCACTTAGAACAAGTCTTTCAAAATGTGATTATGAAAAACATCATCTTCACTTGCACCGTTCATGCATCTCATTGTTTTACAGCCTGAACGTGGAAAGTACCCACAAAAATGGGTATGTAAGAAACACAAAAGGCCTACTCATTTGAGGGGAAGGGCGTGCATCCATGCACTGCATTTGGAAGTCTGCTCCTTGTGTTTAAATTGAGCATTTAGAATTATCTATTTTAAAAAATCTGAGCAGCAATGACTAGCTTAAACATTAAGAGAAATATACAAGCAGCTTTTTTCAGTGACTTCCCTGTGCATTTTCTTTCAGCTGGATCACTACAAATGTCAGTGTGCACTTCCAGTTCTTAACTGGTTTAGGTCATCTCCCATTGCTATGGGAAAGCACAAGCAATGAAGTTCACTATGCAGGGCACAATTTGGCTGAGCATACCAGACTTTGCCTTACTGCTGAGCTATATATACAAGGCATTTGAAATGTACAGTTGTCAAAAAGATGTAATTTAAAATCCAAACCACAAACCTGGGCTTTGCAAAAGTGGCCACAAAGTTATGAAATCACAAAACCTAGTTACTAGTGGGCTTCACAACTGATGATAAATAAAAATATGGAGGTAACAATAGTAGTTGGAACAAATACATCTTTAAAATAAGGCTTTTTTACATAGTTGTTAAAATACCTGGCATTTAGCCCCTTGTTTGTTTTTCATATATTACAGATCTGTGACAAAGCTGATTGTGCCCATTGTCAAAGAATACCCTTGGATCTATCCTAATCATCAGGTAATGCCCCTAATCAGCAGCACAGGATAAAGTATTGTAAAGACATTCATAGCAAATCAGTTCTGAAACATTTTGAGTCTTTATTTCCTTCCATATTCCCAGCAGTCTTGTCATCCTTGATGAGAATAAGCAAGCAGGAACTATCAGTGCTACAAATATCAGGATCCTCTTTCTTTCTGGCGGCTTTTTAAAAGTTATTCTCCCAGATCAATTTCACGCCACAGAGGAATTGAAGCAATGCAAATCATGGATTGCATATGCTGGCCAGAGCTGACCTTAATCAAGTCAGGTCCTTCTCCTTCCAATGGGGACTGATGACACCAAGACAAAAATACAGCTCTGCTCCACACGATTTCTCTGTCCCATCCACTAAGGATTTCTCTTTCTTTTTGAAGAAGTTATTGGTCAAAACCCATTGTCAATTGAATGTGTACAAGAAGCATGGATCCAGACCACTTCAATATATTTACATTACTATTTATTCATTTTCTAAGTCCAGCTATATGAATAAAAAGCATGAGATCTATGTAACATAGCCAACAGTCACCATGTACTGTCTCAACTCTAATTTTGTACATTCACATTATCTCCGTGAGAAAATAAAAATGTATTTTTTACACAGAGAAATAAGCATATTGGAAATACAAAGAAGAGTCTCCCAGGTGAAGAAATGCGTGAAAAAGCGTTATGAAAGCTCTACACTGAAGAGCATACCTGCATGCAATATATTGCTCTGACTGAAATTAATCAATCAGAGATGCCCTGGGCTCCTCTTCTTTCCACCTGTGTGCAATAAATGCACATATCTTTACAGTCCATTTCACACTCTGTTCATGTTTCTATAGGACAGAATAAAATTTCCCTGTTCCAATCTGGAATACAGTAAGGCCTTGCGGGATGTGCTCCTGCCATTTGGCAATGTAATAGAAAAAAGACAGGAAGGATGACAGTCCACTAAATTCTGCAACAGCTGGTTAATCACATGGGATATCTCCACCTGATTTTAATGGGTGATCTGTGCTCAGTGCTCCAGAAGGAAGGAGAAAATTCTCCTACGACTCCTTGCTGATACATCCCTAAGGAAAAATTCCTCCCTATTCAAAATTTGGCCATCAATATAAGGTTAAGAAAAATGAAATGTTACAATGACCTGCATGAGTCCATCACTTCTTCAACACAACTAAGAAACAAGAGATCAAATACTGCTGTTTCTGAGTAACAGCAAGTTGTCTTCGTCAGAAGAGAGACTGCTCTTCATCAGCAATGATGACACTTGGCAACATGGACTTCAGAGCAGCCTTGACAAACTTCTTTCTTATCCAAGACAAAGGCTGCATTCCTGGCTCAAGGGAACTCAAGGTTCTGCCTCTGAAACAGGAGATTCGCTGAGCTCAAGTAAGCCTGACTGTGTCTCCAAGGTCCTCCTCTGGAATGAGTCTCCCTCTGTGCTGATGTCCTTCCAGGTCCTTGGCCCCTCACTTTTTAAAGGGAGTGAGTTTGTTGAAGGTATGCCAGAAGAGGGATGGCTTCCGCTTGGGTTCTGCCAGGGCAAAGACCTGCTGCTGCGGGATGCTAGTAGGCACGGTGATGTGTCGCTGGTGAAGGGGATGAAGGGTTTGGTGTGGAGGAGGCACGGGACACCCATTGTAGCTCACACCTGCGGAAGAACAGTAGGAGAAAGCACCTGAGTCAGCCAGGGAAATTTAAGCACAGAGCAAGGGGACATGATGAATTTCGCCATGATCTTGAATAGCAGGACTTATACTAAGGGTTGCCTTTTCTGATGTTTGACTTTTTAATTGCTGCATTGATTTGGCTTAAGAAGACAACAGCACCAGTAAAAATAATATAACAAAATTACCAAAAACAAGCAGCAGTTTCACACAGCTGGACTATATTGTTTGCACAAGTAAATCTTGGTATTTCAAAGGAATGACTTCAAACAGCAGATACCAGTACTTCAGTCCACTCTCAGAGTAAGGCTGGGTGAAATATTGCTACCAACAAGAATGTTGTTTCTTCCATTTGAAATATGTTTTTCTGGGTGAATGTTCTTAAGACTTTGAATTTCATTCATTCTGAACAGATCTCCTAATCACAAACTTCAGCCACTCCCCTGAAAATCCAGACAGGTTATAGGGGTATCTATTGATTGATAAAGAGAAAAGGCTTAAAGAATATTAACTCCAGGGAACAGAAGACAATCTAACATCAACTCCTCACTCCTAAACTCAGACTTAAATCTTATTCCACTTTTCTCTCAGCACACTAGAGATTTACCCGAGTTTGACTTTAAAATGGAAAAGGACAAAATCTGTTGTGATTTGTTTCTGTTGTGATAATTTTCTGAGAGAGGGAATGAATAAAAAAGCCATTTCCTGACAAATAAGCTTCTGGTTCACCCTTCCTTCTAGAGGGATGCCAGAAGAAGCCATTTTGACTGTTATTGTAAATAATATAACAATATGGCTTGCAAAAAGAATTTTAGGACATTTTAAAGAAGACACAGAATTAGTAAAGAAGAACAAGCTCTTTGAGTAAAAGCAAAGGAAGGAATCATAACACTCATTTATAATTTAATCTGTGCATCCAATTCCTCACAACCTTAAAAATAAACAGCTTGCCTTACCTCTTGAGCTACTTCTCTAATATACAGAATACTGACTTGCGTGTTTGAAGAAACTCAGGGAGCTGATTTAGTAGACAGTTTACAGAGACATTGGAATTTAATATTAAAATACAGGTTAATGGAAATTATTTGGCTCCATGTAAACCACAAAAAATGTTTTAAAAAGACTGAAGAACTCAGCCACAGCCAGACTGTGCTATTTCCTAAGGAAAAGATCAATGGAACATAGTAAGAAGGTAATGCAATTCTGAACACCCACCTTTAATTTTTCCTTGCCTTGACTTATGGGCATTCTGCATGGCTTGTTTCTTCTGGTTTTCTGAGATTTCCATACCTACATCAAAGTGTAAATTAGGGCATTAGTACAAAATTACTATATCTAATACTTGATTCCATTAAATTAAAACAAGTAAGTAAACTGTGTTTAAACAATTTTTAGTAAATCTTAGTAGCAATACATCTGAAGTTTTTAGAAGTATGTTTTATATTGTCATATGAACTTAAAGAGTTTTCTTTTGAGATAATGACAGATAAGTCCAGATAACAAGAGATTTTTTAAAACAAGGGTAAATTAAAATTTCTGAAATCTACAAGTCAATAAGTAATAGATCACAAATGCAGAATCCTTTTGGTTTTCACTCACTCTGAGCTAACCTGGGTAACAAATTGGGAGTCACTGCTAGTACAAATATAGGTATCTTTCCCTTCAGTCAGAGGAGAGTATCACAAAATCTGGCAGACACTGAAGCAGGCTGTGATGTGGTTTTGGCTGCATCATTCTGGGCATGGATCCTTTACTTGGGTTTCTCATACATACTTGTGTAACTTACATGAAGCACATGGGTAAGTCTATGCTATTTACTATCATGTGACAGGTGTATGGCTGAGCTGTGGTGAGTACAGGGATGACAGATATCTGCTAGAAGGTGGCATCAGAGACTGGTGGAGTCTGGAGCCCAGGTAGAGGCACTCCAGTTTCCTCTCCCTGTGCACAACACAGTTGAGATACATGGAAATGTCCCATTTGCACAAGGTGACAACAGGGTGCACATGCTGTTTCATTTCATGCTGTGCAGAAGGCTGCACTCATTTCACACATATCCACGGAAAGAGCATAGACGCTATGGTTCAAAGCCAGAATGAAGTGTCTGGTTCAGTTACATTTTGCATCTTCACTCATTTCTCTATACTTTTAAAACCTCCTTTGTTTTTTGTCCTGAACTTATGAAGAAGTTATTACAAATCAGCCTATTAACTTAAAACATCCATAATTTTTGGGTAGCAGTAGTTTATTTTATTCTGCAGGTTTGTTCTTTTTTTTCTCTTATAGAAACAAGGAAACAGATTTTTTAAAAATTGCTTTTAAAAAAGCAATTTCATCACAAGAGATCAGACCCCTTTCTTAGGGTTACTATTAGTGGTTTGGAGAAGGATTTTCTGGCTGTGGTCTTTTCTCTCATATAGTCATAAAAGCTAAGAAAAGCTAGATATGGTTTGGGAGACAATGACTCACACCAAAGTGTCTTTGAAAATAGAAGTAAAATGCCATTTGCAGTTCTGAATTGAAAGAGTATTATTTGTTCTCTGAGTGGTCAGATTAGAGGTTTTGTGTATAGTCCAGCAAGATAGCTCACAAAATCAACAAGACAAATTTAAACCTGAGGTTAAGAATAGTGGCATTTTTCCATTGGTTTTGGCTAAAGGAAATGTTCAATTATGCCAAAAAAGGAAGAAATTTTAGAAAAGAAACAGTCTTCTGGTTAATGGAGAAAACATCCAAGCCACTGTGACTCACAAGACCAGATGGACATTAGCTATTACAACTCAACTATCTTTCCTCTGGTCCATCATACCTGTCCCAAAACAGGAACATCTGAATAGTGAGTTGTAACACTTGAAAAACAACTTTACAGAAGGCTGAATGTCACGTGGGCAGAAAAGACTGCATGTGCCTATGTGCTATTATCAAACACACAGTTTCTATTTTAACTGGTTTTTTTTCCACTATACTGCACTGTCCCTGAAGAGTATCAAGCACAATGGACCCTCCTTGCGCAGTTCTTGCACTCAGCAACCATGGGAAAATGTGACCCAGCTCCAAAACAAGGGTTGTATTATGACAAATCTCACTGCCAGTGCCACCACCACTGTTGAATGGTTACTCTTCTGAGTATCTGCTACAAAGGTGCTACGCCTTTGCAGTTTCCTCATGCTTGAGGATTTCTGCAGTACTGTCTCTTAGGAGGAATGGTAACACCAAGACAGACCTGTGGCTGCCCTGGGCAGAGTCTCAGGAGCTTCCTGACAGACAGCATTTAACTTGCTCAACATACTCTCCCAGTGCTCCATAAAGTAGCCACCCAGGAGGTGGTGCAGAGCTCAAGAATGCTTCTTCTTAGAAAGGACAGAAATGGAAGTGTTCACTTGTTCACTTTTTATCTTCTTTACTTCAGTCTTGCTCACAAAAGTGCAGAAGCTCTGTTTTACTCAACAGCATCCTTCCATGTCACTGTATTATGGTTCTCATTGTATACTAGAGTGGAGTCGTTCTGTAACTTGGTTGTAAGAGGGACAATTGTGTGAACAATTATGATCAGATCCTCAGCATTGCTCTATTACCCTCTGATCATCTTCATCCTTTTGCAATATCCACTGTTTTAGAGTTCTGTTTAGGTGAATTAGGGAATGCACCTACCTCCCATCCCCCTGAGCACAAGGTGACAGAGCAAGCTCCACACAGAGCAAGGCATGAAACCTGTCAGCATTGTGCCCACCAGCCCTGACTGTAATGTCACACTGTGACATTCAGCACTGGAGAAGGGTCAGGTTTGCAAAGTCTGAGGGAACTTTAGCTGTGGCTCCTTCATTGTTTACTCTAGACTCAAGATGACTGGGATTAATTCCAACAGTTGGTGCAATGTGGAAGGGTTAAAACTGACTTTAAATGGAGAATGAACTGGCAAACTTTTAAGTATTTTCTTCTGCTTATGGACTATCTAAAACACATATGGAAGAGGCCTTATTTTTGTCATACTTACAACAGTATCAAACAAAAGAAAGACACTAAGATCAAAAGGGTTACATTTGTAATGTAAGGGTTATTCCTGTCTTCCTATTATTCTGACCAGGTGTTCACACGTGATCATGGAATATAAGGTTTGGCATCTTGTTTAAGTTTTAATAATTTCTGAATTCTATCATCCACTTCACTGCACTTCCAGTGTTAACTTGATGTCAATCCAAAGCCTCAGCCTCAAGAGAGTTATTGAAAAGGAGAAGTTCTCATGCAGCTGACATACACAGATGCACTATCATGGCTTTTTAGAAATGCTAAAAAGTTTTCTTTAATTAGTGTTGCTGCTCTCTTTGTATATGTTTTGCTAATGAAATTTTGCTGGAACTTTTGTCATTGATCTTAAAGGTTGCACAAAACGATGCAAAAGCGAAAAAGCAATCCTAACTATTCATTGACACAGAAGATACACTGTCCTTGGAGTGTCCCACAGGCTGCAAGTCTAAAATCAGTCCTAGGATTTACTACCTTTTTTCCTGCTCACTCATTTCTCTGCCAGCACCAGGGCACCCAGCAGTGCTACTGCTGGGTGTGTAGTTAATGACACCATACAACTGCATGGGCCTCCTGCATACAAGATGTACCACTATATGACACAGACAGTATAAATCTAAAATTATTGCCACTTGGCTTTGTAAAAAAGGGTCCTTTATGAACAGATATTTTTGACCAATCATTCATACAAAAGTGCTAGATTTTAGAGAAATTTTTATTATTGATTGGTCTTTGTTGATTGCATCTTGTCATATCTCATCTCTCATTCTGCTCCATCATGCACCAGAATCATATGGGTGACGCTACCTGCCCTGGACCTTTGGCCCACAGTGACAGTGCAATCACACCTGAATAGGCTTCACTTACGCATCTAAACATCATGTCAGGTAAGAAAGGGACACCAGCTCAAGAAGACAGAGTGCACATCTCTACAAAACAAAGAACTGCAAAAGGTAGTTTGTTTTAACCACTGTTTAGAAATTGTTTCACTCACCCATTTCCTTGTCTTCTCGAACTCTTCTCCTTTCACTTTCACACGCCTCCATCCATCTCTTTTTATCCTCCTGTTTTTTTGCACAGAACAAATGAACCTCTTCTGCTGTTCTGTTTATTATCTTAAAAGCATTCTTGACATTGATGTTAAAATCTTTGTCTCTGCCATCTTCAGTGTCCACAATTTCTGTCTCATCCATGTCAATACGATCCTTGTAATACAGGATGTCCCTTCTCAGCAAGTCCTTCTTACAGAAAACAAGCTGATGGTCAAAAAGGAAGAAAGTCCTCTGCTGGCTTTTGCCTTGTTTTGATATTTTGGTCAGTTCTCCTGAGTGGATCAGTTCTGAGCTCCTGGCTAACACATCTGGTCCCTAGGAAGACAGATATATAGAGAAATACAGGAAGTAAATAATATTTTAAGATCTGACTGTGTGTCTAACCAGTCTCACCATATAATCGAGTCTTAAGTTCACTCATTTTTCTTGTATTTTTATCATTAGACTTGAAAATGTCACACAATGTAAATAATATCATAGAGGTAAATTCAATCAATGTGGTTCTGCTCTACTTTATTGCTGCATAAACAGAAGTAAACATTTAAGTCAGTGAAACAGATTCCTGTTCTGACAGAACTACCAAACTTCCAAATGAGATTCAACAGGCCTAGCATTTTTAAAAGCTCTATTTTGTCTTCTCATCTCAAAGGCAAATGTCCATGTTAATACACTCTGCTCTTCCTGAAATATAAACAAGGTTAATCAGTAACAGAAACAGTGCAAATGAAGCAACTGGACTTTTAACTGAGCAATGACCACTTGAAAAGTAGACACCATAAACAACCACCTACGCAGAAAGACATATCCTGCAGGGGACATCAAGTATTGTACACAGTACCTTTGCCCAGGAAAGGCACAGGCTGACACTCACCTCCCAGTCTACAATAGAGACTTGCCAACGGGCAATCTTGTCTATGCTTTCTAGTCTCCGTTTTCGCTCGTTGATCAGGCATGCCACATTCTTCATGGCCTCATATGCAGCTTTTATGTTGCTATAATCACTGGGAAATGTAAGCACATTTCAAGGATCACTTATACAATGGACATGATGCAATCACAAACCATGGAAACGATGCAACCACAATGCCTGCAGTATTAGCCTACATAATCCACTTATCCCCCTACTCAGGTACTTAAAAAAGAGGAACCTGATTCCCGCTATTCCAAAGCCCACAGAGTAACCTGTACAATTCAGTGCTGCTGTACTGCTGCGTTTGTCTAGGAACAAATTATTAGATTGGTGGAAGGAGGCAGAGGAGATCGATTAATGAACTGCAACACTGTCTCTACTGAAAACAATAGTAGAACTCCCACTGACCTCAGTGATGGCTGTATTTCACCAAAGGACTGTGTTTTCAACCAAGATTTCAGACGGATTTTTTGGGAAGGGCATTTTTTTAATGTTTAACAACTGTATTTTCTCCTTATTCCAAATGACTGTCAATGTGTCAATGAACACAAATGGGGAATGCTAGGTGGACAGGAAAAAAAACCAAAAGCAACCCAACACAGGGTAAGAGGAACACAAGAACAGGGGCACCAGAGAGAGGAATTAAAGGAGACAATAAGAAGAAAGCATCCAGTTTCTACGAGACAAATGTGTGAGAGCCGTGATGGTCACCTGCCTCTTCCTGCTTCAGGACTAATGCAATTAACTCAGGCCAATCCTCCTGTCCTTCTTGCAATGCTCTGCTCCCCTCCTTCTTTCCTGAGCTCCCAATATGCCTATGGATTTCCCCAAGCTTGCAAGCAGGCTTTTTTTTCCTCCTCTGAATAGCATCTCTCCTTCACCTTTGTCCAATGGAGTGTCTCAGAAGAGAGAAGGGAAGAGACATATTTCTTGCCTAAGGAGTCCCAGCAGAGCAGCTGCTTTTTCTCTTTTATCAGAATGCTTCTCGCAGAAAAGGGAGCCAGAGGCAGAAAACAGCATGAACCAGAAATAAATCCTGCCTTGCTGTCTTTTTTATCTGCTTCTGTCTCAGTTCCAATTTTCATCGGCTGCTGCTGATGGATGCGCTTCCCTTCTGAATGTGTGCATTCTCTCCTCTCTTTATTTACATCTGTGGGAACTCTATTCTGCCACACTGAATAGAGAAAGTGAGATTAACAATAACAGGATCCTACTAACGTCAGGGAGATGTCCCACAGGGTGACCACATGATATCCATACTGCTACACTCACCCTTCCTTATCTCAGTTCCTTTTTTCTCTGTTGGTATTTATTCCACACTTGCTACACAACTTGTGGCCTTTGCAGCAGGCTGTGCATATTGGAACTTCAAATTTTCAATGAAAGCAAAATGCTACCAAAACCACCAGCCAGCTGGAGCTTTCCCAAGGCTCTGTGTGAGTGCAGGTCTGCCTGTTTGTGAGCATCTCTGCACAGTATGCGCCTCTCTGTGCTTGAAGGCATCTCTGGATGCTGTGCCACACAAGAGTAAAACAGGTACTATGGGAGGAAGGTGACCTCACTATCACTTTATCTGCAGGTTTAATAGCTCAAAGAATAACCTTTCTAAAATTAGTAGCAGTGAAAGAGAAACTCTTGTTAGTAATTGTTATTGCAGCACTTCCCAGATAGTCACAGAACTGAATAGAGGGAATTCACATCTAAATGCCAGTGTTTCACACACCTCTATTTTGCCCCTGGCAAAAATCCAGTGGTCTCCAAGGGGATTTTTCTCAAGGTTAAAGTACTGACTTTGGCCTAGGAACCATTGCCTCAGGCTTCATCTGGACTTTGAGCACAGGGGTCACAATGGAATACTTTCTCGAAATTATACAAGATAAAAAGACAGACAGTTATAGATAAAATCTTAATTTAGTCAAAGATTTAATCAGCACAGGGGTATACCAGAAAGGCTATCTGCAACTTCAATTTTTATTTATGCCAGCTGAAAATCTAGTGTCTGGACTTTACTGCAAACTAAGGTAATGTTTATTACTACTAAGTTTCTAAAACAAATTATCTCCCAACTTGCTCACGGTTGTGGTTATTTTCTAAGGCACTCTTTACTTTTCTTAACTTCCAGAACTTTAACGAGCTCTTCCCCTCTTCCTTTTTGGATTTCCTTCTCCTTGATTTCTTTTGACACACTGGCCTTTTTTTCACTCTGAATTACACATCCTTCCCTGCATCCTATTTAAACACCATCTTCTCTTCCTTCTCCCTCTTTGACTTATTCCTCATTGTGTCTTGCATCCTCTCAGTCCCCTGTGCTGCACTTTCAGATACTGTTTTTGTGACTGACTGTGATGGTTCCAAGAAGCCCTGTTTATCATGGTCCCTGGCAGTTTTGTTTCTGATCTCAAAAGCTTCAGTGTTGGTCACCCAGAAAACTTGAGTAATTAGGTGTTACTACTATTATAGAATTTGTTATTTCAGTTCTCTCACCTGTGCTCCTGAGTGGTGTATTTGAGCAATTCTGCAAGCTGCAGAGGATATTTGCAGATTTTCTGAACAGGCGTGAGAAGAAAACCATCAATGGCAATGTCAATCATCTGCTGAAGCAAGCGACAGGCCTCAAAGAAGTGGCGGTATTTGCCCTGCTTCATCAGTCTGGAGAGTTCAATGCAGGCACTGGGATGATTGTTACAATACTCTGAATAAATAGCAAAGCCTTCTTGCTATTAAAAGAAAAATACAACTACTAAAGTATTTGTCTATAAAGGAGAAAAGCTACTTTTGTAATATCTATTATATATAATTAGATTAAGTAATCCATTTTCTATATTGCTTTCAGGCTGATCAGCCTTGAAAGTATGCAAAAATCTACTTTGCAGCTGTCAAAACTATTACCCTTCTTTGTCAGAACACAGAAATAAAGGTCTCCTCTTGAGTCAGGATAATCAAACACACTTTAAGAAGTATTTTTCTTTGAGGAAGACAGCTGTAGGCTTAGCAAGTCTCTATCAAGAATTCACAGCCTATCTTCCCACTACCTACCTTCCTTAATGTCTGTATCAAGTTTTTGCATGCTGAATATGAGATATTTGCATGCTGCAAATAATCCAGCTCATCTGTGATCATTAGAGTTTTGACAAGGAAACTTAAAACTGTTTACAAAATAACAGGATTGCTAAAGATGAGGAGAAATCTAAAACAAATATTTAATTAATTGCAAGTTACTTTACATTCTAAGATGCTGCCAATTTATTATTTAAGAAGCACTTGTTAGTAAAATCCCCTCCTAATATGGTAACTTGGCTTCTTATTATCATATTTTGTTAATTTCATAAATAAAATCAACCTTTTCAACCTACATGTTGAAGAAAACATGACCCTATTTCACTTAGATGAGGCTCTTCTTTGTTGTACTGTTTCTCAAGATCCTTCAGAAACTTCCTTTGGAACTTGTAAATATCTTCAATATTTCCAAAAATGGTGCTTAACTGAGCTGTGGTGAACATTCCTGTATGTTTGCGACACTGCCGAATGTAACCCTGGAATGAAATAAAAAACACGCCTTAGTCTGAGGATGCGAGACAGGTCCTACCCTGAACAAAATCATTTGAGCTGGCAAGACCCCCATGGTCTCCAGGCAAGGGGGTGGTTTCCCAACCACACACACACAGAAGGATAAGCTCAGATTTGCATCTGATATGTTCACATGTGGATTCTTGGGGTCCAGCCCCTGTCTCAGGGTACCCCAAATGAACCAGAGAACCTCCCGAGTGTAAAGCCCACTTGCATCTCCCTCTTGCGAATACACTGCAGGGACTGCACCTCCAGGAATAGCTGCTGGGCTCACAGCAGTTACGGCACCAGGGTTCAGGGAGTGCAAAGGTTAACTGAAGTGATAGGGGCTATCTGCCAGGCTCCTCTATTTGGCTGCTGGCAGGCAGGCCTCCCACAAACAGCTTTGGGAGCAGACAGCTGAAATAGCCTTGCAGTTGCTCTGCTGAGGTTTACCAGGAAGCAACACTGACTGTTGCTGGCACTGTTGGGAATATTCTTGTCTCCTCCACAGCCATCTGCTCTGAGAGCTGTGCAGTGGCTTGCTGCAAGCCAGCTACCGCATTTCCTACTACACCAACAAGGAAAGCTAATTCCTGTGCAGCTCCTGTAATGTGGACTGCACACACTTCTTGAATGTAAAACATGTTTTATGGGTGTACTCTAGCTTCATGATCCTGGCTATAACCAGCCTGAGTGATTCATCCTAGGGCTGAGCTTGCAAATTTGGGTTACTATCTGTGTAGCTTTTCTGGCTCAGTCTTACTTGAGTGTATTTTCAGCCTTATGTCCTACTTGCACTGCCCGAGAGATTCACTCTAAGGACAGCACACTATCTCTACCCCACATGTTGAGCATGGCCCATTGCTTCTCTTCTTGGAAAATGTGTGCTTGCTCTCTTGTACTAAACTCAGAGGCTTGTCAGGTATTAAAGACCAGGTATAGGATACACATATTAGAGAAAATTAATTAATTAATATATGCCTAAGTCTTAACAGGTCAGGAAAATATGAGAGTCATGTCCTAGAACTCAGCTACCCATGGCAGCAGCATAGCAGAGCATACAAATTCTTCCCTGATCTTTCATGCACACAATCAATCTTACTAGCTTAAGTAAATAATGGATATAAATGACAAAATTTACATTTAATATTTTAAAATTAGCCATATTGGTCAAAGGACAATTTTGTCCTTTCTCTCTCTTTTTTCTCTCTTCAAGAAAAAGGCCTGACCTAAAAATGGAAAAAAAACCAAAAAACAAACAAAACAAAAAAAAAACCAAAACCAAAAACAAAACCACAAAAAAAACCCACAAAAAAACACCAAAAAAACCCAAACAAACCAACAAATAAAAACCTACTGCTGCCTTGTCTATTTTGCTGTGAATGAAATAATCTAATGGTAAGTGGTGGACTAAAGGATGACAAACACAAGGACAGACCTAGCAAACTGAGGCTCAAAAGAATATTTTTGCAGGTTGCTTAGCACCATTCCTATGCAAACCACAAAGACAAGTCAAATACAGGTCAAATGCATCACAACTCCTGTCAGAAGAGGCAAACTCCACTGAAAAGTTTTAAGAAGCTTCTTGCCCAAGTGTGAGCCTCCAACAAATATTAAGAGAAAAAGCAGAAAACCATCCCCATTTTATGGTTCAAATAAGAAAGGCAGATCTAAAACACACTTAGATTTCTTCATAACTCCTACGCATCCAGTAAAAATCTCCTTGCTTGAGAAAACAGGGAGAAAAACCACTTAGCAAATACTCTTTCGAAGTTACTTCCAAGAAGTTTTGTCACTGAACTGTAAATTAGTTTACTACAGTTACTCAAAGTTTTCTTTGAGTACTTCTTCTCAAAGTACAGTGGCAAAAATCTCTAAATAAACTGGACTTCCTTCTCTCATTTATTATGGAAATAGCAGTCAGAGAGGCACTTTTTCACTGTCAAAAATAGAAGTTTTTTTAAAAGAAAGGAAGCAATGTCTCATAGCAGTCATCAGAGAGGAAAGCCGTAAGAGAAAACAAAGAATCTGACTGACAGTGTCAGAAGCTCAGTTGGGAGTATTTTGATATAAGAAACCACTGTGGTTCTCAACTTATATGGAGTAATTTGTTCTCATTAGGTCAGCAGAATATCCTCAGGTTAAAGCATGTACCTCACAGATGTCCTTGAGATGCTTGATATAGACTCGTTCTGTTTTCATAATTTCCTGTATAACGTTGGTTCTCATCTGATCCCTGTTTTCAGCTATTTTCTGGCGATGCTTGCTAATATCTGAATCTTGTTCTTCGTCCTGGATATTACTACAATTTTCTGGCACTTCTTCCTGATTAACTCGCAGCTGCAGCCAGAACAAACAAAGCAATTAGAGTGAAGCAGAAAGTTTTACAGTATGTGGTAAAACTGTTACAAACTTCTTATACCTAAGAGAAGAGTGGATAAAGACATGTTCTCATTCTTATCTTATAGAGGGGGATTCCCAACATGATTTCTCTCATTGTACTCACTGCATATTCAAATAAAGTGTTGAGATTTCTGTCTGGATAAATACATGACTTTCTACTCACAGTATTTGAGAGAGATGATGTTGTGCTGTCCATGTACTTTTCAGAGTTAAGCTTATTTTTGACCCTTACTCATAGTTGATGTGTTTGGCCAAGTTAGCATAAGGGTAAAAATTACAAAAGTAGACACTCAACCACTTTTAAATAGTTTCCTGTGCCCCATCTGTATGATGTAGACAGCAGCACCTCCTTTTCTGACTTCTGTCTGATTGCCCAGGTTGTTTAGAGATCTAGGAAGGGGAAAGGGAGGAACCACCTGCTGCTGCACTTTGTGTACTTCATGTAGTGTGGCCCAAGTTTCACTAAAGGTTATCAAAAGGTGATTCAAATTATTTTCTAAAACATAGTTCAAATTTTTACCATCTGAGAGTTATACTGTCATTAATCTGGGTGAGTTCTGACTGTGGAGTTCAGACTGTGAACCAGATTTCTGCACTATGTCATTGATAATAAATTAAGCCCTATTTTACCAAGAAATCCCTGCAGCATAGGTCTCCCCTGCCCTTATGAGAACTGTCGTGTCCTCTCTGTATACACTTATGACTTTCTGGTTGAGCTTTCTGCACTTGCAATCTCTGTTTGAGAAATTCCTTTGGTTACAAAGGGACCAAACAAAGAAGACAGAGTAAAAGTTGTCAGAGGAGCTAAGGGATCTTAGACTGTGATTCTCTACTACTTTTTTACTTGTGAACTCCTTAGGGGTTATATCACTGATGTTCAGCTATAAACATGCTGAGGATCAGGTATGAAATGTAAGGCCCCAACAACTGTTGCACTCTGCTAGGAATCTTGCAATGGTGCAAAAGCAAAAGAGTTACTCACCCTGACAAAGCTAGCTGGAAACCAGGCTTCCTTGTCCTCATTTCTTCCCCACCACCAGTCTTTGTTGGAAGCTTCTAGAACTCTAATGACATCTCCGGCTTTGAAGCCCAGCTCTTGATCATCCATAGTGACATGGTCCCAGAGAGCCTCTGCATAGACGATGGTGCCATCACTTATCAGCTAAGACAGGAGGAAAATGAGATTGTGAAGGACAGAAGATAAACTGTGAAGTGTTTATAAACTACAACGAGATCAACATAGCTCACTAGATTGCTTACTATTACTCCTGTTACAGGATAGAACTAAATTTTCAGATTTTCAGAAATCTATGCATATACTCATTAGTAAAAACAATTAGAATCCTGCTCCAGAGCAGTTACATAGGGTAACACTTACAGTCTGTGATGGTTTAAAACCCAGAGGGAAAATTAAATCCATTTAAACTGTCCCCTTTCCTCCACTCCCTTCCTATAGTGGAGGAAACACTAGGAGAGATTATAGTAGGAATCAAAATTAACTGAAAAACTGCAATAACCACAACAATGCTAGTAAAAGAGCATACAAAATAAAGTTTTACCCACAAAAAGGTATTCAACACTGAGCAAACAAAAATGCCTCCTAAAGAAACTAGCTACTGCCGTTGAATTTTTTATGACTATGAAATCTCAGACAGTGGAAAACATCCCTTCGCACCCCCATCCCTGTCCCTGCCCTCCCTGTGCCATCATTCCAGCAAGGCAAAGCCCCGGACATTACCTCATTAATTGCTAGCTGTTCCCCTCCAGGCTGCAGGTACCTGGGAGCAGCTTGGCAGAGCTCCTCATAGCTGTAATCTTCCTCACTGCCATTGTCATCCACTAAGACTGAAGATTCAGTCCCACCATCTGCAGCAACTAAAACAAAAGTGCAACAGCTGTTTGCTTCATCATTTTTATGATTCAAAGAAAGACAACAATGCAAGAGGAATTGCTGAAAAATTGCCTTTGTTGTCACAAATAAAACAATAACAGCAGAAGTGGAGGGCAGCAGAGCTGTCAGGAAAACCACCTTTTCGTCATTTAATGCATTTTACTATTTTTTAGAATTTCTCATTTAGCAGCTGATAAAACTGAGAAACTTTTGTATGCAAAAAACCCCAGAACTACAACAATTCCTTACTTATTTTTTACCAGAGGAAACCTTAAATGACCTGTATCAGAAGGAAGGCTCTGATGCCATTTCCCAGGCAGCAGATGTGAGAGCCCCAGCAGCCCCCAGCAGTCAGTGGGGACACTGTCACCCCCAGGCCAGCTGCCCTCACACCATCACACCCCCTGCAGGGACATAAGGGGACATAATGGTTCCAAGCCCACCCATCTGTGAGAGGGGTGGGCAGCACATATGCAGCCCCAGCTCCACACCAGCTGCTGCCATTTCTCCCATGCACTAGGGAAACTCTGGCAGCAGCAGGGCTCAAGGGGACAGGGAGTCCAGACTGGGCACAGTGGAGTGGCCCAACAGAAAACTGTTCTAATTGTCCCAAATCACAACAATTTCTTCGTTTGACAATTGTACATTTTCTGACAAAGAGGCAGCTTTGTATAGAAAGAGAGGTTAGGACTAAAATGGGTTTCGTCTTATTACACAGCCACATAAGCCAGGAGAAACACTGTCACTGTATAAAACTATAAAACCCATTTGGGGTACACCACTGGGTGACAGATCCTGTTGGCGATCCCCTCCGCACTGGCAGAGGAAGAGAACTGGGGGCTGACCTCAGGAACAAGTCTGACTGACTGACACCCACACTGCTGAGTGCTGGACCCTGTCCAAGTGGGTTTGCCTTTGAAAGCTGCCTGTAATGTTCAAACCACCCGTGATCAAGAAGCATTCATGACCAGTGGCCCCACGCTTCAGTGCACTCTCTGGTCCTTGCAAATTTATTCCTAAAGATTTATTCTTACAGCAAGCCCAAGCTGTGAACTAGAGTCTGAAGACCATACAATTCTCAAAAATGCATTAAAAGGTCAAATTCAGAATAGGTTGCTAGCACTGAACTTTTTTGCTAAAGGTTAGTGTGTCCCAGGCAAGTTGCCACACAGAGCAGCAAGGCTGAGAGGATCCTGACACTGCCTCTTCTCTACTCTGCTTCAGACCTGGGTACTGCCTGTCTGCTGAGCTTTGAGCTCTGGATGGGTGACAGTCACAAAGAGACAACTCCTGGCTTTACTCCATGCACCTACCACCACCAGGCACTCTGCTGCCATCTGCTATTTACCTTATAGAGAGAAATACTGCAACCCCCTCCTCAGGGCATGCATACCATCACCAGCATCTTTGCTCATCTGAGCATTAATTTGCCAGATAGATCAAAGCAGATCACCCCACAGATTCACTAAAAACTTGCAAGATTTTTCTTTCCATTAAAAATGGAAAAATATGGCATAGTTTTAATACAACAGAACATGGCTATTTAGCCATTCAATTCTACTCCCTAGCATCTTAAATGGACATTCACATTAACAGTATAATCTGCCTAAGCAGGAAGGATGCAGAACTCCTATTTAAAAAATCAAGAATTTTCTTCCCCTACAGACTCATTAATCTGAGCACTGATAAACTTTTAAAATGCATCTTTCAAAACTTACTGAAAATGTTTTATTAAAAAAAAATGCAAATAAATATTTCATTAAATCAATTTTTATCTTGTAAAGCAACATCCAAAAAATTAATCCCAGTGATCCTTTATGCATTTCCACTGCACCATCCGTACTGCCTGTGGGGTTGTTCCAGTAATAATGGCACATTAAAATAACCTAATTCATTTGACTCCAGACAAAAAACAACTACAATTTTGGGAGAGAAAGCTGTTTGTTACTCTCTACCAAATCAAAAAGATTACATTGATTTTGTAGGGTAGAATCAAGTGAAATCTTGCCTTCTGCATTTTTTCCTCTATTGTATACAGACAAGAAATACGAGACGGAGAGGTGTGCTCTCCCGGTTTCACCAACGGAATGCAAAAAACTTAAGACAGCCTGGGATTGATGCAGATCTCCTACAGCTTTTCACCAGTACTGCAGGTTCCCATGGATGACACAAGAGTGTCATCAGAGTCAGGCCCTCTGACTGACACTGTTCACCATTTCAATCAAAAAACATCGTGAAAAAAGCAAGAGCGAGCATGTTCTACTCACACGTACCCATCTGAAGGCTCTCCAGACTCCAAAACCGTGCCATTGCCCCCCTGGCTACCATGCTGCCGTCAGACCTCTAACAGGTGATGATGCTCAGTTCTACAGGGCCGGTGTAGGATCTCAAGAGGCTCTGAGCTGCCCACAGCTCGGAGGAACAGGCTGTCGGCTGCCTTCAGCTCCCGGCGGTGCCTCCGAGGCCGAGCCCGGCCGGGAACTGCCAGCGGCGCACTCAGCCGCTCAGCCTGGCTGCCGCGAGCTCCCGGCTCTCTGACATCATGGGGTGCCCTTAGGGAGGAAGTTCCAGAAAAGAAACAAAAACCTGGCTGCCTGGCCCTGGCTGTGCTGCGCCTGTAGCCGCCCAGACCGCTCCCACAGAGCCTGAACATCGCGAACAGAGCAAGCCAGGGAGTGCATTTGTTTTTCATTAAAGCAGCTAAACGCGATTTCAATCTATATTCAAATGACTGCAATCCAGAGGGACAAGCTGGAAGGGAGTTGGGAGTTCCTTGTATTACAACACTGTTCAGAGTATCGGTCTATCTTTGTCATACCATACCAGTTAAAATTCCAGAAGAAGTAAACAATTAAGGTATTTTTTGCACAATTTTTCTTGCTTCACAGACAAACACAGTATCATTTTTTAGGGCACAAGCAGCACAAGTGTTAAGGCTGCCGCAGACTGCTTCCAGGAAAAGAGGCAGGAGGGAGACATTTTCTCTCTAAAACTACAAACTTAATTGAGCTGCTCTATGAAATAGGGAATGAAGCAGGAAAGCACTCAAGCCATCCATTTTTCTCTGGGTCTGATCCAGCACAACCTCATTCATTCACCATGGGCCAGCATTCACCCTTGCATCTGTGTCATCCCACAGTGAAGCTGGATCAGGCCATGCACTGGAAGCAAATGCTCCCATTAGGAGAGTGCAAAGCTGTTGCAACCTATGTCTGTACACAGTGCCACGCCTACAGTTTGGAAAGCCCCCAAATCTTACTGGCTTCTTCTTTACCTGAAAACTTGCTAAGCTGAGCCTGTCCTGTAACTGGGGACTGCCTCCTCCAGCGATGTGTTCACAAAACCCTGGAGGCATTTCTGCACACAGCAACTTCTCAACACCCACTAAAATCACATGATTTTCCCCAGCACTGCCTCAGACATAGAAGGAAAGGCCAAACATCACCCTGCAATATTAATGCTGTCTTCCTACAAAAATCCTATTTGTGCTGCACTCCATGGGAGGCTGACAGAAATAATCTTCTGAATCTCTCAAACGTCCCCATTATTTCTGCTGCAAGTACTCTAGTTGGATAGCACAATAAAAACAAGCTACTACATACGATCTTCATATACAGCATTTTTCTTGGCATAAACCATTGAAAAACAGCAAGCTGGCAAACAGAAGTGACACTGATGACACTGAAGTGCTGATGATCCTGGGACTTGCAAATGAAAAGTTCACGCTTTTAATCAGCCAGATCACAAGATCTTTGCCATGTCAAACCCCTGCCCATCAGGGAAAAACGGTTCAACTGCCAAAGGAAAACCAGATCAAACCCCATAAAGCTCTTTCACAAGACACTTTAAAAAAACAACCTCTGAAAAACAATCCAAAACTCTTTCAGTCTGATTTTTGCAGAAAGGAACAGACTATGTGCTTTTGCCCAATGACTAACCTACTGCCAGTGTGGGATGCTGCTCGGAGGAGGGAGGTTTGCCCTCCCTCCTTTGCATGGGCACATCTGGCAAACTGAACCACCACAAAAGTGCTCATTTGGGGTGAGGTGGTGGTGGCTTCACTTCTTTGTAGATCAGCCAGGGACAGGAGGAGGCACAGGCTGTCCTTTGTAGTGGCAGTCCATAGTGACCTTGTCCAAATGCATGCTGAGCTGGCTTAGCCACAGTGCAGGGCACTCTGAAAAGGCTGTGGGTAGCACTTACTAAAATGCTAAAAGCTAGATTATCCACCTAACAAAAATTCAGTTCTAGAAACACCCTGGTATCATAGAATCCTCCATCCTGAGGCAGACCACAGGTCACCCCCAACCACTTCTCTGACAGCAGCCAGTAGCAGATGCCCAGGGAGGAACATAAAAATAGCTGAGATGTGTGATGGCATTTTTCTGATGTACTTCTTTAAATTTCAGTTATCTTCCAGATCAGTCAGATCCCTCCTGGGGCAAAAATTATATCTTTGTGTTTCATGAACTGGATTTTTCAAATCACTTTCTGAATTTTTTAAACTGTTGGGATGTGAAACATAATGTGTAGCAATTAGTTTTATAGTTTAATTTTACAGACTGGGAAAACTATCTTTTATTTTGAGCATGTGCTCTGGTGATTTTATTTGGTGCCCTTTAGTTCTTAAATTATTGGAAACAATAACTATTATCTATTCATTTTTCTATGCCCAACAGACTTTTATTCTCCTATTGTCCTTTTTTCCCATGTTCCAGAGCCCAAGCCACATTAATCACTCCTCCCAGAGACACACATTGAGACAATTTTCTTGTCCTTCTGCTTTTCTCTCTATCGTCCCCTGTAAAAAATGCCTTTTGGGATGGAAAGGAACGGGGAGATAGCCCCCACACACACCAGTGGCACAATTGGGCCTTCTGTTTAGTTCTCTATTCATTTCCTACAAACTCCTGCCCTTTTATTTACTGTTTTGACTGTTACTATGCACCGATTCTGTAAATGTCTGTTAAGATTGCAAGATCTTTTCCTGAATGGCAATATCCAGTTCAAAGTCCATCCCTCTGTAAGCACATCAGGCTCTTTTCTTCCTCCATATGTATTACCTTAGCTTACCAACACCTGACGCCAGTGCAGTGCCTCATGTCTCACTTCTACTACCATGAATAATTCAGTGCACCAGCAAGAATTACCATTTCACTTTATACCTCCCTTCCTACATCATTGGTGCAGACACTGAACATCTGATTCCACTCATGAGCTCTCTCTTTAAGAAAACCAACCACTCTCCTGAGTCATTCCTGAGCTGTGCTCCACACAGGCCAAATTCTAGTCCCACATAAAAATATGCAAACAAAGATGGGTTAGTTTTTCAGATGCTAATAAAAATTGCTCTGCAGTGACAAATAGACAACCTGTTTAATGTAATTTAAAACTCGTAACCCTTCAAGCGCAAGAGTAGCAATGTAGGTCTCAATGTAAAGGCAGTTTCCCATGTGTTGTCTGATTCTTACTCTCTTTCCTACAGATAATGATTTGTTGTCTTGTAACATCTGCTTTTCTAAAAATTCACATCTCCACTTTTATCTGCCACTGCCATAAGAAGAAAGCATGTAAAGTATTAGGCTTTAGCAAGTAACTAAAGTAAGATACCATTAGTTTTCAGTGCTTGGGTTTAGAATTACTTTCTATAATAAAGGGCTTTTGTGCTATCAAATTTCACTGTGCATGAGCAAACAAAAAACTCTCACATGTTCAAAGACAAGGAAGTGCCTTGTCATTTAAGAGAAAAAAGAAGAGATCAGAATGTGTTACACTAGTCACTTTAGTATTTTCTTCTGGAGCTCCTAACAGATCTTTGCAACTCTTTCAAACTGTGAAATCCATGATATTCCTCACTTGCCTTCAGAGTTTTGATTTCAGAAACTTTTCTTGCTCCACTTCTATGTCTATTGTAAGGTCTCATAAAATTCACATCAAACATAATCAAGGCTGCTTTGGCTTCATTGTCCTGAAAAGTGGCAGAAATCTTGGTTTGTGTATTTGTCATCCTGATGCTTATGTTTAGGAGACCAGTTATTCAAAACCTAAATACCTGGAGAGATATTGCTCTCAGGCAGTTGTCTAGGTAACTAATACTATTTCATGTGGTTTCCAAATATCAGTTGGAAAGGATAACTAAAAAATAGAAAAAATAATTGCTACTGTGTGATAATAAAAGAGACTCTTTTTTTCACAAACTACATTACGGAAGACCTGTTATTCTCTGAGTGGTCCTTCTGGAATCAGGGACTGAGACACCACATAATCTCAGCAAGAGTCACAGCATTCAATATCTAATTTACCTCAGTGCCTGATCTGGATCATTAAGTGTACTAAGAAGCATACAGCAGAACACACTCTAGACATAGGTTTTAAAGTAGTTCACAATATTTTACTACAATATAAATTAAAAGGAAACTACAAATGCAATACATGCAATTGCCCTGGTTAGAGAGAAGAGGGAGTGGAGCTTTTAGCTCTGTTTATTCCATACCACCCACATCATCACTGGAGGCGGGGCTTTGGCAGGAGCAGCCAGGCACTGGAAACCAAAGTTTGCCATCTTGCTGGATCTCTCCAGGGAGAAGGTACTGGGATGAGCCAGTGGACCCAGCCCCTTTCCACCACTGTCAGTCCTCTTCCAATTCCTTCAGGTTGTGGCTTTAAGACACGGTGCTGAAGGACAGCGACGATGAGTCTGAGACGCCACTCCAAGGGAACAAAAAGCAACAGAAAGAGGCAGTGGCACAGAGGCAAGCCCAGCTGAGCTACACAGAGCCCAAGCTCCAGAAGAGCCCAACTGGAGCAACACCGGTGCCAGAGGCAGCTGTGTGGGACTAAGCCAAGCTGGGTGGAGCAGCATCAGTGTCAGAGGCAGCTGTGCAGAACCGAACCAGCAAAGCAGAGCGGTCTGAGGCAGCGGTGTGGCACAACGCGATGATCGAGCTCCCAAGGGGCTTGCTTGGCCTACTCCTTCGTTGTTTTCCAACTAGGGTCAGAACAGCATTAAACAGCAGAAGCTCTCCTTGACATATTGCCTTTGTGTCCCAAATACCACGTGGCCCAGGCACAGGAACAGTAATTATATTGCCTTTGTGTGGAGACCACAGCAGGCACTGTCTTCAGTAAGACCTGGGGTTTTTTTTCACAGTGGTAAATGCTGGTTTTTGTGGGTAGGGCAAATTCTTTTTGCATCTTTTTTTGGTATTAACACTGCTGTTGTCACTGCGCTTTTAGCAAATTGTTATCTTGTAACTTCTCCTTATTGTCCCTCCATTACTGAAAGGGGCAGGGGGAAAGGGAGTGGCTTATTTGGAGTTTAGTTCCCTAAACCAGCTGTCTAAACCAGCACAATAATGTATCTCAGAATCACAGAATATTCTGACTTGGAAGGGACCCACTAAGACAATCAAGTCCAACCCTCAAGTGAATGGCCTATACGGGGATCAAACCCACAGCCTAGGCATTATCAAAACCATGCTCCAACCAACTGAGCTCATCACAGTGGGTAAGTCCCTCTTATTGCCATAATTAGAAATTCTCGAGTCTGCTTCTTGAACAGCACCTCCTGAAAAAAACTGTCATGTTCTATTCAAAACAGGAGAATTCATGTTCTACATAATTTTAACATGTTCTTACCTAAGATAATTTGTAGTTAAAGCATTTTTGGCAGAATTTGGACATCACTGCAGCTAAAACTTAGCTAAGACCCATAGAAGCCAAGTACTGACTTGTAAACGTACACGTAATTTTAACAAATATTGAAAATGCTATTTGTTAAGTTTCCTACTTCAGTCATGGGAAGCCTTGATCCAGAAGGTTCAGGGTAAAGGTTCCCAACAGTGCTTTGTTCACTATTAACAGTGAAAGATACAATGTGAGAATTTTGCTTTTATTTCCAAATCTGGCCAGTGTCTGAAGGAACACAAATGGTGTTAACCCAGGTTCTTCTGGACCCACCTGTGAAGAAATGTTCCACTACGTCTAGACTAGTTAATAGACTACTTCTATTAACTCCAGATAGCATTGCATGCTAAGAGTAAACAATTACAGCAAAATTACACAGGACACATCAGCAACCCTGTTAAAGCACAGTGCTTCCAAAAAGGCAATTTTTACCAAGAACCTGTCCCTCATGTACCAGAGCTCTGGCTGGGCTACACTCACCAGCAAGCCACTTAATTATTTAAGGCTTGCCTATCTAAGTAAAGCTGAATGCATGGCAAACAGAAAATTAAAAATACAAATGTGGTGTGGCTAGGGTTCAGGTATGAACCCAAGCATATTAGAACTTACTTCCTTCATAATCTACTGACTTCAGGCAAGTAACTATATGAATAAGAGAGTGGAGAATACAGGCGTGTAAGTGGTACAGAACAATAAACTGCAGCAATGTCAAAGAGTAGACATGAAAAAAAAGTCTTACAAGAGAACAGCAGCAATTAGTAAGAAACTCACAAAACAAAGCAACTTAGCTGGGTATTACTTTGTCACTGAGTTGGTTTGCAGCCTTTTTTCCTCCATACTACATTCTAATTCTTGCTTAGCCTGGGGTGTGGCTTTCTGACCTACAAAGTTAAAAATACTCCTCTTACCATTAGATGCTCTCATCTGCCGCCTCCGTCCCACCCGGTCCAAGCCGATGGGGGTACTTTGTGAGAAGGTGAGTGGCCGGAACCTGGCTGAAACAGCCTTGTATGGGGGCACCTTGTGTGCTGGAACGGGTGGCCGTGCCACAGGCTACCAAAGAAATAGGAAAATCCAGTATTAGTAAAGGTACAGGCAAGTCCAACTGAGCAAAGCTCAGGCATGAAGTAAAGTTTCTCCAGATAGTCCAGGTAATTACACAGGCAGTAAAATCCCCTATGTTGAAGTGGCATTGCTTAAACACTGCATACCATGTCCACCAGCATCAGAGAACAAGTTTTATTACATTACAGTTCTTTGTTACATTAAAAACTCCTTAGCCTTCTGTTGTGGTCAGACATACTCTGTAATTTTCATCTTGTAACACTCTTTTTTGAAGACAATCAGAAGACAGGAGCATCTCTCCTATGAAGACTGGGCTGAGAGACCTGGGGTTGTTCAGCCTGGAGAAGGCGCCAGGGAGACCTCACTATGGCCTTTCTGTACTCAAGGGGGGCCAACAAGAAAGCTGGAGGGGCACTTTTTACAATGGCATGTAGTGAGAGGACAAGGGGGAACAGCTTTCAACTGAAGGAAGGTCAATTTAGATTAATGAAAAGGCTTTCTAGGATGAGGATGGTAAAACACTAGAACTGGTTTTCCAGAGAGGTAGTGGATTTCTGCTTTCATCAGTTAAATGTAGTGCTTGTCAGTAAAATAAACAATACAATAATAATTGTCTAAATGATGCCCTGTTTTGAGTTCCCAGGAGTCTCATAAGAAAGAGGGAACACTAAGTTTAATGCAACTTTATCTCAGAGCCATTTTCTTTGGATAAATCATTCATTTGTTAAATTATGATTGGAAAACCCACCCGTTTTATTTGCAAATTGGGTCTGATTTTATGTTGTCCCTGAATAACACCACACTAGCCAGGCCAAATGATCTTGCATAAGCATTCAACATTAAACAGCCAGGCTTCAGCACATGAACTACACAGAAACTCATCTGTAGATCTTCCCTTATTGTTCAGTTGTTACTGTTCTTCTATCAAGTAATCTGAAACATCAGGGATGGTTTTTAATGAACTATCTCTTGACACTTTGTTACGAAACCCATGACAGTACTGTTTGAAAATGTCTTCTCACACCTAAGCTGTCAGACCAAAACAAAATACAGCAAAGAGGAATTAGCTTTGTACTTTTCAAATATTCCCAAGTGTTTTCAAAGCTTTAAAGAAAAAAAATCGTCAGTGTGAAGAGCAGTCTTTGACAGCCCCACATGAAATACTTCTAGCGCATGTATGCCTGCTTGATGAGACCTTTTTCACATTCCACCTAAAATACTTTTTATTTATATATTTATATAAATATATACATACTTATTTATAATATTTTTTATTATGACTGCCAAAAACCTCAATGTGTACGGAATATGATTCATCCCCAACCTCATCTTTAAACCTCATTTCCTAAGTGCCTTATCAGTATACCAGGATCCCTCACCACAAAAAGTCTGATTTGTTGTATCAAATGGCTAATAAAAGTGATGGCAATTACTGTATGCAAATAACTGTCTTGAGTAAGCAAAAAAAGCTATTTATTTCTGGGCAACTAAAATTTTCTTATAAGGCTTCAGTCCAAATCCTTTCTCTGGACAGACATGGATGTGTGGCAGTCCTGGGAAGCCTGTAATTTGGTTTAATAACATTAGGAATGCTTCATAGTTTTGGTCTTGACTACAGTGATCCAGTAACGTGCTAACTTAACTCTAACCAAGCTCTTATAGCAGCACCAGAGCATGGAAAGAGCCAACTCAAATACCTGCCTTGATGCATGTTCCCTCACTATTAGACTGATGTGAACAAGGTTTGAAAGGAGATCAATCTGGTTTCAGCACTGAATGAAGGGCCTGGAGAGTGTTTAATCTCTTACATGGTACAGCAAGTTGCCAGTACTTACCATCCCTTAAAATCCATCTATTATTCTTGAGGAAGATGGCCTAGAATTTGTAACAATAATTTTCTTTTTTTTCTTTCAAGTTAAGAGATAGAGTTAATTTTAAAATATCTTAATTACATATGATTTGAAACAAAGGCCTTTGCCTGAGTAAAAGGTTCATTGGCTTCAGCTGGGGTTTTACATCAAGATTAATTTTTTCATCGGGGACTTATAAAGAAGAAGTATGTAATACACAATACAGTGTTCATGTTACAAAATGTTTTTCTCAGGAAACTGTCAGCACTTTACTACCACTAAATTTTCCAGGGGGAGATGAAGTGGCTTGAGAGAGTCTAACAGGACTCAAATTTCATTAATAACCACCAGAATAAAAATTTTTGAGGATGCAAATACTAATTCCTTTTTCTGCTGCTTTATCAGCTTGACAATTGCTTTAGGCAGAAGTCCTCCAGCTTTCTGAGAAAGCAGAAAATACCTGATGAGTGCAATCTTACAAAAGCGTGTGAGCCTGCAGCTCTGCAAGCAAGTGCAAGATGGGGCCATGACCACCAACACAACAGTATGCTCCTCTACACATTGTACTTGCTCAGCACCACCTCCAGGGAGAAAGGAGCAATTTTTACCTTTCAGAAGTTTTTAATTTCTCACTCTTTCACTTAAGCCAACAAAGATGGCAAATATAGGTACTACCGAAGTACACACTGCTTGCTTACAGGTTTCCTACCTTTGTTTCATCTGACCAATTTAGTAGTACATGGACAGACATTGCATTAATATTTTCATTTTCTTAAATTCCTAATTTCATTAATTTCTCAATTTACTACCAATTTTCTCAAGCACTGTCTTCATTAGTTTTAAGTATCTTTGCTATGCTAAAACCAAGATTTTGAACACCACTTTTAATGCCACTGTTTTTGAACAGGACTGCTTTTGGACAATTTGAAATGACCAATAAATAATGTGTTATCATTCTGTTTGATTGTACTATTCTGTTCCTCAGGCCCTCTGTAAGAAGACTAAACACACATCTGTCTTACACAAAAATAAGCCCTTATAGACCAACATGAGACATCATTACCATGCCAAGAAAGAAATCAGATTAATTTACAATACAGAAAAGATTATGCCAAAGTCAGTGTAAGGTTTGTTCCATGCTGTATTTTTAGCAAGAAGACAAAGTAATTAGTGACCAGGAAAGCAGTATTCTAAGTACACGATGTCAGCTTGACAAAAGGGAAGGAAGAGAAGGAAGCATCCATTCTATTTTCTAGGCTGAAGATAGAGACAAGGAAGTGAAAGGGTCTTGTGCAGTTTGGAGAGCACATCTGTGTATCTTACTTGTGTCAGCAGATTTTCTCTCTCTTCCACTTGATCGTCTCCATAGAAATTGACTCCACCTATTACGGAGATGGGTCTTCTTTTTCGCCCTCTGTGGTAGCCTACAGTACTGCTTTGGATCACAGACCCAACAGATGTCAGTCCTGGCTGATTTTCTCCATCTATGCAGTCTGTCCTCTGAGACTCCACTGCAACTGCATCTTCTGGTATAGAGAAACTTCGGATCGACATTTGGCCATAGTCTGAGAGAGGTCTGGGCCGGGATCTTTTTCCAGAGCCCCATTTCCTGGGTGTGACCTTCTGTGAGTCTGCCTTTTCTTCATCCTGGGATGTGGACCTCTTCCAGTGGTCATCAGAAACAACCTTTTTAAATGTGAACAAGTCAAATAAGCCACAGAATTTTCTGACAGTTAATAATTTGTGAGTTTGTCATATGGCAGATCAACTTAACACGTCTAAAACAGAAGGAGTTACCATAAATACAACAAATGCTATTGATAATTCAGGAAGAGATAACTTTGCAAAGCAGAGACATCATGATGCTTGTGATGAGTAAGGTGAACAACCAACAATCAGTACATCTTTGGCAAACAAGACTAATAACACTAAAAACACACCTATTACCTCAGCAGTACAGATAGGTCCTATCACAAACACTGAATTCATGGAATAGTATCTCAGAAAGATAATTCTGTGCTCACAGGACTTGTTTCTATGCACAAGTTGGATATTATAAGTAATACCAGTAAAAATAACTCAGCTGTGGTTTTGGACTTTTTACCAAGGTTTGTAGCAACAGGACAAGGGGCAACAATTTTGAACTGAAAGAAGGTGGGTTTAGATTGCACATTATGAAGACATTCTTGACCATGAGGGTGATGAGGCACCGGAACAGGTTGCCCAGGGAAGCTGTGGATGTTTCAAGCCTGGCATTGTCCAAGGCCAGGTTGATGGGGCTCTTGGCAACTTGGTCTAGTAAAATGTGTCCATGGCTGGTGGGTTGGAAATGGATGATCTTTAAGGTCCCTTCCAAGCCACTCCATCCTATGAGACTTCTCTGTTTCACTTCTGTTCAGTGATGAAAACAAATAGCAAGGCTGCATTTTGACCGCTTGCAGATCCATGTAACTGTAAGCTGATACCAGACTGGGCAGTCACATTCCCTCTTACCATTCACTCCCACAATCCCACTCTCAGATCTAGAGATTCTGCAGCCAGGAATGAATTAGGTGAGCAAGCTCATCCAGTTTGGAAGGGAGAAGCTCACTTCCCATATGCTCAGGGAGGTTAAAGTCATACTGATTATATTGGAGATACATTATAGCACAAACACAGGAAAAAAGGATGGGCTTACATACGAAGCTTGGAAAATGAGCATGTTTTTCCTATTTAACAGCACATCTGGCACACAGAGGTTAATGCCTTCAAGTATCACAACTGCAGTGGTATTACAAGTTTGGAAATGAAATAACCTCAGCTGAAATACTTGGTAGAGGGAACATTTTTGAGCACTTCAATGTATTTGAAGTAATACTGTTGTCATTTTTTCTAGCAAATCCCTTGCAATTTTTCAGAAAAAAAACCTGCACACAAAAATTTATGTTCACTTTTCCATCAAATTTCTGATTTCTTGGCTTTTCCCAGCGCCTTCATAAAGACAGAAAATAAAGAGAGAAAGCTATTAAGTATTTCAAAAAAGAAAAGCATAATTTTGTCTCTCTCTAACTATATTTTGTTCATCTGTTCCAGACCAGATAAAGGCATTCCAGATATTCCATAACCAAAGCAAACATGCAGCCCAGAAACAGCCTTTTACAATGATACGTGTGACAGAGGATTTATCTTTTGTCACCTTCTTGTCCACCTGTCATTTTCAGCCAGGGCACTACAAATCCAATGAATCTTTTTTAAACCTCATGATACAGTGGGCAGACGTTGCTTTTTGTTTGAAAGACAGCTTAAGATTAATTCCATGGTATGAAAGCACTTCAGCCAGTAAGCAGAGTTACTAAACAGGCCATATTTTAACATGATTACTGCAATTAGGAAAAAAATATCAACATCACACATTGGTCTACATTCAATTATCTCACTTACAGTATGAAATTTATTCTAAATAGAGCACTTTAAAAAAATTTGGTTTCTATAGCATGATACTTGTCACTCAAGCAAGAACTTCAGGTTCTCTACAGATTTGTGTTCAGGACCAGTTTTAACAGTACATTTAATTAAGCAAAGAGTCACTGCCCGGCTGGTGCATTAACACAGCTTCAGCAAAGCTGTCCCTTAAGCACAGCCCCTCCAAGTCTGAGCAGCAAAGTCAAAGGTTAAATAAGGTTCTTACCTCAGAATCAGACACAGGTAAAGGGTCTCCACATATGCAGTGACTGAGAAAGGAGCTCATGAGAGTCATTTTATGTTTCTGTTTCACAAAGTCTCATCCATAAGAGCTACAAATGTGAGCACACTCTCTGCATAACCAGTCAGGCAAAGTTCATACCATGATCCTGTACTTTTAGACTGAGGGAAGGACACGTCACATGTCATCTCATAATCTGCTGCTTACACCCTTATCTTGAGCAATAACATTTGCAGACGACTGCTTTCATTCTGCAGGACTCCACCTTCAGTAGTGATCCAAATGCAGCCAGCTTAATCTCTGCTGTACAACAAATAATGCTGAAGGATGTGTGCTTTTACTCTTGGATCTGTAAACTGCACTGAATAATACTAAAAGAGAAAATATAATCCTGTCACTGCAAAAACCAGGGGAAACTGGACTGATAAACTCACATTCCTGTAAGTGGCCTGCTCAAGCAGGATGTGATCAAGTGACCACTTACTAGCAGGAATAAAAATATCCAGTACACAGCTCATAGGCTCCAGTACTGCAGTCACTTAAGTGTGATTCTTGATATCAAGGAAAAAATTCTGAGGAAACAATTGTATTCCACCTATGACTGGCTTTATACTGGTGCACCACTGCTGACCTTAGATTACCTTCTCCTAATGAATCTTTTATAAGTGAAAGTAGGTTGATGCTGTACAATTATTACTGGGAACATCTACAAATGTCTAGAGATATACACAGCATTTCATATAGGATGAAAATCAATATCTCATGCACTGGCTCATGCATTTTAAGTGCTGATCAAAAATTTCAAGGCATTTTGAGATTTTTGAGAAGTTAAAGTCCAAGATTAATCCACATTGGATTTTCTGAAATTCACACCTGCTAGTCTAGCAACAGCACAGGATCACCAATACTAGCAATCAAGATTATTCATCTTGCCTTTTAGGCTGTATCCTCAGTTAGGTTTCTTCTGAGGCTGCAAACCCAAATGGCCCTGCTTGTTTGTGCTGATGCAAATGAATTCATTTTATCTTGATAACTAAATTCCTACAACAGCAAACTACTTAAATCATTGTGTTTCAACTGCTTTCCTTGGTCCTGGCAGCAGTGTATCTATAAATACAACCATTTAAAATGAACATTTACTTCAATCCAGGTTACACTTATATTTGCTATTGTTCCCTTTCAATATGTCACTCTTAGCTGCAGATTCTCACATTTAAATTTCAATTCTGCAATGGAGCTGTCTGTACATTAACTAGATAACAAAGCTGTCATCATAGCCAGAAGAAATCTAGGATGAAATTTTGTTGCCTGAACATAAGCACCCAGGGCCATTCCAAATGTCCAAAGGAATCTAAGATATCTCCATGTGCCAGGGTGTGCCAGGCATCATGCAAGCATGACACAGGACCTATGGGAGGCCTGGGCCATCCAGAAGCAGCCCCTGGGGACAAAGGGAAGCCTGTCAGGACATCTCCAGCAGTGCTGGGTCTTTTATGTTCCAGGAATCAAGACGAGTCCCTAAACAAGAGTATCAGCCAAGCCTACTGAGTGACCAGTCAGGCAGCACAAGCTGGATTGCAGGTAGATTTAGATGGAGGTACAACCATGTTCCCCAGTGCTGTGGATAACCCTGCTTGGTCTCCACCTCCTGCTCTAGAAATGTGCAGCTTCACCGCAAGCTGTTTTCCAGCTGTGTGCAGCTGTCCTTGATAGCTGCCCCTCACTTCCCTTGACAGCTATTTTTAGTTGGGCTCAACTCTAGGTGCCACATTCAGGTGTGCTGTAAATGCTGTGTTCCCCAGGACCCCCTGACAACACCCAACAGGCTACAGTGGGAGCTCTCCCAGGCTGCTCCTAGGTAAACAATGACATCACAGAGTCTGTGCCCAGCCAGACCAAACCCCTCCCGTGCCTGGGCCCAGACTGATTTCCCAATCCAGGTACAGCAACTTCAAGGACTTGATCATGATCTCACTCAGCTCAACTTGGCACTGGTACAACCCTGCTCCATTTAATGGCACATGACTGCAATTGGCATTCTCTGTACTCATTAATAACCAAGGTAAGCAACATCAGCGTCAGGTGTTTAATCACTGAAATCTGAGCTTAGTCTTTAGAGCCCAGTTCTCCACCTATTACTCAGACCACTGCGTATCTTTGACAAATTCAGCACTCAGAACTGATTTCAGAGGAAATGCTGCCCAAGGAGCACAAGATCTGAATTGTACAGTACTGATAAAGTGTTTCTTATGTGGATGCAACTTTTGTCAGTGATATGGCAAAGAAATTGCCAGTACCTGAAACTGCATGGCAGAACATGGCAGAACTGCTGGTGCAGTTACACCAACCACGAATAACTCTTCATCCTCTATACCTGACCCCATTCTCTGCTGCAGAGAAAGCCCAAACTACAAGTCTGACCCAACAGAAACTGCTGCTGGTCAGCTTCCTGCTGCTGGGACACTTTGAGGGCTGACACCATGATAGCAAAGGAGAAACAAGCCCTGAGTGATTTTTTTTTTTTGATCAATGTGTTTAGCCAATAAACTCCCTAATTAAAATCCCCACTTTATAAAGGTCTTGATGACTGTGTACATTGCTGAGGCTCCCTGACCGCTAATCTGCATTTCAACCCCTACTGTTACCTATTTGGATTTTTAAAATTTTATCTTTAAGTTCAGAATGCAATAATGTTCAATCTGCTGGGAAGTCACAAGTAGGTGCCTCTTGGACAAAGATCCCCAGCCTTCCTCTTCTCCAAGGGAAAGAGCATCCTGACTACACTTCTGGTTTTTTGGGTTTTTTTTTTTTGGGGGGGGGGGATTTTTTTTTGTTTGCTTTCCTTAGCTACACAATAAGTTGCAACACTTCTTGTTCTGTTATCGCCATATGTTTGAACTGCTTGGCTGAAATTTAATTTTGCTAAGTACTACTGCCTTTCTCTAACCCAGAGAAAACAGATAATCAAAATCTAGTAATGTCTTTACAAAAATGTGTATTAATTTCCAAATGCAATTTATTGAAAGGTGTGATAAATAAAACAGATGATGATTCTGACTGAGAATAAGTTACAAGGAAAACCTGAGTAGGCTGAGAAGTTTCAGAACACAATTACTACATCTTCTCAGTGAAAAGTTTTGCTGGGTAATCAATCATGTTCTTCTGTAAATGACAATGCTTGAAATGACGACAATGCTTGTGCTAGGTCATGTAGGTGTCTTTGTATTTTGATCATGAATATAGATTTCTGCATATATTTAGGAGTCTATATAAAAATGTACAAATTTCTTACACTCGCAATGACAGCTATGTAACGTATTATAATTGGTGACTCTTAAACAGCTATTATTTCTGTAGAAGACAGTAACTACCAAATCTTAGGAACTCAGCAGTAATATCAGAATCGGCATTTCAGTTTATACAAGCCACTAAACATAAAAAGGTCTAAGGGATTGTGACCTAGTGGCTATACATTATTTTATCACCTGGACCTAACGGAGTAAAAGTCTGGCTATGTCTCCACCTAGGTACATGATAAAAAGTAACTGCTGCACTTTTTCTTCTTGATAAATAGCAGTTGGGAGAGCCCTAGTTGAAGTTCATTTATCACCAATACTAAATGAGGTCAAAAGCCTGTTTTATGTTTCATGGACACGATCAATACTTTGGTTTTTTTGCAAACTGTTGCGACAGACGCAGAGATTATGAAACTCTGGATAAATAAAGCATCCCAGAGAAAATCTAATTTCTAGATTTTATAAAAAGATTCTGAAGTCTTAAGAGAGCCCAGTGATCCTCTACTGATCCAACAGTGACACCACAGCAATAGCTATCATGGAAATGACTGCTTTTACTGTAGAAGAAGGCACACTTTCGGTAATTGCATCTTCAATCACAAACAACCCAGAATTATTAAACCAGTCCAATTCAAGAAAATGCCCATCTATTCCTTTCTAATTAAATCCAAATTGCACTAAATTATCTTTCTTCACATTCCTCTGCCTCCTCTGCCGCTAACATCTTTTCTTTTTAATCAGCCCTTGAGAAGCTACCACATAAATGCATTGATTATCCCTAGAATACCAAGGGCAATTCGACCAGTGGTCTGCAGGACAGTAAAATACAATCCATGAAACAACTGCAAAAAAAAACCTGCTTAAATTACACCTATATAGACAAGCAAAGAAGAAGCAAACAAATAATACAACCATGGCCAACATTTAACCTAAGTTTTGACTGCCTGGAGGATAACCTGCCTTTTCTTTTCCTCTCCTCCCTCACCAAAAAAAATTGCGTGGAGCCACAGCTGAAAAATTTGTAAAGTGCTGCTTCTGACGGGGACTCCCTAAAGGAATACCACTGCACTACACCAGTATAAGCTCACAGAATAGATGCAGGAAACACTATTTTAGTAAAGAAAAATTATATTACTGTGCCCTATGACATAGCAAAAGCAACCCCCACTAGCAACACAAACTGCTATGGTAAAACACTCATTTGAGAAGTTTGAAAAACTGGGAAAAAAATTTATATAATTTTCCTCTTGGGATCTGTGGACACCAAAGCAATTGTGGTGTTCTAACTAACAAATACACCTATGAAACCACATTAAGAGATCAGGCTATATAGATACAAAGAAAATTTAGCCATCTATTTTCTAAGGCATTTTAATGCAGGTTTGCTTCATTTAACCTGATCCTTGAAAGCCTGCTTATCGCAATCAACAATAAAGCAAAAAGCTTTCCCTCTCAGCAATACACCTCACCAAGATTAGCAAGTTCACCTTGGTAATATTGACGTTTCACAGATAAGGAACAGATACAAAGCACTTAAGTCATGTAGAAGCATAGGGCAGGACTGGAAATGACAACTGGACCTCATGGATCTCAAATCTGTTCCTCAGCCTCAAGGATTTCCTTTGTCCTCTCTCTAATTCATTTCCAAATCCAAGTCAGCTAACATATTTCCAAATGGCAGAGAGGAGGAGTTTGCAGGGAAATGTATTTCCTTTGCAGAAATAATATTATCGGTCATATAAAAATGCAAATGTGCTAAAACCAGAAAACTGTTTTCTCTAGTTTTCTGGTGACTTGATACTTGGGGACGGCTGGATGATGCTCTTATATTGTCCCTTCTTTCCTTCAGTATCTGAACTGGAAATGCAAGCATGCAGTATATAGTAAAAGGGTATTCATATTCTCTGCTTCTTTTAGAAGCATAGATATCAATAAGTCCTAAATAAACCCCTAACTATTTTCTGAATTGACTCAGAACACCTCAGAACAAGTAACAAGTCTAAAAATAAATATTTCTCTTTATCTGGCAAAATGAGAGACTTTTTTTCTTATTTCAGGCTATCTTTGTAATACCCACTGGCAAATCTCAAAAGCCAGATGACAACCACAGGTTGGAAGTGGAACTTTATGTTAACAAAATAAAACATAAAAAGCTATAAGCCTCTGCCTCTCTTCAGAGTCTCTCCAAAAGGAGGTCCTCTGGTTCCTCGCTCTCTCCACCCTTCCAGAGCAAAGCCTCACCATCCCTGCCCATGCCCAAGCCCTGCCCTCAGCAAGTCCCAGCAGCAATCACAAATCCCAGCCTGTCAGGGGTGGAGCTGCCCTGGGCAACTCTATCTGTCCCAACAATTACTTCCTAGAGAATGGGGTGGGGGCAAGGCTACTGTGCTCACTTTCCTTTCTCCCAGCACTCAGCTGGTCTCCCAGCCTGCCACAGCATCCTGGCATCACAAGCAACACCACAGCCTCCAGATGTCAGAAAGGGAAAATGCAGGTGGCTCAGGGGAAACTCAGCAGCTGCCTCTGCTCACTTTGGATCTCAACCACCTAGTATTGAGATGGATTCTCAGTGCCATCAGCTCAACACTGCAGTTGATGTAAGAAATCAAATCACATGACCAGAGGCACTGTTCCACTTTCAGGGGTACTGTTTATTACTCCTGATCCCAGGGTGAGCAACATCTGGGTATTACTGAGGTGCCACTGGACAGCTCCAGCAGAGTCAAATATGAGGTGCTCTGGAAAGGCAGAGGTGCACAAATGCAATAAAGAAAGGGTGCAGCTTGCCCCAGGCTACCAGCAATGAAGTCCATCTGCGCTCTCCCTGTCACCAAAACATTTCTGACGGGATGACAGTAACTCCTAGATTATCCTACAGTTTTCAGGAATGGACAATTTTATTAAGAACTGCAGAGTTACTTGGTCTAAAATTCAACCCAATCCAGAACTCAGATTACTGTCACAACTGTCTTGTTTTTCTTCTTCCTAGTAGTGGATACAGCAGCAAATGATTATGGGCTGCACTGAATGGATGACAGCTCTGCTGCCAAGAGCTGAAAGAGTTTTTGCTGTGATAGGAGAATATTCCTGTCATTTGAGGCTTCTTGCTGCATTATTGCAGCAATGGATTCTGCAATTTAGGTTTGTAGCAATGAGCAGTGGTTTCTAGTCTAGCTCTGGGCAAATGCATCTGGAAGTCACTCACTGAGTAAGTGTGGGGACATTGTGCGAGTGCACCCTACCTTGTGCAAAGCAGCCCAGAGTTTAGTGCAAATCCAGTGTTGTTTGCTCTAACTGAATCTTCAGTTTTCTGTAAGACGCTGTTCAGAGCCTGTGTCAGGGTTCTGCTGCTCTGCCCCCAGGCCCTGCAGCCAGCAAGACCAGAGTGCCACTGGAGTGGTGAGCCCTCACTCCACATTACAAGCCCCTTAGGAGTAAAGAAATTCCCCCCCACTACTTCACCTAATTATCCACCACTGTTTATCACATTTACAGTTATACATGTTAGATTGATTAAGCTACACTCTAAATTGCACATAGATTAAGTAGAGGTGAATAAATCCAAAAGGAAGAGTTCAGAGAGCTGAAATCAGCTAGCTCCCACCAGGTGCGCTCATGCCCAGCCCTCCAGCACTCAGGAACTTGGGGCAGGTACTACAGATGATCACCCTCAGATTGTGGCTACTGCTTGCTCCTTGCAGGCATAGAACATGACCGCATCCAGCTACCACCCTTTGGTCCTTCACTGTGAGGACGCTTTTTGAAGCTAGAAATAGTGAGGACACATCTGAGTCCTCTGCATCCCATCTCTAGAGCTCTTCTTCCTCCTCATCTTTATAAGCTGTTCTCCAAGTTAATCCCTGTGCACTCAATATTCAGAGCCCAGAGACCTGTCCAGGACAAACCAGCTCAACTGCCAACAGCTGAGCACTGGGGACTTTATGATTTGGACTAGTTGGGACCAGTGACTTTTCTATGGCACGAACATAAATGAGTTGACAGGTCTTAGAACATTTAAAATATTGTCTGCAAATAAACTGTGACTCAACCATAATTACAGCAGAGTTACCTCTTCACTGTAATTTATCATTCACTTATGGTCATGAAGATAAGGTACTCAAGTAATGAAAAGTCTGGTGTACTGTGAAGCCAGATGCCAGCAAGGCAACCCAAATACCACATGATCTAAGAGTTTGTGAAAGACTAGGTGAAATGTCAAGTAACTGGATTTTTACTTTTTTGTAACAAATTCAGAACAGTGTTTTGTTCAGGCAGCCTTAGTGGCCGACACACGTCAGTCCAAAACAGGCAAAGTTTTCATTATTCCAGTGACATGGGGCTCTTATGAAAGCAAAGACTACGTGAAATACTCCAAACAAGTACAAGCTTGTACTTAATCATCTCTTCATGCTATTTAAAAGCAACATATTGAATATAAATGACAGTAGCATGAAGCAGACAGTGGCAAAGCATGGGATGTCACAGGTGAGCTTTGGTGACTCACACCTCTGTAGCTTCAGAAGTGCTGAGGCACAGATCCAGGCTGCACTTAATTAGCTCTTCCCTGGAAAGCAATCTCTATCAGCACCAAAAACCAAGAAATCTTCCCTACTCCATGTCCAAACCCTGCATTTTGGTGAAACCAAAAAAATTAAGTGACAGGATCTCAAGACTCAATCATGTAAGAAAAAGAAAAACAAAACAACCCAAAACATCAATTCTGATGAACAAATAGATGTCCTTGCAAGAATTCTGCAAAATCAGCTTTACAGTAGTGGGGAAACACAAGGTAGAAATATTTCGTTTCCATATTTGGGAAAATATAGAGATGGTCCAAATTCCACAGATTTCATTTGCTGACTAATCTACTAGATGAGTGAGTAAGGAAATAAACTACAATTGCTTCCAGCTACAGCAACCAGTCCTGAAAAGAGAACCTATTTGAGCCTGACTGGTTAGGACTTTCTAAGCTTTGTACCAAAATATGTCTTCAAGCTTTAGTGGCTGTACTGGAATACATACTGACTTATACATGAAATCTGTACAGAAAGGCAGACCCATGAAACATGGATCAGCGCAGAGTTGTCCATCAACACAGTGTACTTAAGGTTCAGACAAAATTTTGAAATGTGTGATGTCCATGGCTCCACACTACATCTCAGATGATTGTTGAGAGTGAACTAAGCACTCAGCCATCACAGAACAACTTGCTGGGCAGGTACAGTTCTGTAACGCGGAGGTGTAAGGTAAAAACGAATTGTAGTCAAAAGTTCAAACCCCAGTGACCTCATTGTGTATGTGACATTCATAAAAGTGCCTACAGGCTGAATAAACTCAAATTAAAAAATAACCTGGCACAAGTATCTTTGGTGCCAAGCTAGCTCCATGCCGAGGGAAGCATGCTGTAAAGGAGGAAATTAAATCCTCCAAAAAAACAGCAGGAAGAAACCATACCACTCTACCTGTTTCGCAGTCACACTGAGTGTCACAGCTTTAGGGTTGTGTATGAGATGAGAAGCAGGCAGAAGAGAGGTCTGTCCAGATGCAGCTACACCATGTGAGTGGCCACAGATGTTTTTATGAAGCACAGGGGCTCCAGGCAGTGCTTACAGCAGATTAAGGGCTTAAAGCCAAGGGGCCTGTTCCTTGGCCACCACTTCCTCCATCTTTTGCTGGGATCCATCCCATATTGTCTGCCAGCCCATTACACTAACTCAGAGCTGCCACAGTGCACACTCTGTATTTTAGACAATTGAAGCAAGCACTAAAGGACACTCACAATTACCCTAAAATATGTTATAATATAAAGAGAAAGCTTAAATTGCACGTTAGATAATAACAGAATGTGGTGTTAAAACTAAAAACTGCAGTAACTTTTATCCACCCAATGTACACACATCCGTATAAAAACTGTACTCGTTTGTTGGGAGCTAAGGGGAAAGACCAGATTAATTTCTTCTGGGTCATGATGGCAGCTCACCACTAGATGGTAGATGAGTAGCATTAATTCCACCTCCCATTTTACTCCTGTGGCATCTATCCACACTAGGGCTCTTGCCGCTTCTGGCAGTGTGAAAGCTTCTCCTTGCATATAAGCGAGAGCTTCAGAAAATACGGATGGTTGGAGCAGTTCTACGGCTCCACAAGAGGAATAACCTCTGAGCCCAGACATCTATACACACTCAGTTTATTCTTTCAATCTTAACCATTGCTGCAAACACAACAGTAAACAAAATTGCTTTTCTCCAGCAGAAGGACAATACTGATAATCATTTACAGTTACTTTGCAAAAACTGTGCCAAGCTTTTACAAATAGGACACCTTCACAGACATTTTAAAACTTCACAGCATGAAAGGCTGAAGCTCGTGCAGTTGCAGCATTGCCTTGCTATCTCATACCTAAGGTCTGAGATACTTTAGTCAAACTGAGGTGGCTTAAAAGATATGTCAGCTTTATTTTGTGAATGACTTGCATATTTATACAGATCCAGATGGATTTTTGCCCCAGTGAGCTGGGGCTGAGCTAAGCCTCACTGCTTCAGACAGGTGCAGGGTATGTCTGACAGCTCTTCACCAAGGCTGCCAAATCACTGCAACTTCTCTGGTGCCAACTCACGCCATATTTTAGGTGGGGGCACAGTGTTATCATGTGAATTTACCTCAGAGGTGCTGCAATATACCTATCTACCCATTCACTGAGAGCATGAAATCACTCATCAGGTACAGTGAAAACAACCGTGTCTTCACCAAAACAACAGTAGCAACACACTCAGCCCAGCCTCTAAAATACTGCTGTCTGCAGTTGGCAAGCAAAAGAATAAGCAAGCAGTTTACCCTCAGTATGGTCATCACTGCACAAGGAAAACACTGGCTACAAGTGAATGCTTAAACCTCTGTACTGTGTCTTTCACGCCACACTGCTCTACAAATATTGCCATGTTCTGCAAGGTTTTCACAGGCAAAGTGTTTTAAAGTAAGTCAACACTACCTCAGAATACATGGACTCTCTAAAATTAAAAAGACCTTTCAGTTGTGAAGGAAACACAGCCAGACCCTGCTCAGGCTGGTAAAATCTGACAAAGCCACATGACAAGGTGGTGTATCTTCAGGGTGCAATAAGCTGCCCTTGAAAATGTACACGAATACCTCTGCTGCCAAAACTTCCTTTGATATTAATGTGCAAAGAAAAAATAATTGTACATTGGCATCCAAAGAGAATATTTAAAGGAAATAATTGCTGTCAGCATATTTTAGCAATAACAAGCTGCAGCAGCCATTACTTTGCATTGCTTTGCATTAATAAAGACAAAAGCCAACAGGGACTATACATCACTTCTGAAGGATTTTGCTTTCTTTCTTACCTCTTCCTTTTTCTCTTCAGTACCAGAGGCTAAATTGAGGCTCAGCTGAGAGTGGCTGCTTATGCCACTGTCTTCATTTCCATCATCATAGTACACAGTTTGCACTGAGTCTTGGAAGCAAACAGGATTCCTGCCCAGCTTCAGCCCAGGTACCTCAGCTCTCTCCTCGCTCTCCGATGAGCTCAGCGACAATGTGCTCTGATGGTTTGGACACTGGAAATTCACACTGTACTTGACCTTTCCTGCAGTTGGACTTTGAGGCTTTGGAGTAGTCGGCCTGACCGGAACGTGAAGGTTTTCGGCTTCATCTGTACACTGCTGGGTAGCTTTTGGTTCATCTGAGTCTGAATAAAAGACTTCATTGGGAAATGGACTAATGTCATTCAGAGTAGGTGAAAAGCTATCAGAGTCTGGGATACCTGATGACGTCCTGAGGCTTTTATCCTCAGTGACAGCTACATTCATGTCAGCCTTTTTATCCTGAGCAATCACAGGGCTTTGTAGGCAAGGTGTTCCTGGCAAGGAAGAGTCTGGACTGGATACCGAGGAGGTGCATCTCTTCCTATCGTGATCTGTGCTGCTGGAAACCCTGCGGGAGTAGTCATCATGCAACCTGCTGTTTGACCTTGTTCTCTGGGAGAGCTCACTGGGAGAAGGAGCCATGTTCTTGAGGCCATCCTTCTTCCTTGCAACATCTGTAACATTACTGACGAGTTTCAAAACTCGGTCAAAATCCTTCGCTCTGATAGGGCTCTTCCATCGCTTGGATCTCCTCTCAGGGTTTCCACCACTTTTGTCAGAATCACCAGAAGCAACACTCACAGTCCTTGCTGGTATCTGTTTTTCATTTGCAACCTTCAAATCAGCAAGGTTTGAGGTGGACTTCCGCTTGAATGAGCTTTTCTTCAGAAAGTTCAAATTATCTGAACTTCTGCTTCTCCAATAAATGATCCTGTTGTTTTCAGAGTCTTTCACCAAAATTTCACAGATCTTCGGCTCTGCAATGACAGGTGATGTTGGCCTAACACAGTTGTGGCGACTCTGAACTTTATCTGTGTCTAACAAGTTTATGCGGCCAGCACCATAAGCCCGCCTGATGCTGCGTGAGCGATGTGTGTTCCTTAGGAAGGACTCATCACTCTCCTCCACATCGGAGCAGTCAGAAGCTAAACCATCCACTGCATTCTGGAAGTCATGTAGAGGCCCCGAATAGGAATACCTGTTAGTCTGAACTTGCACCACTGCTCCATTTGAACCATGTTTGCCCATGCTGTTCTCGTTTACGATATCTGAGCATTCTCTTGTTTGAGTTCCTTGCTGAACTGAAGATTTCAACTTCTTGAAAGATCCCATTTTTCTGATAGAAGAAAAGGCATTCCACGTGGATGAGTTACCCATCAGAACCAGAGAACGAGGCCTGTCAGAGCTGGAATTAGCCCGTTTCCGAGGGGTGGTGAAAAAGCGCATTATTTTGGAAGGGCTGAGCTTGTCCTCTTGAAATTCCTCCTCAAGACTGTTGCTGGTACTGTGTCCCCCATTATGACTGGCACAGGTAGTCTGGTTTTGGGGCTCTTTATTATCCATTACTATACAAGTAACGGTGGTGCCATTTCCACAGCCATTTGGAAATGTTGTCATGCTCTCGATGCTGTAGGCATGGAGGCGGAGGTTGGGGTAGCTCAAAGCAACACTGCTGTCTCCACCAGCTGACCTCGCTGCCTCCCCTTCATCTGCTGCACGTTGGTTTGCCTTCCCTTCACATCGACTGGGTGAGCTGAGCTCCTCAGGTGGCGCTGCCTGCACCATGAAAACAAAAGCCAACATTAAGAAATTTTCTTACAAAGTCTCCAGCTAAAAGAAGTTTCAGCTATATTGTAGGAAATAATGACACACGCAAAACGAAGGAGTTGTTCCACGGCGAACAAAGGTATGTTGCAGGAGTGCAGAGAAGGCATTTGTCACTCCCTCAAAGTATAATTACATTCGTTAGCAATTTAAGAGACCAGAATAATTTCAATATGTACTTGTTTCTCTAATGCTAATCAGCTAATAAATTCAGAACGACTAGCACATCTACCTTACAATGGTAAACACAATCCTCATACGCACTTCAGAGAAAGAGATTCCCAGTAACAGCAATCCAGTCTTCCTCCTCAGGTGCTCATCACTGAGCCCCAAGACACATGAGAGGTTTTCATCTAAAACACGTTCATCAAGGGACACCCAATTCTCAAACAGGAGGCAAGGAAGAGGAAAACAGGCATTTTTCCTAGATTTGCTTCTGTTGGAAGGCTGACTTGACTGATTTGTCTGTCCTCCGGCACATAAAATCCTAAAAAATTACATCAAGTGCACACCAAAGTCTTTTTCCCTACAAAAGAAGACATGAATTAAAAGCAGTACATCCAGAAGCCACCCTATGCTATGGTGACAGCAAAATGAAAACTTAAATCTGAAAGTGACTGGAGGGTTTAGTACATGCTGTAAAGGATCTTCTCCTCAGCTGAGCCTGGGAAATCCAGCAGACCCGACCACATTCAAGTGCCTGGGAAAGCTGTGGGGGGACCAACGAACATGTGTCTCCTGCCTCAGCCAGGGGTCTTTACCAGGCAGGCGTTTTCCCCACCATGGTAAACAATGCCCTGAAAGCCACTGGGATGCCCAGTCTGAAGCTAGTTCCACCTTAAAAACAAAGCTCATGGCACGGTTCTTTCAGCAAGGGGCAGTGCGATCTTCGAAAACTTGCCGATGTCGGCGGGGTCATGGGGGCAGCGGGGGGGATCTCCCCCTCACCCGAAACAAGGAGAGAACGCCAACAGCTGGGCAGCCTCGGACCCTTCTTTGTCTCTTTCCCATCGCAAGGGCCGCGGGGGCTCGGAGGGCAGCGGGGACGGGGGCTTTGGGCGAGGCAGAGGTGCAGCGGCAGGAGGTGCAGAAGCCCGCCGGGGGTTCCATCGCGGGGACATCGCTGGGGCGCCCGGCAGGACCTGCACAGCCAGTCCCCACCTCCACGTGAAACGCGGCAGCTGCGGAGCCCTTTGGCTTTCAGGCTGCTCCCTCCTGAGCGCACTTTGAAAGTTTTGCGACCTTCTGCTCCTCCGCGGATAAGAGGATTTGCTTGCGCTTCAGCGAGACGCCTGGAACATCCCCCGCTGAAGTTTTTAATCCTCGCTATTGACGGGGTCGCGGCGGAGCCTGCCGGGCAGCAGGGCAGGGCAGGGCAGAGCGGGTCGAGCCCCGCCGCCGCGGCACCCGGGCCGGACGAAAGCCCGCCGGGCACCCAACCTTCGGCCGGCCCTTGCGCCCTGGTACCACTCGCAACTCTCCACGCGGAAAGAAAACATCGAACGATAAATGAGCACAACACACTGCTCTCGGCAGTAAAGTTCCCAGAGAAAGCGGCTCTGGAGAAACTGCACCTGAGCAGGCAGAAGGGGCGCGGGCGGAGGGAGGCGGGAGAACAAACACAACGAGATGATATTAAAAGCCCAGCTCGTAGCGGGGAGCCTGCAACAGCTTCCCCGGGACGCGGCCCCGGAACAGCGCCCTTACCTAGGCAGAGCCAGGGCTCCCCGCCGCCGCCGCGCGTCCCGGCCGCTGCCCGCTCCCACATCGCTATGGCAGCGGCGCCCGGCGGGGCGGGGCGGAGCGGGGCGGGGCGCGCACCCCCGGCTGCTCCGCCCGCCCTAGTGCCGCCCGCCGGGGCTCCGGCGCTGCCTCTCGCTGGAAGGAGGCTGCCTTCCTTCCCTCCGCCGCAGGAGCAAACGGGCGCGCAGTGATGGTCACGTTTAGGAGCTTGAAAGTTTCCTCGATGGTGCCGTGCCCCGCCTCTCCATCCCGAGGTCCGTATGCCCTGGTCACGAGAGCAGTTTGCACGGCCCATTGACCAAACTCACGCTTGGTTCCCAGGCTCCCTTTCTGCCCAGAACCTGGACAACTTTTTGGCTTGCTGCTATTCCTCAGACTTAACAGCAGGGACAACATTTTATGCACAATCTGAACAGAGTTCATATACTACAAGGAAAATCTTGTGAGATAGTGTCTTAAAGCCCTGTGTCATGACTCCTGGCAAAGAGCTGTACAAACTGGTAGTCCTTGCTCAGAAAGTTCATTGTCCAAAAAATATTTCTACACTTGGACTGGAACTGTAGATGTAATTTCAGCAGTTTTATTGAAGCTCAGGTAAGATGCAAAGAGAAATTGGTGCAGGACAGACTGCACGGCAGAGCAGATGCCCTAAACTAGCGAAGGCCATCAGCCCCACTGCCTCTCCTCCGAGACTGGTGTGACTGCACATGCAGTGTAATTAATTCTCTGGAGAGCAGTACAGACACACTCTCAAAGGCAAGGTGTAGTTAGGGGATGAGGCAAACAAATGGGCTTAAGGGATGCGGGTCAAATGAGGTAGCAAATAACTGGGAGTGACTACAGAAGTCTCCAGCAGTCAGCAGCAGCAGGCACAGCCAGCCCTGCTCTTGCAGCCACAGCTTTCTGGTACATCCCCAGTGACTTTGGAATAATGACTCAAATGAGGGGGCAAAGTGGTTGCTTTACAGTGCTGGGCATGGGAAGCAAAGGAGAAATAAATACAGATTAAGACTGGAAATGCTGAAATTATATGGAGAGGGTCCATATGGACCATGGCTGCTGATCTGTGTTAGCTTGGGACAGCCTGGGGAAGTACTGGTGTCAGTGCAGACAATAAGTATCTGCATTAGACCTTGGAAAAGGGACATTTCTGAAGGGGAACTCAGTGAAATTGATTAAACGGGCAAGAGAAGGACCTTACTGGCAACATTATGAGAAAAATTTCATTTATATGAGACAAGAAGTGTGTCAGAAGTTAAGTTAAAAGCCACTTTCAACAGGTCTTATAAACTTGTCTTACAGCCTTCCTGGTATCTATAAGAGTTTGTGCTGGTTATTTAAAAACTTCTAACAGCATTATTCAATCCTGAGTTTCAATGGATTTGTGTTCCTATGTTCCTTTAAGTTTCTTTCCATAGATATCCCAGGTATATGCATCACACTCCTTTTGAGTATACTTTTTAATCCACATCCTCTGCCCACTCAGAGAAAGGAACCTTCAGTTCCTCAGGTGTCCTCTACCAACCAGCTGGACAAAAAGACAAAGCAGACAAAACTGTTGAGCTGAATTAAGCCACTAATTTGAGTCTTTCGTTTATCCAGCCAACAGTGTTTCAGAAACTTAATAAATCCTGACAAGTGAGATCTGAAACCACCTTTTAAATGTATTTGAAATTCATCAACAGATTAAACAGGCTTGAAGAGCTAGACATTATCAAAGAAGGTATTGACAGATTAACAAAGTGCTCACAAAAACTTAATTACCTTAGAAAGCCACACCAAAATAACTTTAGATAATAAGAATTTATATTGCATGTTGTATTTTTGAAATGTCACTGCATTTAAGGAAGAAAATACCTAGAAAATTGCAGTTAAAGATATAACTGTATCTAGTCAATTAGATATTTGTCAAATTTCTGAAAGAAAATCGTTTTAATCTTCCAGACTTGCTCATCATAGCTTTTCTCCTGCTAGTGCAGTAAAACCCTCTTCTAAATCTTGCACGTTCACTGATTCAGTCAGCCCTTCCACATGTGCGTACTATTCAGAGAAGCCTGGATGCAGTACACTAAAGAGTGTGTCTGAGAACAGGATTGACTTCCTGTACTGGAGACCAGTAATTAACAAAATCTTTTCTTAATCTGAATTCTTTTTTTTGAAGGCTGGTAAAGGTATATAGTATTCAGGTGCCACCACACCAAGATCTAGTAAAATGATGCAAAACAGAATTTATCAACAGAACTGCCATGAGAATAAAACTCTTTTCCAACTATAAACTTAAACCCCTTTCAGTTTCATACAAGCCATAGTGTTTCCCCAAAGTTACAAACCAAAGTTTCAGGAGATTAGTCCTTCCAATATAAAGGTTTTTCTACAATTCTAAAAAAGCAAAATGAGAGTACTATTACCATTTGCCATTGAGAATCCTTGCTAATGCTATCAAATTCATAGCACTTGCATGGGTATTTCTGGAAGACTGAGCTGTATACTCTGTTATTTACAAGCTAATGTTTTGCCTCCAAATGAACGACAAAAGCTGCAGTGAACAGAGGGGCAGTGCCAGCAGTACAAGTTATGGTTGACCAAGTACAGCAATTTATGAAAGAAGGAACTTCCAGAAGAAATTCCAGATTGGTATATGTGTGAGATTTCTAATAGCGATTTGACATCATACTTAGTGCAACAAAAATGAAATGCTTGTTTTAGAAGCTCTAAGTCTGTTCTTTAAAAGAGGTTTAATGCACATGTGACAAGGAGTGAGAAGGATTACTCCAAGAGTAATACAGGTGGGAAAGGATTACAAAAAATGTGACATGGGAGAATGAATATAGAGTTTTAAAGATGAAGGAACAACCTTCCCCCGGCTTTTAATTGGTAGTGATACATCTTTTATATTTTTCAGAATAGCAAAGGGCGCATTTATATAATGAAGTCACACACATATATCTGAAATGCCTAAATAAGAATGATTCTATCTACTTAGTTTAGAAATCCTCTCTTCCACTCCCACAACAGTTATTTCTTTCATGTTTCTTTTATAAATACTTTCTAAAAGTCTACTTCAAAGTAGTGATTTTTTTTAAAAAAGACTCTTGAAAGAGAGTACAAAAAAAAAAAGCCAAAAGGAATAAATTCAGTAAAACAAAAAAAGCACTTGTCCTACTTCCACAGCTAGTGGGCAAGATGGCAAAGGAAGTGACTCTCTAAGATATACTCTAAATTAATGAATTATTAATTATTTATTATTACTTATTAATATTATTTAATTATTAAGATGCAGAATTACTGAAAAAAGAAATCCCTTTGCTTTAAATGACAGTGTCTTTTCCAGGCTGCAGTACATAGCTAAGGCTCCAGCTGTGCAATTCGCACCTTCCTTTTAGATCCCAGGCAAAGTCTCTTCTGCAAGCAATTAACCTCTAAGGAATCTTTACATACTGACAAGTCTCACAGGGGAAATTAAGCAGAGTCATATATCTATTGAAGTTAAAGACAACTCCCCACCAACTTCACTGAAAGTAGGATTGAGATCTCAGGGTTTTTTTGTTTAGAAATGAGTGAAGAGTCGTATGTTTGTGTATGCAGGCTCAAACTAACCAAGGCAGCTAATTATTTTCATCTGGGTTTTTTTTAATATAAACTATATGAAATTAGGGTAGGATTTTTCCGTTTTTTGTATATCTGCAAGCAAATTAAAAACAATAAATTGAGACGGATTTTCCAAAACCAAGACCTTTGTCATCTTGTCATCTTGAAAAAGTCCAAGATGACAAAATGAATCACATTGCTAAGAAAAACACTGAAAGGCCAGCCTGAGTTAAACTGCTGCATTAACTTCGTGATTTGACCAGTGAAAGTCCCCATTGCCCTCATGCAGGAGGCTGGTGTGCAGCTTCCTAAAGGCCCTCCCGCTTGCATTTACTTTGCTGCTGATAAAAGCAATTACTGACCCAAGTGAGAAAAGTTTATCACAGTTTGGTATAAATCGCAATACACAACAAACTGTTTTCCCCTCTAATCTTCTTTTAAATGTGCTTTGCGAGGCTGAGCTTGCTTAGCTCTCTTAAACACAGGGACCTAATTTAGGGAGAGCACAATGGCCCAGCGGAGTGACGCCATCAATGAAAAATGACCCTTGTGTACCAGGTTACCATTATCCCATCTCTGGGTTGCTCTTACTCACCCACCTACACCACTGCAGCTGCATGCAATTTAATGATGGCTTCAGCCTTTCAGGCTGCTAGAATCCTATTTATAACCCCACGGGGTCTGACTGGGATGCTATTCTTCTTCCCCATCCTCAAGAGGCATTATTCAGACAGCATGACATGGAGAGATGGCTGGTACTACAGAAGAGCGGTTTCCAATAAACAGATCATTGTGTTTTAACATAAAGAAGACTTCCAGTTACCAATTAGGAAGGCTGAATTCCACCTTTATTTTGTGTCTCACAAAGTATAAGAAGTAGGAAGAGAAAGGACTTTGGAGAAGAAAAGTTGACAAAAATAGGAAGGAAAAGAGATTAGTCAAGAATTTCTATATTTTCTTTTTTTTTCTACACTGTATATATTTCATTTTCTTCTTATCTTGAAAAATGTTCGATTTTCTGTTAGATGGATGTACATTAAAGTGATATGGACTAGTTGGGAAGAACAGGCAAGATTTCAGAGTTGGAATTGTCCCATTGCAGCCTTTTGCTTTCTCTTTCTGCTCTGCTCTAGCTGCCATCCTTTCCTATGTCACACTCACTGCAGAATCTGATGGCCCTACAGCCATTCTGTATTTATTTTCCTTGCTCGAGATAATACCATGTAAAAGTGACTATTAGCAGCTCTTTACCAACCCTTTTCCCCACCCGCTTAATTACCCTGCCATCTCCTCTTCCCTATTCAAAACTGTTCTTTCAAAGTTACCTGAGGATATGAAGGCACCTTGTTATGCAACAGGGAGGGGAAAAAAAAAAGAAGGATGGAAAAATAAACACATAGAGAAAGGGTCTTGAGGAGTTCGAGGGCTGAGGACCACCTGCAGTGGGTGATTGAATGATTCAGACCAGGGGCTGGATTGAGAGCGAGGAGCGTTTTTGTGCGTGAGCCATACTAAGGGGCCACATTTGATTTTGGAGCGATGATGCTTCACCCTGGGCTCAGGGAGGAATCACAAGCAGCACTCAGTGCTCACTTAAATCATTGAGCTGTGCAGAAGGGAGGACAGATACAGCAATGCTGCAGAGGCACAGTGTCCATCAGATACTAGAAAAGTGAAGCAGGTAGTGGACTGTGTTAGGAATAATGCCTCATCAGTGGAAACTATGCAAAGATACGTAAGATCATCTTGCTTCTGATGCTTATTATAACAAAATAACAGGTCAACAGGACAGTTAGCCAGTGTGACACTACAAAAACTCCTACCTGGTTACAGTGTGGCTGCAGACCTTGAGTACCTTCGTGCTGGCCAGAGCAAAAAACCCTGAACAATTACAGCTTTTGATATGCTCATGAGAGCAGAGCAGTGAATATTTCAGTAAGATTAAGAAGAAAAGAAACAGGTTGCACTTGGTAGGAAGGATTGGGGCATCCTGTTGTTAGGTGGTTCCTAGGTGGTGTTGATTCATGGTCTTCAAGAACCACCCAATTGCTCAGGGTTTATTTCTCGATTAGTACCAATGCTTTTCTTTCTTTAGTCTCTCTCTACAATGACAAACTTGCTATATTTGCTACAGTCTGAAGTAAATTAACATTCATGGCTATGTTTCTTGTGCCAGATGATTGAATTATGATCTCCACCATGTTTCTCTTTCAGATAAAAAAAAATCATCCTGCTAATTCTACCTTTAGTTTGTCAATTTCTACTTTTTGTTTGAATTTACTCTATGAAGAATGAATGGATCAGAAAAGCTAGGAAAGAATAATCTGAGCAAAGCGGGTGACAAGGGCTACAACATTTATGTGCTAGGTCTTTTCAATAACATTTGTTCTCTGAATTTAGCCTGCCAGAAAACATCAAAGCAATTATAAACCTCTATCTAATAGTCATCATTCTGTTTTTCTGCTGTTGTAGTAACTAATTATTTTCTTCATTATTTATATTAATTTTTTTTTTCAAGCATGGATGATCACATTAAACAAAATGTCTATTTATTTTGTCAAGAAAATAAGTTACCTAATTTTAAAGATGCAGAAAATGCACAATGCCACTCACTTGAAAATTTGTCTGGACAGGGAATCAGACACAAATTTATAAATTTTGGACTAGCTTACTTGTCCTCTTTTAATGAAACTCATACATATTAAATTAGAATTTTATCTGCAGTATACCCAAGGAAATCTCTTGTAGCCTTATGTTTTTTGTAATATTTCAATTGTTTCTAGGAATCAATACAAATAACACATATTGACTGCTTTTGTAAGATATAGCAGCTGTAGAAGTTAGTCACATTTTAATGGGAAATCAGATTATTTTTAAGATCAAAACACTATAATAATGCAACTGTCTTTCTATTAGAACAGCAAGAGAGAAATTCTAGCTTTAGTAGCCTGAGATGGAGTTAGTTATGTGTATCTATGGTGCCAAATTAGATAACTGCCTGGAGTGGGGGAACTGGAACCAGTGCTCCAAGTTTTATGGCCATTGGCTCAGACACCCATATTCCTATAACTAGTGGTAAAACAATTCGGTATTCTTCTACCACCAAAAGTAATGGTAAATTATCTGAAAAAAAAGAAACACCCATTTCAGGCAGGAGAGATGTCTTTATGGCATCTTCCCTGAGGCTGGAGAAGACAGATCCTGGATTTCGTTTCTCTCTGACCTTGGCAGTTCAGCATACTTTCCTCAGCTTAAGTGCTATATGTGTAAAATATGTGATGATAGGAGTAGTGCCTTATAACCTATGGGTCTGCAAGGACCAATCCATCAATGCTTCTCTGGCACTTTGATGCTTAAAATGATGATAGCTATAAAAAGTGTACACATAGGGAAAATAATCCATTATCTACCCATGCAGAGGACAAACCCGAATTTAGGAGTTTGTTATTTTTTGAAACGAGTTCAGATGAAGTGCCTGTTTCAAGGTTCAATTGGCTATTTTGACGATAGTCCATTAGTCTTCTAAATGGGAGTTTGCAGATTTGGCTAACAATTTATGTCTTGTAAGAGCACAGGATAGCTCTGAACCTGAAAGATTACACATAGCCTTACTAAAAAAGTTAATTTATGTTGGTGATCTGCCTTTGCTTTGGTTTCTGTCAGTGACACTGTCATTTTTAAAAAGACCTTACACTTCAGATTCAGAAAATCAATTGAGGAAAACCTTACCAGCCATTCCCTCAGCATGCTGGGGTACATAATTAAACTACTAAGCTGGAGATAGAAGCCATGTTTCCAGTTCCAGCACGATAGGGAGGCAGTTTGCACAAATTCTGTCTTAGGGTCTGTCTTTAATCTAAACAATACTAGATACCTGAGCCAGATGTCTTCTCACCTCTTGCCTTTCATTACATAATTCAGCAAACTTCATTTCTATGCCAAGACAGGAGTGGCTGCCTTTTTGTCTTGTTACGACACACTGACCCAGAGATGCTGTTGCTCCCCATAGACCACTTGATCCTGTTCACATCATCTCCTTTGATCTACTTGGTCTCTAAGGATGAAGGTAGAATTGGTGACTCCTGCCAATCTAAGAGCATGCTACCACCTGAAGGGAGAGATGCTGGACATGCCTTCTGCTTTTTCCCTCCAGGCTGTGAGCTGAAGCAGCTCCCCTGGCTGCACCCGAGCTGTTGCTGAGCAGGAGGTGGAAATAAGCATCCAAGGGCAGGGGGGGAAGCGCGGGAATGAGAGTGGAAACGCTTTCCGCAAGCAACAGGACTCCTGAAACGGGTCCAGACTTGACATTTTTCTCAGGAGCTGCTCAAGAGTGCTGTGAGTTCATAAGGGCTGGGGAAACATGCAGTTGCCCTCAGCAGCTCCCCATGTGCTGTGTTTCTGCCACAGGGTGCCAGAATGTGTGGGTGGGAGGTGGGTGTGTGAGGGGTGGTGCTGGGTGGGTGCCTGTAGCAGATTCATACAAGAGACACAAATAATCTCTGAATTCTGTGGCAACATCACAAGCAGGAAATATTTTTCACTCTGTTTTCTGGAAAAGAAGGGAAATACTTTCTCCAGAAAACAGTTAATTTAATATTTTATGATGTATTGTTGTGTCAGACTCAGAGATTTCAATCAATCATTACGGTAAATAGAGATTTTAAACTGCTTTGCATTCAATCTGTGATTCAGTTTCAATTCCAGCCTCACCACAAAAGAGTACAAATATGATTACAATGCACAACAATCAGGATTGCTGTACCTCAAAACAGCCATTTGTAAAATAACTCAGTAAAGATGCTGCCTAACTCTTTTTTGGTGCAGCAAAAATGTTGGCAGACCAGTCTATACTCGAGTAGTTTAGTCAGTCTCATTGGTAGGATGAGCACTGCATAGAGGCTGACATTTAGTATTGTGCTGGATTCAGTTGGTTTAAAGCCTGTTTTCACCAGTCTCTGCAGCAGCAGGGAACAGGGCCTCCCTGTCTGTGCCTGCAGCCAAACCATATGCAGCATATGTTCAGCTGAGGCACTGCTGACACCCCCTGTCAGCATCTGGTAATTTTCCTAGCAGCGACAAGACTTACATGAAAGTTTTAACTCTGAAAGTCCTGAAGAGCCCCAGACAGTACATTCCAGAATAATTGTTTTAACCGAAGAGCCAGAGGTGCACCTTTGTAACCAGCAAATTTCAGCAGGCTGCAGTATCATCTCTATATTTCACTGTACTAGGCCAAGAGAAGATGCTTCATTTGTGAGAAATCCTGCTATTGTTCAGCTCGTAAACAGCTCCTGTTCGGTGTTCAGCCCTCAGAGTCACAGATACTGATGCCTGAGAAACACTGAGATAACAGCCATCCTGCTCCATGCACAATATTCTATGGCTTGATTTTCTAACGTTCAATCAAAATACGTCATACAAATAAACACTTGGAAATTATTCAAAATTGATTATTACATCTTTCACTGTTCCGAAGCCTAAGAAACCCTTCCTAAGGTTTACAGTAAGACACCATGACTTCTACTAAATCATTCAGCATCCCAATTAAGCATATTCTCTTTTCTCTCTTCTGAATCTTTCTTCTTTCATTGCCAAAAGCACCAAAGTTACAGCACTGTTACTAGTAGAAACCAACAAGTAATTTTTAGCCAAATCTCATTTTACTGGAACCTCTAAGCTTTTGAGAGCTTATTAGTTCAGATTTAACCTGGTATTAAATGAGAGAGAGAGTGAAATCCAGGCTTCATAGCAAGTATTAAACAGCTTTGCTAACACACAGTAATGAAAAGCAATTAGCATACAACCAAGTCCAGGCTCATTTCACTTAAACCAGGAACTGTTTTCCCAGGGAGGATATTGAGTACTTGTGACTACTTTCTGCTGCAGTATTCTTACACGGAATCATGTGGTGCTTTCATCCTATGCTGAGAGTTTTGGAAAATATTTCACTGGCATCAGCAACTCACTTTTGTTCCCATAAACTAATACCTATTTCCTGACTTCCCTTAATGGGTAAACAGCTCTTAACGTTTAAGTTGTTAGCTTAGCTAATTATGCTTAAAGTTACAGAGAAACCTCTCTAATTTACTAAAGACTCCTAAAAGCTCAGTTTTGTTTGGGTTTTTTACTTATTCCTCAGAAAAGAACAGCCAACTTGACAGCCTTTACTCCAAGAAAACTGGCAGTCAGCAAGTCGCTTAATCCTCAGCTTACATGAGTACTGGTTTCATACCACAAGTTCAGTTAGAGTGCATTGCTAGAGCTGTGATCTTGCAAACGTTTTAAAGTAGGTGATTCTCTGCTGTTGCGTGCTTAAAATCACACTGATCTCAAGAGATAATCTACAATAAATGTGTGTGCACCTGATAGTTAAGCTGGGGTAGTAAGGCAAAGGCCAACAGTATGATTGTTTATTTTCAAAAGATACGTTTATTAACACATAGGTGTATTTGAATTAAAGTGAGACTGCTCCAACAGTTCTTAGAGCAGAACTGTGTCTTTGGCTTTGGCCAGCCTTAAGTACAAGTCTGAAAGCAAAATTCAGCTTTAGTTTGTAGTTCTGAATTACCACAGTTTGTAGGTTATATCAGGACCAAAATCAGAGTATCTCCTTCCTGCCTAGCAGGAAAGGCAGGAGCTGCCATTTTGGAAGTAATTTTCCTCGTTTGTAGATGGAATTAAACTATATTACTTAAAGTTTTCAGGTCCTGTCTTTTTCCTTGCAAACAATGGGAGATTATGGTTTTCATCTGCATACAAAACAGTGAGAACAGCTTTTTAGAAACAGTATATTACAACACTCTTTCGATGCCAAATACATTACAACACAGACCAATGGTACCATCTTCTCCTGAAAAAGTTTCATAGAAAGAGTAATAATTAATACTGTAGTTTGCACAGGCTGCACTGTAGTATGATCACATTAAGATACATTTGGTCAGTCCATATTTCTCCTCGCTTCCCAAAATGTAGGCAACAGATCAGCTTAGTACCCTTCAGCAAAGTCTGCCTTTCCAAAATATCTGAGTGACAGTGGAGGACATGCTCCAGCCCAATGTCATCAATGATGACACACTGGTACACACAGCCACCAGTGGCTCAGCTCTATGGCTGGATGGGCTTCTGCCAGAGGAAGGTGGGTCCAGGAAGCTGGGGTAATGCCAAGGAATTTGCCCCCCAATGCCACTGCCAATGGGATCCCCTTGAAGTCACACAGTACAAGCAGTTGGTTGCACGGTGTGTGAGCTCTGCAGTGAATAATGCCCAAATGTATTTGCTAGATGAACTGCACAGATTATCTGCAACTCTAAAAACCATATACACATTAACAGAGAAACAAACCACACTGCAGCCAGCACACAAAACTTTAGATATTTTGATATTAGTCTCAGTCATGGTTTTGCACTTAACTGGAAAAACCAATAAAACCATAATTATAAAATGAAATTAATTACCACCATTTATACCTAAACGATTATGGCTTCCAGGAGCCACTAACTACAAGCTCTGCTCTTCTGGATAATATTTAATCTGAATGTATGAAAATCCATTGCACAAAATATTGTCTAGTTACAGTACAAACCTTGTTCCAGAAAACCTGCTTGGTTTTTTGAAAGAGCCTGTTGTTGTCTGGATTCTGGGCTCAGTTCTGCAGAGCCCCCTGTAAGCCCTTAAACACCTCTGGGAGGAAAAGGGACTCAGCATGATCCAGACACAGTCAGTACCTTGTGGGATTGAGCCTTAAGTTAATGTATAACGAATGGCTGCACAGCAGTGTGTGAAATTAGCAAGTTAAACATACACTTGAAATAACTGTAACACTGAAGGAAGAATATTTACAGGAGCGTTTCATTAAAATCTTTGTCTTGAAGAGTCTCATATACAGCATTCCTATATATTTACCAATTGAAAGGAAAGGTTTGGGAGTGTGCTGGTGAAAGTAATATTAAGTAGTCAAGGCAGAAATAATCTAAAGTTGCAACCAAAGCCTTCTAGTTAAATATCATGCAGACTGTGATCTGATTATTATCAGCTGGAATCTACCCTGAGCAAGCTGCACCTGACAGTGAGGACAAAATGGATGACCCAGAATGGTACACGCTGAATACACATCCATGAAAGTGAAAATAACAAGGAACCTCAAAACTTTATCACCCAGCTCTACTACTGGCAGGAGTCAGTAGCAGAACCAAATGCCAAAATCATACCTGGTGGTACTGAAGCAGATGAAAGAGGCAGAACTCAAAGGTACAATTGTGTCTTCGAGAGTTGTGAAGTGGTGCAGGAAGGCAACCGGGTGTGCAGCAGACGCTGCTAGTGGGGAGCGGAGTTATCCCAGTGGCAGAACAGTGTGGAACAACAGATAGACGCCTGCCAGAAATGCACCAGGGACATGTGCCTCCCTGCTTTTCCTGTCTGGTGTTCAGTGGGCGTGCAGCTACACTTTCCCAGAGACTCACGTGTATCCTGAGAGCCTGGCATCACATACAGAAATATGGAGTGCCCCTGGCTTTATGCTGTCCAGTCAGAAGGGCCTGTACAGCTCTCTCCTCTATATCCCTATATAGAAGACACACTTCTATATTACAGAAGATCTGCTGAATGTGATTCAATCTTCCCTTTTCCTCCACAGAAGATATAATTGACTTTCAATTGCATTTTTTTTCTTAGTTAGAAAGATGTGAAGAATAACTGCAATTGTGAATGCAAGAGAACACTAATTCAAAGAGAAATTAATTTCTGTCTTGCGGTTCTCATAGTTATTCTATGAATAATCAAAATGAGAATCTTTAATGGCAATACCATATTAATTTCTAAAAAGTGGAAATGCCAGCAGATTTCCTTAATAATAGGTTTACATATCCAAGATAATTTTCAAAACCTAATTAATAATTTATAATGAAATACGAGGCTTCATATTATATCTCATGCAATAATCTGAAACTCATACATTATGGAATTCCCTATTTCTAGTTAAATTCATTTAGCTGAATGCTCTGCTTAGATCCCAGTACCAAGGAAGTTAACTGTATGAGGGGATAATGACAGAACTACAACTTCACAATGTCTGATTTATGCTCAAGGCCTTCACTAAAAAGGAGGAAACAAACTCATCAGAGCCATGCTCTTCTCATGCAAGACTGGGCTTTTACAATTTTAAGCTTTCTGAGTCAGACACAAGCTCCACAAAAGTCAAGGGGACTTCCCTCTGCTTCTATAAATCTTTAAGTAAAGATTATAAAAAAGGCTGAGTCCAAGCAATTGTCTTGGTCTCAGGTCACTCACCAGGGTGTACATCTAGAATGTTGCCATGTAAATATTGATTTTGATTATGGTGCCGAGAGTGGAGAAAATGAAGAAAATACTAAATATATATTTGTGGTTTGAAATGTTAGGAGAAACTGAAATGCAAATAATACTACAGTGTACAAATTGATCTCCAGTCAATCTGCAACTCACAGAACAGCAGGTTGCGTTGGGGTTGGAAGATACCTCTGGATACCATCCAGTCCAGCCCCCCTCACAGGAGGGTGGAGATTGGAACACATCTGTGGAGATCACCTGGTCTAACTCCCCTGCTCAAAGGCGGGTCAGCTAGAGCAGGCAAGCAGAGCTGTGTCCTGTCAAGTTTTAAATAATATGTTGAAGTCTACATGGAGAGAAATTCCAGAACATCTGTGGACAGCCTGTTCCAGTATTTCAGCAATTTCAGAAATTTCCTGTATTTCAGTTTGTGCAGATTGTCTCTTCCCCTTTTACTGGACACCAGTGAGAAGAGTCTGGATCTGTTCTCATTATCCTCTTTACTGCTTCAGTCCCATCAGATATTTATGCACATTAATAAGATCCCCTCAGCATCCTCTTCTCCAGGATGAATGATCCCAGCTGCCTCAGCCTCTCATCACACGTCAGATGCTCTAGTTGGTGAAACAGGTACTACTCCTAGTATTATGTCACTTGCAAATGTGCTGAGGGTGCACTGTCTCCATCAAGAATGGAGATGTTAACCAGTACTGGCCACAGCACTGGTGTCTGAGGTACAGCACTGGTGCCTGGCTTCCAGATGGACTTCATGCCATTGATCACACATCTTAGAACCCAGTGGTTCATCCAGTTTTACATCCCTTGACTATCCACTTGCTTAGTCCAGGCTTCATCAGTTTGCCTGGAAGCATGTTATCAGAAGCAGTGTCAAAAGTTTTGCAAAGACCCACTGTTCTCCCCTTGTCCTTGGAGCTGGTTATTTTGTTGTTGGGAGGCTATCACCTTGACCAGGCATGATTTCCCTTTTGCAAATCCACATTGCAAATCCTCCAAATCACTTTCTTGTCCTTCATATGTTTGGAAATGCCTTCCAGGAAGATTTGATCCACCTCCTTCCTGGGGACTGAGCTGGGGCTGATTAGACTACACTTTCCCAGCTCCTCATTCCTATTCACAGAGGCCACCCTGTAACCTCCACAGACCAAACCCTGCCATGTAAACCCACTACACTCTTGTATTCTTCCGTTTGGTGTTTAAGTGATCAGGAGCTCCTTGTTCACCCATGCAGGCCTCCTGCCATCTTTGCTTGATTTCCTGCTTATAGGACTGGAGCATTCAAGAGGTGATTCTTGCAAGTCAACTACCTATCTTCACTTCAAGATGTTATATCACAGAAATCTTCTAACGATATTCCTGAAGAGGCTAAAGCTTGCTGTCTTGAAGCCCATGGCTGTGATCCTGCTATTTGTCCTGTTCCCTCCTCTAAGAATCTTGTACTCCATCACTATGGGTCACTGCAGCCAAACTGCTCCCAGCCTTCACATGCTCAGCCACATATTTCTTGTTTGTAAGCTCAGGGAGGTCCAGCAGAGTGCTGTTTCTCATTGGCCCCTCAGTTGCCAGGGTCAGAAAGTTATCCTCAATGCACCCCAGAAACCTCCCGGATTGCTTGTGCCCTGCAGTGTTGTCTCTCTGGTGAATATGGGAATGGTTTTGGTTGCCCCTGACAACCAGGATTTCCATTATGAGATGGTTTATTCATGGTAATATTCATCTGGTAATATTCATGTGGGTGCAGAATTTCTGTCTTTGATTGCTTCCGGTTGGAAATCTGTTATATTTTTAGAGGACTATTTCCTCTCTGGAAACTACTATTGCATTTTACAACCACTGCCAGCAGACTCAACCAAATCTAAGAAGCCTTAAGAAGGCTTGGACACTAAACACACAGTAATATTTTCATACTGGTGACCTGAATTTGGACATGTTAACAAAACAACATATCTTTCCCACAAGTACTAGAGCTGTCTTTCAGGCCTTTCTTCCACTACTTTTTGCTGTCTCAAAGCTCAGTTGAAAAATGTGGAAACATGGAATACACAGTTCACCTACCAACAATTCATGCCAAATCTTCTACTATAGTCAGAACACAGCAAAACAGCAACAAAATAAATTGGAGGGGGGAAAAAAAGAAAATAAGACAAAAGTGGGCATGTCTGCATGTTGCTGTATCAATTACATTAAGGCTTCTCAGTCTTAACAGCCCCACACAATACAATACAAAGCAGGCTCTGAAAGAAGGGCAATTCCCCCTGCAAATATTTAGGTTAGCAACTGCAAAGTAATCCAGGCACAGCTCTATTCATAAGACCGATTCATCACCAAGTCATACAAGGCAATTAGGCCTGGACACTAGATGCAGAGGGGAGCAGATTAACAACCACCAAGATGTTTTAAATTATCCTGGTTTATTTTTAACAATATTTTAAAGCCTCTGAGAAGATTAATTCCTCAGCCCAAGCCTCAGCATTCCCTTGCTGCTGCCAAGGTAAAATGATGCATTAATTGAGTTCTCAGTGCAGGAATTTTCTTTGTAGGACTTGGGGGTGACACTGTTTTGATGCTGCTAATGTCAGTGCACACCACTGACATTAAAAACATTAAAAAACACCACTGTCCTCCACCTGAAAAGTTTGATTTCTTTGCAACAGGATGAAAAAGTTCCTACAATTTTCTCTCTTCCTCATTCTCTTTTTCATGCCCTCATGCAGAAAAGACACAGTAGATTACACCCATAAAAGCAAAACCTGCTAATGTGTGTTCTTCAATCCTGAGACCCTGTTTCATAGAAAAGATTGTAAAACCTTCAAAAAGTACATTATCTCTTCAGTATTAACAGGATAAATGAGACAGTTTCTTACACTGAAGATAAAATGCAGCTGATAGAGTAAAATACAATAAATATATCTATTGTGAAACATAGCAGATAGGATGTCAATATTTAAAAGTTAAAGAAAAAGGTAGACTGAAAATAAATAGTGAAATATCCAGGACAAAATCTTCAGGCATATTTCTGAATCTTGTTCTCAAGAGAAAATTGTTAGGAAGGACCTGCTGCATTAAATTGGATGAAAGGCCATCTAACTACCCAAGTGGCTTAAGGAGGAACAAGAAACAAGATGGACACAGAAAATTTTTCCCTTTATTTTACTTTACCATTTTCTGGGAGTCTACAATTTAGAGCCTTCCTAAATCACAGGCTGCATTCAGAATACGCTGTTTTCTAGTCCTCTTGGGGCAGTTTTCCACAAATTTTTCTGCTTCCTCTCTGTTTGCATGAATTCTTTAGATTCTATATTCTCGTATTTCACTGAATTTCCCATAATTATTTTCCACAGTTAACTGGTACCCCAAGTGAAATATATTCCTTTTGATTTTAATCTCCTGCCCAGATGATGCCATGTCTATTTGAAAACCTCTTGCGCCAGAGAATGCTGAGAGCTGGGTGCCTCCAGCCTCTCAAATATGGGTGTTGAACAAACACGAAGGAGGGGTTTCCAGGAGAAAATGAGAAAAGGGAGCACAGCTAGCAAGATAACATATAGGCAGATAGGCAAGTTAGGTTTCTGGACTATTGCCTAAATACTTAAATGGTGGTCATACTTGCTTCTTGTACCATTAGGAAGGGATTCCTGGTTTTTAAAATCTCAGTGACTGAAATACATAAATGATAAATAAATAATTAATTCATTAGAAGCATGCTGTTCTCAATCTTTTGTTTTCTAGCTTCTCTACATGCTTCTTGTATTTTATGCTGTCATTCAGGTTTTAAAGTAACATATTTAACTCAGTTTTCTTACAAGCTGAAAAGTCAAAGCCCTACTGATGAATGCCACTAGTTCCCCAGAATTTGCTTGCTCTCTCTCAGCAGCCAGTGCACCAGGAAGTATAAATTCCATGTTAACCTTTTCTCCAGTGTGTTCCACAAGTGTGTGACAGTGAGGTATTTAGCAAACTTGGCTATTTTCTTCCTGGATAGCTAAGCTGTTCCACCAGCAACATAAAAATGTTTTAACAACACAGCAACAGACCATGCAGTGTGCCAAGGAGCCACAGAGCCCTTGGTTCATTGTTGGGAGGTTACTTTTAATTACAAGGTCCTGATTAACACACTGGAACAAGGCAATAGCTTACTTCAAACAGTTCCAAATCATTGTACTTAAAAATGCTGACCCTTGTCATGAGCAAGGACAAGTGACGAAAACAGAAGAAAACTGTTTTGGCTCTGAGTGAATTCCAAGTTCCACAACAGAACTTTGCAGAAACCCAGTAATCTAGAAAAGCCAGCTTTCAAACATTAATTTTGTAGTACCATAAACAGCCAAACTCTTCCTTGTAGGAGCCCAGATCTCAAACTGATGATATCATTCAGGAACTTCTTTTTAAACAAGGTTTCTGTACAGGATTTTTCTATAAATCTTGCATTGATTGCTGCTAGTTGGTGCAACCTAGCATAACTTCCACCTCTTTCTCCTCCTCCTCTTCACTATCATTATCATTTAAATCCAGTTAATTTAGTCTGTTAACTGACTGAAGCATTTTACTCACACATTTTGCCCAGAGGCAGCATTATCCGTTTCTTAGAAAAAGCATCCTGGTGTAATTCAGTCTCTGCAATTGTATTAATGCAGGGACAGATCCTGGCTTTATTTGAAGCTCTTGGCTGCAGTTCTTCCATGTGGAAGTAAAATATGAAATTACCATAATTAGGACCTGGTTGAAAATATAAGAGAATAAAGAGGTACACTCCTTATCATAGCAATGTTAATCATGGTAAAAATGAATCTAGAAGGTTTTGTAGAGAAGTTTCCTTCCTTAGAAAGAAGGAAATGACTGACAAAATGCAGGCTAAGCTGAGAAGCTTCTGCACCGCTGCCTCAAGAGGGTACCTGGGTGAGTTGCTGAAGATCTGAACTTTGAACATTACAACAGACTCTTACTTTCTATTGCCACACGTGCATGAAAGCCTCCTTTATTTTCTCATCCCACAAAACGGAAGCCATATGAAAGAGAACACCTTCAGAATACGTAAGCAGCGCTGGCAAGTTTAATCTACAGCCATAGAATGCAAATAAAATAGAAACCACTGGGATGATTAATTTGTGAAAATCTCTTCTCCTTAATTTAATCAGAAAACAAATTATAAATCTTACCAAGATACATGATCAATTACTTATTAAAGCTAACAGGGTGCAGCTGATAGGGCCCAGTAGAAAAGTCAAAGTCACTTTTAGCTGGAGTTTGATTGGCGAGTCCAATAGGATGGTTTTGGTAAATGAAAGACATGAGTTGGCTTTAAATAAGACAGCTGGTTCTTGCACACCAAATTAACTCTTACTTGATGCTACCTGTGCAGTGGGAAGTTGGTCTCCCTATAGCATTGCTGGTAGCCAGGAGTAAGGTGAGCCCTGTGTTGGAAAGCCAGGTTACACCGTAGTTAAACTGCTCTCAAATTTGTTTAACATAATTAATCAAATCCAGTGTGTTTTCAGAGACCATAAAGCATTTCCATAACACAGAATAAAAATATGGCAAAAAATACAGAAATGCCAAATACAGAGTTCTGATTGTCTAACGAAAAAGCCAGATGATATCAATGAGCCTTGAAGCCAAGCAATGATCCCACAGACTGCACTGTAACTGCAGGTCAGGCACTTTCAGGTGCAGGTACAGCGGACAGATGTGACACAGAGACAAATATCTCAGACATAAGTTATACTGTCCAAGTGTTAGTCTCTCCCATCTCCCCCTGCTCCAAGCCAACATGCAGCTTGGAGGAAGTTGTGTGTATTAGCAGGGGTTGAATTTGTTCCTGGTTGGACCCAGGATAAACAAGCTGCTGACACAGTAGATACCAGCCTTTCTCTGCAGTTCTTGTGTGCTGAGTACCCCTCAGCTCTCCTGCTGAACCTCAGGTTCAATGGGACTGCTAGATCAAAGAACTAACCAAACCAAGCTCTTCATTACTGTTGTCTCCATTTATGGTCAACCTACTTAAGACTCAAAATATTCTCATAAAACATGCACAAAATTTAGTCAAATTCAAAATCAAAGGTTGCTATGGAACATGTGGTGAGAGCAATACTGAGAAAATTGAGATCCCTGTTTCAAGGATTAAGTGTCCTGAACAGAGATTTTAGAACAAAGATGGAAAAAATTTTGGTTCTTTTCATTAGCAAGAGGCATAACATCCTTCTTCTCTTCCATTTCCCCTCCAGGAAGACAAAGAAGGGAAAGAGACAGAGGAATGTTAAATGATATAATACCTCAGACATATAATTCTTTCTAATGATATAGGTGCTTTCTTTGTTGACGGGGCACTCTGTGCCAACAGTATAAGTACATAGAGATTCAGGAGAATCTGTCTGTTCAACAGAGTAGCTGCTGAAATTTGCACTGCACTTGGAGCTGGATTAAAACTGTGACAAGTAACTATTCTCATCACAATAATGTGTATTGTAATCTGTTGTCATGGCTTCAAGTAATGACACTTAGGGTAGCAAAAGTAAGACATGTTTTGTGTTCTTATTGAATCACCATTGCATTTTACTGATATGAATTGGGGGTTCAGACCCACAAACAATTGTCCTTCTGTTTAAAATAATCCGGCTAATACAAGTGAAACAACTTCTCCAGAACCACATACCTGCATACAATGTTAATACTTTGAAAACAACAGCAAAATCAAATTCTCAAAAGACCAAATAATACAAAGGACTGTCTCTCTCCCAGAACAGAACACTAACCAAAATAAGACACTTCATGTGCATTAGCAAGGATGGTTAAGTGCAGACTGATAACCATGTGACTACAGAACACAAAATGTGATGCTTGTATTTGTAAAGGAGGAGGGTTGTTTGGGAAATTAACTGACTCTTCAGTCTGAATCTGATCTTCATAAGATTTTACAGTCTAAGCTGAAGGCAGGATAGGCTGAGATGTGGAGAGCTCTGTTCCAAATGAAGAGGAATCATGTTCCATTAAGAAGTTGATGTAGACAGTAGAGAGGAGTGGTAGCTGTGCACAGTGAAAAGAAGGTTAGACGATTTTGGGGATCAATCAGGGAACCAAGAAGAGAAAAAAGTGATGTGATGGTCCTTGTGAACATGGCAGTCAGAGCAAACACCACTGAGGCCCAAAGAGATCACTCACTGATCTGTGATTAAGCAGCCCTGTGCCTCTACAGGGACACAGGACTGTCATTCCCTGATCAACAATGACCCCTGCTCCCTGTCTTGAGGTTTAACAGGTCTGTTCTGTGTGGAGATACAGACCAGGAATCAGTGACAGAAAACACAGCTATTGTAGAGTAAGATGTTTTCATAAAGAAATAAACCTTGTAGAGATAATGAATTCTGTGTCATTTTTGTTTTTAGGGGGAAGGCAAAAAGTATTTGGGTTTTTTTCCTCATGGATTCTTTTACAGAAGGTCAGTAATGGCTCAGCTGATGGCCCAAAGAATCAATTTGGCTTTCTTTTTTCCCCAGAATTCATAGGCAAAGCATACAAATACAGCTGCAAACTCTTCTAGTCTCTGCCTCACCTAGCACAGAGCCTCTCAGATGGGCACTCCTAAAGCCCTGAGATCCAAAGTCACACCTGTCCTCACGCACATAGGGTTTAACATGTAGGAGCTATTTAAACTCTTCCAGGAAGGGCAAAGGGAAGACTTACAACCAATATAACACAATGCCTTTCACATTCTCATTACCTACCTACCACATCTGGTACCGGTATTTTGTCACAAAGATCGTATGTGTGTGTTTGTCCTTGTGTGTATATAGTAATTCATCAGAGCATTCTTAGATTAATACAGTGTAAGACCATGACATGAGCCAGGTTCACTCCCTGACTACATGCTTGTCTCAGCATTTCCCAATTCTACAATATGCTAGGGAAGAACAATTTCATACAAGGAAAAAAGTTTATTTTCTTTTAATAAGTGGAGCCAGCCACTAAATCTCTACATAGAGCAGTAAACCTGTCACAATGAGAGGTAAAATCTCTTAATCAGAAGATTCAAACTTGTGTGATTTTTCTTTTTGCTTCACTTTACTAATTGGTCAGTTGTGCCAGATAACTTGCTTAAATCTAAAACAGACCAGAAATTCTTGAAATAACATTTCAATCGTTAGGCTGTGCAATTTCAGTTACTAATTTTACACATTGGGGATTTACATTGTCTTGGCTAGTCTTTGAACATATTGGCTTATAAAACTAGAGGTCTCTCCATGAGCAAATGATCTGTCTGTTGCCCCAGCAGTGCAAAATACACACTGATTTCCTTGAAGATGGGTTTGTTTTTGACAGTTGCAGAAAAGGGTCTTGAGCCTGCTCCCTACTAAATCAATTCATTACACAACTGCCATTCAAAAGCTGTCCACGCTTCACAAAGCACATGAGGATTGCTGCTGCTGCTGCTCTATACTGCCGCAGGAGCTCAGCCACAGCTGTAATTCTCATCTAGTTGGGAAGCTTGTTAAAATCCTCTAATTAAAACCCTCCATGGCCTTATTCAAGTCCCTCTTGCAGCCCTTGACCTTCTCCCCTCAGCTGGGACACATACAGGTATAGCAGTCTGCTGTATCACAGCAGGCAGGAAAAGCATTATGGTGTCCAGCTCGTAGATTTTCCCATAAATACTTATGTCTTTCACACTTGCTATTGTGTTGACTAGACTACAGTGACACTATGTCATGAAATGTAAAACTTCTGGATCACCTATCTGCTGTACTACTTTTACATGGCTATTATTTTCTTAAAAAAAAAAAAAGGAGAAGTATTTGGAATTATTAATTGGGCAGGGAATAGACAAGAATACTGCATCTTCTTTTGCTCATATTAATAATTTTTCAAGCATCACAAACCACAAATATTTCTGATACCATCACATTAAAAGGTTCAAATTATCATAAATAATTTCCCTTTATCCCCTTCCCTTTAAGTATTGCATACGAAAACATTCATGCGACTCATTAAGAGGCACCAACTCTTTTCTGAGTAACAGCCTTAGTTTATCACAGCTGCTTCATAAATTCTTGGAAATGAATTCTGCTTACGTTCTTCTAGGACTCTGAAAACAGAATATGCGGAGAGAGCAGCATCAAGGTCTGGCAAACCACCCTGTTCCTTGTGTGTTGGAATCTAAAGGACAGTTATATTTAGAAGACAAAAACTGCAGGGACTGAAACCGATACAGTAAATAGACAATGTTCTTTTCAAACCTCATGAGAAAACACGTTGGTGTTCTATGAGAAGGAAAAACAAAAACTTGTAATTAAATATGTGATTCTCTGGGAAGATTTATAGCACCTCTGAGAACAGATGACATGTAATGCCACTATCAGGAATGACATTGCAAATTGGAAGAAAGGCAACAAATACCAATTAGCCACTCACAGCTTTGGCATATTTGATTGTTTTTCATTTGAGATTTACTTGTTGACTGTACTAATCAACAAAAAGGAAAAAGCCTTTGGAAAGGATTTATAACGCCTACAAGAAAATCTTCATTTCCCTGAGAAGCACATCTAACTAGTGCTCTATGTCTTCAGGAATTATGCCCATCAATTTGTTTCACCTAAGGGCATGAAAGAAGAGGGCAAGGAAAAACCAACTTGATTTTACATTCCCTTTGAGCCTTACCTGCTCAAACAGTACATTCTTCCATTCAGAAATTTGGTCTGATTAGAAAAGGAGGAATTAGACCACTTGCCAAGGATTTCTGCATAACCCATGACTGAACCACCAGAGGCTGCAGTGAGCCAATGAGACCCTCAGGCATGCTGCTGCCATGCATGTGCACACCCTGCACAGGGAATGTGGGGCATAGCTCATCATGTCCATGAGACAAAATCCCGGTCTATAGGCAGCAACACATGGGTCTCCTAGAGCTTCCCAAGATTCCTGTATCTCCAATAAGGAATTTAGTTCAGAGCGTGACAAGTGCCCACACCACACAGTGCAGTCACGATTTTATGTCTACCACATCATTCTCCTGGAGAAACTGGCTGTTCATGGCGTGGGCAGGTGGGGTAAAAGCTACATGGCTGAGGCCAGAGTGTGGTGGTGAATGTACATCCATCTGGCAGATGTCAACCGCAGTGTTTCCAAGGGCTCACTATGGGGGCCAGCCCTGTTTAATGTCTTTATTAGCTATCTGGATGAAGGGAGAGTCAGGGTTTATCTTAGAAGAGCTTTATACTAATTTCAAGCAGAATCAAAGAACTTGATCCTGAAGCTCTTGTCTATGATATTAGCTGCAGCGAGGCAAAGTGGAAGCACACCAAGGTGAATGGGAATTCAGAGAGCTTTGGATGAGATCCCGTAAGAGCAAAAGATTGCAGAAGTGAGAGTCAAAGCAGACCACTGGCCATTACAGTCATTACAGTAAAGTCAGCCAGGCTCTCTCTACTACTAATACTGTTGTAATGACATAACACACTGGTGTACATGTTTGCTGGACTACAGGCTTCCATGTGATGACTTAGGGCCAGGAAAAGTTGGGGAAGGAAATGGCAGGAGGGACCGACTGCCCTGGCACACAGCATGGAGCAAGCACTGCATCTGGGGCAAATGTAGGGTCTCATCCACTCCTTCCAATCCCCTTGCAAATCCCTACAACATGAGTTGAAGGGATTTGAGTTACTGTCATAATTCTACTGTTAAGTTTTCACATGTATTCAAACCCCTACACAACACAAATTATTCTAATTTTAGGATTTAGCTTTATAACCATTTAGAAAACTTTATTTATCTCTCAATCACACCTCAAGGCCCAAGCTTAGTGACACACTGCTGTCAAAAATCTTCAAGAGGGAATGGGAAGGGAAAGGGAAGAAAAGTAACCCTTCTCCTGTTAAGCTCTGTACAGGAAGGGGAAACACTGAGTATTTGTACAGCCACTTGCATGGAGTAAATATAGTCAGAGCTCTGCATGAATTCTGCACACTGTGCCTGGCAGCAAACCTAGAACCCCAGGCAGCTCTTTCTCCTTTACAGGAGAACCTGTGGCATTCCTTAAGAAACTAGTTGCGACAGGGTGCTCTCAGGTAAGACTTGGGGAAAACAACAGTCCCCAAAGTGGTGACAGAGCTGGAAGGAGGTGGCACAGGCTGGCCAATGCGATCATGAAAGCAGCAGCAGGTAGGAGAGCAGGAGTGGACCAGGCTGCAGGAGATGTGAAAGCAATGAGGAAGGACCATCACATCCTGAGCAGCTGAGGAGAGCAAGGGGTGGGGAGGAGAGATCTTCGAAGATGACAGAGGGGCCTCCAGGGGGTGACCTGGAGAAGCAAGAGAGAGCCATCAAGGAGAAGCTGGGCTTTCCCAAGTGATTCCTCTCTATAGGCTATGAAGGAAAACTTCATAGGGAAATACAGGGAAATACACAGATTAAAAGGAGTGAAGAGCTACAGTAACAATGAGCTACAGTAATGTGCAAAAGCAGGTAGAAAAAAGAAAATTTCACTGAAACAGGTTATCACTTGTTTTTTAAAGAGTGAAAAAAAACAAAGCAGGACCAGCCAGCACATACACAGCTCACCTGAGGTCTGTGGTCTTGGCAGCATTGTGACTGTTTTATTTTCACAGACATAAACCATTCATGACCCATTTCTCCAATGCATTAAGCATAAACAAGCTTTCATTTTGCACAGGTATTTCTTCCTGCCACTGTGATTTCATCTCCTAAACCAAATATTTTTATGCATAGAACCACTGAAAGAAAACAAGTCTGAGACTTCCCACTAATTACTGCATTTCCCAGGAGTTCTCCTGCAGTGTCTGGAGCCAGGGTCTCCTGCTACACATTTTATTTTGTGGAGTCTTTCCATTTTATGACTTTTGAAGCAACTGGTGGTGTTTATTGATCTTTCCACACAGCTGTTCTTTTCCTACAGGAGCACCGAGGTGGTTATTCTTTGGTCTGATACATGAGGCCCCATTTTCTGTTTCAGGGAGTTGAGGAGGCAGAAGCTTTTTAAGACTGAGTTTGTGGGTGTAAAGGAAGCAGAAAATGCTGCACACTGGCTTCACTTTCACAGTAAAAAATGTGCTTGTGTGACGAATTTCAAAATCCTGTGAGCTAACTATCCCAAATGAGACTAGCTGCTATACATAAGGATAAGGTGGGGGAATTGCCAGAGAAGGAGGAAAAGGAGGTATGAGCCATGGGTAGCTCTACAGGAGAAGAACGGTGGAACATGTGTACAAAACAGCTCCAGCTACACATGTGCAGCTTCCAGCACACCTCCTCATGTCCCAGACAACACTTGAATCCCTCTCAGCAACTTATACTATTCCTCAGCAATCCTAACTAATTTCTAATATTGAGAGATCAGACATGAACAGGAACGACCACCTGTATATACAAGACCTGACTCATGCAATAACAAAAACCACAAGTGCTCACGACCCCCAGATAACCCCAAGCTGGCGATGGCATCACTCGAGCGTGGATTACGTTAATTTCGTCACGTTACGTTTTGCGCGGGCCGCAGTCCCACGGGACCCCAGAGCCGCACAGCCCCGCGGCTGCGGCCGAGGCTCTCCTGCGAGGGGAGGGCCTGGCAGCCCGCAGAGCCCCCGCTCCCGCCCGGGTGTCCCCAGAGCCCCCCGGGACGCGGCAGCGGCGGTCACGCTCGGAGGACCGGGATGCTGGTGGGCGCTCGTAACTTGGCGAAGGAGAGGGGAAAGAGCACGAAAGGAAACTCATGAGAGAAAATACCTGCCTTGCCGCTCTGCCGACTCCTCAGAAAGCGCAGCAGTCTCTTGCATGCACAAAGCTTTCCCAAAAATCACATAAGAATGTCCGCTCAGCACGAAGAAAAGCAGGGGCGCTCTCGTCCTCCCCGAACCGCCCCTGCGAGCAGCCGGGCTTCCCTCTGTGAGGATTCCCAGCCCTCCAAGCGCCCGGGGGTCTCCAGCCTGCTCCGCTCGGGGGGAGGAACAGCTGGGAGGGTGTAAGCACAACACGCTCTATAAATTCTCCTCCAGTCTTCTGCAGACGTAAGTCCTTGAGAAAAATGCCTAAATCCCGTCGTTTGTTGACATAGTAACCACATTTAAGTTTTTGCCCCCCCCCCCCAGAAGCCTTGTGCATAAAACAATTTATTATGTGAAAGATTTATCCAGAGTGCAGCGTGCTGGTTTGTGTGGTGTTATTTGTCCAAGGAAGAAATAAAGAGGCTGGACCTTTATACACTAGATTTCCCACCCAGACCAAAGGGTTGCTTCATTACAGCAGACAATATTAAGGATTTCCACAAGTCTTTGAAAGAAATGTAAAACCAAGTAAAAGGGGGGGAAAAATCAGTATTCAGATAAAAAGCCTATTTCTAGTACGTAAGTGAAGTAAAATTTTAGGAACTTTTCAGGAGGTCACAAAATGTTTTGTATTTTGCCTCTAAAGTATTCACATATATTTATCCGATTTCTCCAAAGATGCTTAAAACATTTTAGAAGTTCGTAATTAAATTTGTAAATCTACAGCAGATACTGTGAGAAAGAGCAGAGGGTTAGAAACAAGTAAAGCCTGTGGAAGTCTTTGCTTTCCCAGTTCTATGGAGATGAGCCCTATGGAGATGAGCTCTTTAGTCTCCGGGCAGTGGAGAGAAGAAAGATAAAAGAGAATTGTGCTGCAGGGATCACGTGGGGTTTAATGGGTTTTAATGCATCCCCTCATCCAAACTGCTGCCACCCTACACAGACCTGCATGCAGATTTCTAGCCCTTTTACTGGTAATTTAGGCTATGGGAGCAGCCTGGCAGGCTTGTACAAACCATGCTACCCTGCAGGGCTTTTTTGACCCCAGTTGCAAAAGGATGGGGGTGGGGGGTAAAATAACAAAACTCGAACCTTGGTATTTCGAGTTGAAAAGAGTCTTACAAACAACGTTTTAGTGTTTTAACTCAGTGTTGCCTTAAAAACTGCCGGATTTCCAAATAGCTTTCAGGGTCTAATTGTGTATTATTTACTATAGACAACTTTCTCTCTGATCGGGGTTAAATGTGTGCTTAAGCTTGGAAACACCAGAGCACACAGAGTGAGAGATCTAGCATCTTCCTCCAGCCTCGAAATTCATTAATTCCCTAAACACCCAGACAGCTTCGTTTTCTTCATATCATGCGCATTCTCTTCTTCCCCCCTCCCCTCCAAAAACAAAATAAAACAAACAAAACATAAACAAAATGAAACAAAAAAAAAAATCAGGTAAACTCCTAATCCACATCTTTTTACTGGGCTGTAGCTGAGAATCTTTCCAGAGCTGTCATTTAAATTAGAAAAGAGAAGATAGAAAGAAAGAAGCTTAAATGTGCATTCACAGCTTTGGAAGTTAACATTTGATGACATTTCGTTATAGTTTTTAAGGATAGATTCTGAAACATAGTCCCAGCATCAGTACGTATTTCTCAAATTATTACCAGCTCATATCCTGACCCGATACCAACTGTATAGGTGCTATTTTAAATGTTTTATATGTTTTAAGAAACTGGTATTATGAAGTTTGTAAAGCTCTGTTGTAAAGATCTATGTCTGCTGTGTATTTCACTGTGCATATGAAGATAAAGTATTTTCAATAGACAAGGTTTGGTAAAGTTTTTAATATCTTTCTAAGCAGATCTAAAAGCATGGTCCACTAGCCCCATACTCTGGCTCCATGGATGATTCAGTGAAACCCATGGAACTACTGAAAGTGTTTGTAGCTCTGTTGGCTCCGAGGTGGTGTGAGGGAGCTACACTTCTGGCCAGATCTTCTTTGGACTTGCTTCTGAGCTCAGTCTGACACTGCACCTGAGCAGCTGGTGACCGTGAGCTGCAAAGCTCAAGGTGAGCATCACCCTCATCTTTTCCTTGCATCCCTTGCCCCAGTCTGTGTTTGCCTTGCACTGCAGCTGTGCTGGGGCAACTGAGGCAGCCGGTTCAGCAGGCTCATCCAGTTGAAAACAAATGCACCCAAAAGCCATCATTTTCGATTTCATCGGTTTGTTAAGCTGACCTGGCTACCTGGCTACACCTATCCAGGTGTGTAACTGCTGGATACGGTCCAGGCAGATGGGTGGGCAGTGCAGTGGGACAGCAGAACAGCAGCCCCTAATTGTTCTAGGTTATTTGTATCATTAAATTTCCATCTAAGCTTGTTTGTGCCCAAGTTCTCCCAGTCAAATGGGATAACACTCTTTCCTTGTCCTACAGATTGTAAACCACTGCGTATAGAAAATCAGAATTTTCACTAACTCAAAAACTCAGCTTCGAATCATGTATCATCATCTGGCAAAAAAACCCGATAAAATATACAGGAAGTTAAACTGATTTATTTCTGTACATTGTTCATACCAAACAAATATTCCAATGTTAGCAAAATTGTAAGTACTGAAGTCACTCTTCTTTTTGTAAATTGAGCCCAGGCCCATGAAATAAGCTATTAATTGGGGGTAAAGGTGGGGTGTGAAGTCGTGTATATTATTTTTCAATATCGTTTGTGTTAAGTCTGTTTAGCTTTATTTTTCTGAAAACTTTTGACCAAAATGTGAAAATAACCTGCTGACACTGTTTACTTAAATATTATATAATAATTAGATTGTTTTACCGCGCATAGATAACTAAGAATTGTAGCATTTTGACAACATCATCCACAGGATTTCATAAGATAACAGGAAGTTGTACAAGCGCAGTTACTAGACCGGCTATTGAAGACGAACTTCTACACTGATGAGATGGCAGAAAAGTCCTACGGCCTTAAGTAACGGTGTTCCAGAAAGCAAAGGAGTGAATGAACTCAAGAAATGTGCTCTGGCCCAGAGCCATTAGCAGCTGCTTAGTGCTATGTTTGCAAATGCTCTGGTTCCTGTAGAAACACCTAATCCTTCCTGAATTCTGGCCAGCATTTATGGTTAAGTGCAGACAGTAAAAGGCTATTCTCATTACCTCCTTCTTATCTGTAAGGTCCGTTTTGTGTGACAATGGATTTTCAGCTAGAATTTTAAAGCTTAATTATTCTAGCCACATATTCGGCATGTATTTACATTGCAATGTGTGCCTAAGACCTATTTGCTGGGGGATGCACGGTGGGGTGGGCAGTTTGTGTACTGCCTTAGCCTTAGGGAGCAAAACAATACAAGGAAAGCACAGGAACCCACAAAGCCCTTAATGCAAATCATAAACTTTCTATCAGCATTCTTGTGCTATCCTATAGAATGTGATACTGATTTATGTCCAGCAATGGAAGTCTCAAATATCCTTTCAACAGTGTCTGGAGGGATTAGCAGATTGTCAGAACTGGGGCTGAGAACTCTTTCCCGTATTAGGATTGACCTCCTAGGTGCTCCGACCATAAATAGAGTTTCATAGAGTCATTTCCTTGGGGTCCTACTCAGTCCAGCGAAACACAGCTCACAAAAAGCTACAAAATACTGAGGCAAACTGAAAAGGCAAAACCCAGAATAAAAGCACGCAGGAAACAAACAAGGTTTGTGGTCCACTCTTTAAAAAGCTAAAGCTGAAATTCCTGGTTTTTGAAGGGATGCCCCTTACCCAAAGCAGACCAATGAACTGAGCTCATTTAGTGGCTGTTTCACTTGCTCAAGCTTTCTAAACTTTGCACACGTACCCCTGTTCAGTATGGTGTTCTGGGAAGTATCTCAACATTATCTTATTTTTGGTCTTCGTTGAATGTGGGCCCTAACAGTTGTGGATATATCAGGTACAGCGAATAGACCATGACTGATGAGGTAGGCATCCTATATTCAAATGGGGATGCAAGTGGCTGCCTATGTGTTTGCTGCGTACAGCTCTTGATGATGAAGCTGTGCCACTCACCAGCAGCACCTGCTGATAAAACAGCTCTCCTCTTTATGCTGGAGTTGGAGTTGGTCTGACTTCGCCATTACCTGATCTATCCCCCTCAATGAGCAGAAGAATCTTCAGTTCATTCCTGTGGGATTGTTTTACTCTGTATTAACTCCTTTACCAGCTCACCACAGATTCAGACCAGCATCAGTGATGCTCCAATGGAAATGGCAGGAGTTCACTGAAGTGGAAAGAGAAGAGGGGCTGCCTGGCACTTTTTGGCAGTAGTTACCTTTCAGCCTAGTTCAGATGTGCTGCCTGACTGCACCATTAGGACACAGCTAGAGATGTCCAGGCCACAGATTAACAGGGTTAAGAGGTTATTTCTTTATCCCTCACACACTTCCATGAAGATTACTGCCTCCTCAGACCTGCCAACAGGGTGGCACCTTTCGTATCCCCTCGGTCTCAAAATGATCTTGAAAACAAAAATCTCCTGTGAAAATCCCTGAGGCTAGTGCAGATCATTTTCACAGAACTGTGCCAGGGAATGACGAAATGAACAATTATATCACTGCATCAGAGGGTAAGGTTTCACCAGATGCATGCCTTAGTTAATGCCTTATTACCACTGAAACAGGACAGAGTCTCCTCTCTCCTGGACAGTTGTCTTTGACCACATCTCATGCCAAGTCCACTGTTCCTCTGACAATTAGATGAACCAGTTCAGCTCACTTAACTGACAGAAGATGCTTCTTTTATTTTCCCTGGTTTTTGTAGCCTGTGAGATGAACCAGCTCACACAGCAGTGACGGAGCATTCAGAAAATGCAACCAGGAACCAGGACCATGCTTGGGCTGGAGTGCATTGTGGTGGGAAAGAAGGGAAAGAAGGGCTCAGTGTACAACAACATCTTAACATGGGTCAACTGCTGCCTCCCTTGAACAATAGCTGTTATCGCTATTTCCTAGCTGAGCCTGAGATCTGTCCCAGCATATACTTTATAAGCCATGGTGAGGATAGATGGATGGTTTGCACGATGCTGGAGACCTTTCATCTCCTCTCAAGGAAGAGCTCTTTTGTGACATAGACAGGAACAAGTCCCAGGAAAGTGTTAATTTGTTTAAAGCTGCTGTGCAGCTCCTTTGCCCTTCAGGGCCCTGGGAGCTTTGAATCACCAAGGCTTCTGTTCAGATGATGCAATACTTGTACCTGGATACACTGCCAGAGGACAGTAGGAGAAAAATCAGGAAAACCAGTGGAAGATTAATTACTCTCTTTCCATCGGGCCTTGTTACTTTCATTTGAATTCTGCCTTTTGATTTACCAAGTTATCTTGGTGATTCTTGACTACTTTGCTTGCAAGCCTATACTAGCTCCACTCCAGCCCAGGTACAGATGCTGACATCATCTTCCCCCTCCCACTGGCACTTGCCTGCTAATGAAATATAACTGCATAAAGGAGGAAGGAAATTCAGGGAGTGTCAAATGCCAGCCTGAGCGCCAGCATACCATAGCAGGCTGGTGCAGTCACCCCTGGCTTTTCTTCAGAAGGATTTGGGGAATGCCACTTCTTTTTCTATTATATTTTGTAGCAAATACTTGTAGGGTGACATTTTGCCTCCTCCCTGCTGGCTTTTGTACTGTGCAGGTTGCTGTAGCTGGTCATGTTTCAAACAGGGCTGAACACTTGTGGGAGTGATTTCAAATTACTTTTTAAATATCTGCTTGCAGGAAGGCATGATATTTTGAAGAGGTAGTTTGCTTTCTAAAAAGGAAAATCCTTTCAAAGGTCTCCAAACATTAGTGTTCAAATCTCCTGCTCGGCTGACATAGCAAGTTGAAAGACCTGCATCCTGCCTTGACTAACAGTTTTGGATTTTCTCTTCTAGCCATGAATCTTCTGGATGAAAAGTGCTCAGAGAGGCAGGACTCAAAAGCTGTATGCTTTCCCAAGCACACCCTTCTTGTGAAACAACATCAATCAATCAATCAATATTGGAACATTGTTTTTTAAATGGGTAATATATCTGCATGTAGCCCAAGCTGTGATACCAACTTCACCAGTAACCTCTGACCATTGAATGAAGTTAAGATCTGGCTGCCATGGAAAGAAGGCCTTTGCTATCCTCCTCACCAATTTCCCTTTCCCTCCATCCCCATTTCCACATTCCTCCCTCTCCCTATTTCCTTGTCCTGACTTAATTCTCTGCCATTCTTGTGAGTTGAATTGGCTTATTCTTATTCTGTCATTGGAGCAGTGCCACAGCTGGCAACAAGGCTAGCAGCAAAGATACACGGTGAAGAGAAGTGAGAGGAAGAATGGGTAAAGAAGCTGGATTTCAGTCTTGCCCAAAATGCAATCTAATCAAGAGCCAGAGGGCAGGGCAGGGCACGAAGGTTCTAAAAGCCAGAGTTCCAGTGAAGGTAGCAAATTGTGCTGTGCCTGTGTCTGCACAGGGTGCTGTAGTCTGAGGTGCCCCCAGAGAATCACTGTTTTCTCAGCTTGGTTATATACAGCTTCAAGCCAACAGGAGAGGAAAGAGCTGACCATCATCCCCTTCCATGTTCTGGGCAGTTTTAGTGTGAGTTGCAGCACTTTCCAGTCGTGCTGCACTGAGTGTTCAAGCAACCACAGGAGGAAAGGGTGTCGTGTGGCTGTGGGAAGTGTATCTAATTTGTCCATTTAAGTCCCCTTAAGTAAGTCCTCTCTCATACAAAGCAAATATCACTCTTTGGCAAAGCACATGGATAAGCCTGGGCTTACTCTCAGGCCCCTGGGAGTACCAGTCAGGAGACCAAACCCTCACAGAACCTGCAGCTCCTGTGGACCTCAGCTGGTGGCTACTGTCATGCTTCCCAGGACTTGCCACATGACCTGCCTTACTTGGGATTTCCAGTTAGCTGGACTGTCTCATAGTGGAGGGTTGATTAACTCGTCTTCTTGCTACAGTGGTCCCATCTCAAAAGAATGACTGAGGAAAGTGACTCCCAAGCACAGAGAGTTGGCCCTTTCCCAGCTGCCATGTGGGAATATACAGAAAGCCTTTGAGGAGCCGGTTTAAAAGACCTCGTGGTATCTGTGCTGAGGTCCTGACAAGATGACTTCATATTTCCTGCCCCAAGGCTTTTTGAGCAATATGTATGTAAAAGCTGAAGCTGAGCATATTTTAAAACTCATCACTCCTATATGTAATCAGTGCTTTATTAGATTTCCAGCAATGCAAAGGGACTAATAGTTAATTTGGAAGCTACCTGGAAGCAGCCTTTTCTTTTATGTTCGCTAGCGTTTTTCCATGTTGCTCCATGTAACTAAATTAAGTGTTCTGATAACAGTGCTAAGAGCAGTGGAAAAGCCAACATATTAAATAAACTTGGCCACCTGTCATGTTTTACATGCTATCTCTTGCTCGTAGCCTATGGGTTTAAATGCCTGGCAGCTGAAGCTATGGCACAGAGTGGAGAGTCCTTGGAATTCACTCTCCCTTGCTTCATCTGAATCTGAATTTGTCAACCTTTACTCTTATCTGTTCACCAGGGCAAGAAACACAGAGCTTTTTGCACACTTGATCTGCAGCCCAGATGGTTAGAAGCCTATTGGGACCAAAGGAGAAGAGTTGTTTAGAGCTACCCTGACTGTCCTCAGGACTGCAGGAAGACTTCAGTATAACAGCAGGGTACAGCCACCACCCAATCCAGCCACTACATTTCCAGGATGCCAAGAAAATTAGGAGAATTTTTGGGGTCTTGGACTTTTTTTTTTGTGATTTTTGTTGTTGTTGTTGTTGATTTTTTGGTCTTTGTTTTTGGTTTTGTTTTTTTTTTTTTATTGCCAGGACAATATTATTATTCTGAACATAAACTTGTTCACTGATGGCTATTATGGAGTTATAGCCATGTTTTCTTTTCTAGCCCCAGCTGTTAGTTGGAGGTGAGAAGTTGGCTTCCCAAGTTGTCTGCTCCTGGAGCCTGGCAAGGCAAGGCAACATCTGTAACCAGATAGGCCAGAATAAGGCCACTACTTATCTGCTGGCACTTGAGGGCAGGAGCGGGTATGGGGAACAAAGTGGATCCTTGTTGAGAATGGAAATGCATTTACTCTGACATGGGAGACACACTGTGGGTGTTGTATTTACCATTTATACCTGCACTGACATCCCACTGTGTATTCAGCAAGTCCAAAATCAAATTAAGTCAACTGTGTTATTTAGATGACATTTACTCCTATGTGGAGGCACTTGATTACTTTGTTGACAAGTACTGTGGAAATGTATGTCTATTAACGAAGGTGAAGCAGAACCACTTGCAGATCATAAAAGTTTAGTAGGGGGTTTGACCCCTGCAGAGTTTGGTAAAATTACCAGTGTGAAGACACTGTTGCTGTCCTTCTGCTCCTCTGGAAATTCACCCTCTGTAGCTCCTTAAGGTCAGCAAAGCTACTGTGATCTGTGGAGCATATCCCACCAGGATTTTATCTTCTGCCCCTCTATGAGCGGCTGACACTGCCTGCTTATCCCTGCTCACAAAAACTTGGCTCAGCCTAGCCTTCACAAAGCTCACTCCAGACTTTTGCTGGAATAGTTCTCCGAGCAGCAGGGCCCTCAGTGACATTTGCACCCTGTTTTAAGTAGCAGTCATGTCTCCTACAGTCAGTCACATCATGCCACCAGTTTAGCTGAGTCAAATACAGTGAGTCAAATACAGTGGCTGTTGGATCATAATCACACTGGTGCTACAACCAGCAGCCAAATGTCACTTGACACAAGACTTCAGCCTCCTACAAGCATGATTTTCTCTATTTGTAGAAGGGCAAAGAGCTCAGCATGTACTTTTTATAAAGTCAGAGGAAGCTACACAGAAAACAGTGGTTTTATAGAGAAACATGTTACTGTCAGAGGGAGAAACAGCATCTTTTTTTGAAAAGAAAAGCTTTTAAAACCCTAAACTTAGTGCCATTTACTTCGGTTTTCTTGGCACACCCTGGGGTGTTTAGCAGTGGGGACAAGAATTTACACTGTTCAGATGCCTCACAGAAGTGACTGCACTAATCAAACCACCCAAAGTCTGATTACAGCAATGACTTCCCCAGAGACTTGTGTTTTGGTTTTAAGTAAACAAATAGCCATCCAAGTAGGAGGACGATGACTCAGATAAAATCACACACATCTGTTATATATAGCAATCATTAAATATGCTTAAGATTCCTCTGATACTTTAAACAGGATAGTTCAAATTATCACCCTCTGAAGCTCCATAGGTTCTAATTTAACAACTACAATAAAGTTAATTTTTAAAATTAAAAATATATCTGCCTCTTTTGAACTAGGCCAGATGGCCCATTTCAAAATAAAATTTTGTTACTTTGGGCACAAATAGCCTGAATTTCTTGCTAATATTTGCTGATTTCAGAAAACATAGCATTTGCTTATACCTAGAAAATAAAAAGGTGCAGAGTTTGCCAGCTAACATCCTTCCTGTTTGTACAAACTCCAGTCCTCTGAGCTGTACTGGACCTTTACGCTTTTCTGTGGGATGGAGGATTTTTGACAATGTCTACCTTTCAGACCCATGCAAACTATTCTTCAGGCACAGAGGGACCCATTCTTGAAATGTGGTTTTTCCCCACCTACCCTTACTCACAGGGCAGTGTAGTTAGTCAAAGCATACAGCAGCTCAAAGAAAGGACAGTCATGGAGCAATTTCCTTTTGTACATAATTTCATGTAAGATTTTTTCCCATTATTTTACATCAGTGCATAGATGTGTGTTTCAGTTCTGGTTATGTACACCAACAAATTACAGAAACACAGTGATATACATTGGAATACACTTTTGCAATTGCAGCTAGACTTCTAGAAACTGAACTTCAGCAGCAGTTCCCTAGGAAATAGCAGGAAAATCACACTGAAACTTTGTTCCTACTACATATCCTAACCTGCTTCATGTTTTCCTCGGTGTGTTCCCTCTGCAGTGTTGCAGGTGGATGGAGGGACACTTGCAAGGATCAGAAGTCACTCTTCTTCCCCCTGCCTCCATCAGTGCTGCAGACACCATTTGCACAGTGAGCCAGGGAGTGCTTGGGGCTCAGAGGACAGCTGTGTTTGCCCTCTTTACCTCCCTTATGCATGCATATAGTCACCTCTATGCAAAAGCATCCTCAAAGTCTTCAGGAACACACAGTCAACTAAGCTGGAGAGAAAGTAATAGGAAAGAAAAACAAGGCTTGCCTCAGACAGGCACAAACAACAGTGCCACCCTCAGCTACAGGGAGACATTAATTCCCAAAAGCAGGTTTCCTCCCCCAAATGCTGCAAGAGGGCCCCTGGACAAATGAGGTCAAGCCTAGGTCAGTGAAAGGAGGATATAGGTCTTTTAATGTGTAATGAGGTGGAATCTAAAAATCTACTGAAGAGAAAGGAAAAGCAGCCAGGTCAATAGAAAGTGTCAGATACAGCCCTGAATCTGTAGATGCTATGAAAGGAATGAAGCACGTTCGAGACCCAGACATAACAGGGACTCCATCAGCTGAATCCCAGTTTTCCTTTGCAGTTTAGCAGATTTCCAAACCACAGTGCACTGAGCCACTCTGGGCATAGGGTCAGGAGAAACACCTCACTTGTCTTTGGGTCTCTGGTTTTGTAATGTGGTCCTGGAGGTAGAAGAGCTGTTCAATACTGCCTTGGACATTGAGGGAAGGCTTTGAGCTTCCTCATGAACTTTCAGATCACACCCATTCCTGCCTGGGTGTCACTTGTGCTCTCAGTTCTGACTGGAACAGCAGTCAGAAGATGGCAGGGGCACGTGAGTGAGGATTAATAACTCTTTGGCATTTCTGATAAATCCGGGTCTGCATAATTATGCTGTAAGAGATTAAAGGTGAAAAACCTGCATCTAGATGGTGACATACTGAAAGACCATGACTGACTCAGGAGAGGGCTTTGACCTGGAAATCACCTGGGAGATCAGAATCAAAATGCACAGTTGCCTTGCAGCCTTCTCCAGAGTCTGGAGCTGGGCAGAAACTAACTTTAGCATTAGTAAAATAAGTGTAGTTATTTACTGCTTCATTGGCAATTTATGTATTATTTTCTCATCTAAAAGAAATCAATAGAGCTGAAGCAAATGTGCCACTATAGCATCTTCCTGCTAGTTAGTAATAGTTACTAATGGCATGGTTCTTTGACACCCCATTATAAATACAAACACTTCATGTTATAAATGGAAATGGTGAGTGACAACAGTCCTTTCATCTTTGTTTCACAGCATCTTTTAATCTTCACTAACAAAAATCTTGCTTTCTATTTTGTCATATTCCTTATAGAATCAATAAAGACAGGAGTCAGAATTCATCAAAATGCTGGGCACAAAGTCAGCTTTTCACAAATAAGCATAATAAGCAACAGCAATAAATAATGATTGAATTTAGCACTTGTGAGAAGTATCAGACTTAACTGTGCCATGAAATCAAATTCTTTCTCTTAGGAAGCAAAGATAATACCAGTAGTGGCAGCTCAAATACACCCCTGCTGCCTCAGAGTGGCAGCCAGGCTTGGAAAGGCCCCTTCTAAGCTCAGTGACACTGAGAGGACATGCTGATATGGTCATTGGCCTGTCACTGATGAGCGGACATCTTTCGGCAGTGACCCACTGCTCACATTTCCACCTCATCTGCTGAAGTGCAGCTGGCCATTGCACACTGCAAGCCTACACCCCAGGAATGTGATGCTCATCTTGTGTCACCTTGAGCAAACACCCCAAGAAACCCATGCAAAGTCCAGCAACAATTGGAAAAAGACTAAAGGGAAGGACTGAAAGGCATTCCCTTGTCTTTTCCTTTGCCCTCAAGCCAGGTGAAGGTATGAAAAGGGCTGTTGCTCAGACTGCTGTGGCTTGAGCCAGCCAGTCCCATAAAACTGAGTCCTTTTAATTATCCAGTTCTTTGTGAATTGTTTTAGATTTTACAGTCTTATTACTCCCACTGATGTAGGAAATTCTGAGGAAAGGGTGAAGGCACTCTCTGTGATACAGTCTGTCTTATTCTCAGCCCCTGGAGCCGCAAATTTTGAGGAACACCTGCAACATTTCAGGCGGAACAAGCTGAGCCAGAAGTGAACTGGGAGCTGCCAGAGGAGACCAAGAACCCCAGCTGAATACACCAGGCAGAAAACATTCATATGAAGAACAGCCCTTCTGGGGCCAGGATCGATACAAGCCACACATCTCTTCTTCCTAATAGCCAAGAATCAAAAATACTTGCATTCCTCACATCTACTGGCAAATTATGATCCAACTTAATATTGACACCTAATGATAATGTACCACAGCTATTTGTGACACTCCAAAACCATGATACTGCTTCAGTCTGGAACTTTAGCATCTGTTAGATGCGAAGATATATGAGGAAACACAAGTATACCTTCTTCATTTTCTTCTTAAAATAGTTTTTATTACATCCCACATTTCCAGAGGGAATGTGGCTACAGAGAAACAAAACATCAAAGTCCTACGGGGATTGTAGAAAGCTTACATATGGAGAGCTGGCTTTCTTACTCTGAATTGAAGATGACTTAAATTAAGTAATCAATCTTTAATTGATAATATTTTTGTTAGGCATAGTATCTCTGATATCAAAAGTAACAAAGATCTTCTTGCCTCTGCTCAGGGAGGATGATATTCTAAATGTCTGATTCCAAATTGAGTGAAGTTACCTTATTATATATAGTGCAGCAGCAGACTTCTGGGCAAATCATTACAACTGCCTGCAAGGTATATTGTGGAATGAGAACAAACTGTTATTTCAGACCTCCACAGGTCAGACAGCTTTTCATCTGGTCTTGATTACAGAGGAGCAGATTCCCCCCTTGCAAGCTTAGCATTAGGTAATAGACAATAATGAGAGCTTTGCACCCCTGTGCCCTAGCCCTCCTCAGAACAAGCTGTGCAGGACGAGAGATTAGCATTCTGCAAAAAGCTTGCCTTTTTGTAGCAGGCATGGGTAGCAATATGGTTGGCATTTTGTTTCAGGAGACAGTCTATTACACACGCAGGAATACTTCAAATGCAGACAGCTCTGCAGTTCAGGTTTTCTGATCTGCCTCTGAGACTGCAGTGTGACATAGACTACATAATTACTATAATTACAAGAGAAAACAAAATGTAAAACTTGTATCTTACTATTGCTGAGCCTCACCAATGCAGTTTGTCTTTTCATGTTTCTCAAGTGAGTGGAAAAAAATATGGCCTAAGAAAGTCAGAACACAGCAGTATTAGCTCCCTGCTAAAGCTGTGAAGGTGGGAGCATGGGAGGCTGGTCACAGAGCAGCCTGGAGCCTGTGGATTATGTCTTCAAGCTGCAGCCCATTAACCATGGCACCTGGCTCAGGGGCAGATCCCAAAGTGTGGCAGAGCTCAGCAGCTTCTCTGCTACTCACTGCCTCTTACCCAAGAGGGAGCAGGCTGCTGGACCACAGATCATCTGCGTCTGGCCTGCAGGAGCAGAGGCTAGGAGAGGCTGAAGTGGAGCTACAAATGCATGAATTCAGCAGTGGGAAACTAGAGACAATTACTTGAGCCTCACAGTTCACACATCATATTCAGCAAATTCTCAGAAGTGGTTTATAGTCCTGTAAGTCCTCAATAAGAGGCACAATAGAAAAAATGTGATGGTAAAATGTGTTATGCAAACTGTTTGATGAAAAACATACCAAGAGATTGGGACTGCAACTCCAAAGGATGCCTACTTGACCAGAAATGGGATTATATAGGTGTGGAAGGGAAACACGTCTCTGTACACCAGTGCAAAGAGCAAGTGCAGTCTGGCTCTGTGAAAAACACTAACCCATGGCACAGAACTCAAGGATGTGAGGGTCTCTGATGGACTGCTATCTTTGCTGCTAAACTCTGTCTCTTGAGGCCCTTCAGTGAATCTTTATTTCTGAAACTTCCTGACTTTTATTGAGATATCTTATGGTTATGGGATGCAGACATCAAAGCTTACAGTGAACTGTCAAAGGCTTGAAGAAGAAAAAAAATGAAATCCAGCATTGTCAAATCAGCTATTCTAAAAACAACCAACATACTAAGTGCACATTTGTCCATAGGAAAAGTTGATTTTTTCAAGGCAATATATATATTTAGTACATGAAGTTTGATTTCTCCAGGCTGACTTTATGCACTTACATTTTTTTTTTGAGACCCTGGGGAGTTCCCCTAAGCTTTAAACAGTACAGAATAGGCAGCTGAAACCTTTCTTTGGGATTCTAGGAATCTAAATGATACAGACTCTCCATGACACACAGCTGCATGAGATTTACCTCTGGGATATTTGAAGAACTCAGAGGACCAGCTCTAAAGCAACCATGATGCTCTCCAGGGCTAACTAGGGGCTACTGCATCCCTGGTGAAGCTCAGTTCTTTATCATCTGCTGGGATGGAAGACTGGACAGTGCTGCCCCTTTACACCTGTGGCACAGATTTTACTACCCTAAATCTTGCCTGTCGACTACATTTATTTGGGATCAACCATCAGCTTTTTTCCTTGTGCCTTCAGAACACTTTTCTGGTTTATTGGGTCATTGTGATTCTGTATCAGGGGTTAAATACTGAGCTCTGTGTTCCGAGTGTTTGTTTCACAGGGATTAATTTAAAATGCAGTGCACTGACAGGTGTTTTTAAATTCCCTCCTTGGGTAAGATTTAAATGGTAGTTTGGGAAAGGTACATACCTCCAGGCAGCTCAAAGCAATAGTTACTTTGTCTTGAAGCAAAACATCCTATCACCTTAAGTCATGTGTGCATTAAACAAGGAGCCATTTAATGATATCACTGGGTGAACCAGATATCCCTGTCTGAAATCTATCTGGCTGGAGATACAATAGTCATAAGGGGAAAAGTTCCCCCTGCTGCCAGCACTACAGCACTCACGTGGGGAGCAACATCTAAAACTAGAAATGTCTCCTTGTCCTTTCCTTATCACTCAGAAGGCAGGATGTTATCAAAACACAGTGGATGGAAAAAATCTGATACCAGATATCTGATGGAGCCACAGATGCTAAACAGGTTCATAATGTAGCAGCATGTGGAGACAGCAAGGAAAAGAAATGGACTCAGCCAAAGGTACCATGGCCAAGACATGGCCAAGAAGTATGCAGGGAGAGGGGCCCCCTGGGGGACACTGGAAGCTGGGGTTATGCCCTCCAGACATGCTCACAACCTGCTGGGAAGATTTGTTTTCAGACAGGAGGGACAGCTGTCGAAGATCCTGAAGCAGAAATGTCTGAACAGCCAGGGAGATCTGTACATCTTTCATTAACCAGTGAGTCCCTTTCTGCCTTTCCTCTCTCTTCACGCCATCAAAGCCTCCCTCTCATTACATCTCCTAGAGATGCTCTCTTCTCTGTGCTGGCCCCCCTCCATGTTATCTATTCTTCACTTACCTCTCTAACTGTTTCATTTCCCCTAAGTAAGGCAACATGGATTGTTTTTTGCTGCAAATTCATTGTGATCTGCACCCTTTAGTACTGCCTCTCTTGCTCATGGCGTGAGCCTCATTTCAGGTAGCATCTGATATTCCCTGTCACTAGGGAGAAAAAGACATTTATAGGAGGAAATTTTTTTTTTATGATGTCTAGCAGACATCTAGCTGCCTTTGGTTTCTAAACCCATTAGGCTGAGCAGGGCTGTCCACCATTCTCAGTTTGTATGCCTAGAGCAGAAGAATCCTTCAAGTTTACTGTTTCATCAGTCTAATGACGAACATGCTTAGTAACACACTTCTGTTACACAGCAGTCTGTGAAACATTAACTAGACTTCCTTTTTATCAGAGCACTTTTGCAAACACTTCAACCCACTAGTCCTTGTGGTAGTTAGCTACCTCTCTCCCTAACAGGGCCATTGCAGAGAGATGCAGTGATGGAAACATTCATGGAGCCACAGAGAGACAACAAAAGGAAGAAGTCTGACTGCACATCTTAATGACTCTACAGCTACCAAGCCTCTGCTCCCAGTACCACTGATACATTTTTACTCAGTGATTTTTCCATGCAAAATTTATAATGGGAAACAATCCCAGAGCCAGGTTCCCCACTTTTCCTTCCTTTTCTCAGGGCTTCTGAAGTCTTCAGTCTTTTCTACACAATTCCAGAACTTGGCAGATGTTCTGAAGAGATTCCATTTCTATTTTGTGTGGTAAAGCTACAAAAGATAATTAGTACTGTCTTCAACGACCTATGGGAGGCTGCAGAGAAGACAGAGCCAGATTATTCTCAAATGTGCACAGTAGAAGCAAAAGAAATGGATACAGTGTGTGACATAAGAAATTCTGACTCAATATAGAGAAAAATGGTTTTTTGGGTTGCACAGAGGTGGCACAACCTCCATGTGTTTGAAGACTTTCAAAAGCTGACAGGACAGGGCACTGAATAACCTGCTTTCATGGGAAGTGTTTCAAGAAGGACGTTGGGTTATAAACCTCCAGATGTCCCAGAGGTTACTTCCAGCTTTCCTGATTCTTTAGAAATACTCCTGTTCATATAGTCCCTACAAGAGGAAAGCTTCCCAGAAGACTCTCAATGAGAAATTGCAGAGGTTGTAGGAGTATCCGTGTTATGCAGACAGTGTAGGACAGATGCCCTCACATTAAGTGGTCAGAAGCCACACCAGATGCCAAGAACCATTTAATTGTGGGACTGTAACACAGGCTAATTTGCATTGCTTCTTTTTCAAAGCTGTAGTTCAGCTGGGGCCTCTTTTTTTCCCTTCTGGCAACAAGTACAAGCTATACCAGTACAGAGTGGTTTACAGCACGAAGTCAACTACTTTAAAATGACCATGCATTACTGATAAAAGGCTTAGAGGTAAATGTAGAACTTGTAGGCCAGCCAATTTAAGCTCTCCTGCTTTTTGAAAAGCTGAATTTATGACAAGACTGAAACTAATTGTTTCTTGCCTCAGAGACAACATCAGTTCTTTGTAGATTTTGAATTAGCTGAAAAATTTCTATGATCATTGTTAGAAGCCCATTTCATTCCACCTCCCCTGCTGAGCTTGCCACTCCTGGCCTCAAGGAAGACTACCTGAGAATCATAGGAGCTCACCGATGCCGTTAGATTTCTCTATGAGTATATCACTGTCAGGTGTCAAACAGCCAGTTAGGACTATTTTACAGCTATAACAGTGCTTGCATTTCTTTACTGCCAAGTATCAAAGTAAAAATTAGAGAGAGAAGTAATAACAAATTAGTCTATATAGGGTTCTTTCTAATTCCCATTGTTTAAGTGTGGTTTCTTCAAATAACAGGCACAGTCAGATTTCTGAGGATAATCCATGTTGGCCTGGTTTATTTAAATTGATTAGAAGAGAAATACTGCTGTTACCTTCAATGGAAGGTAAAACTAAATAGCCTTGAAAATCCCACCTATAGCAAAAATAGACACAGCAAATTAGTTAGTTTATTACTGAATTCAAAACAGAGGGGCAGGGCTGGGCCAGAGCAGAACTGAGGGAAGAGTTTCTGTGTATAGTTGCTGGACTGAGATGTCAAGAAATGTATTTGTACTAATTATATTTACTCAATTATATTTTGGTATTTAGGAAGGTTATTATGGCAGAAAATTATGTATGTAGTTTAAATTGGATATTATTTGCTTATTTTCACTATGACTTTCACATTGTCTAGGTATTAGGTATCAGACAGAAATTTTCATGTTATTTGTATTATATTTACTGTCAGATTTTCCTCAGCTGAGAGAAGTTTGTTGCATCCTGGAGCAGTACAGGGAAGTACAGCAGTAAACAATCAAATGTTTGTAAATATTCTAGATGGACTAATTTGATGATTTTATTAATTTGATGAAGGTTGGACAACTGCAGGCAGACAAAAAAGCTAGGTTGATATTCTGTGAACATTGCAATTTTTCTTACACTTGTAGACTATGACAGGAGGTTTGAATCTATTACTGATTACCAGATTCATAATTAATTTTTTATTAGTTTCATTAATTAGTACTGAATTCATCCAATATATTACTGAAATGAGAACATTCACAAGTCTGAAAGCAATACAGATTGGTATTTTTAAACTAGCAACTGAGAGATAAATTTCATTGTATGTATTACAGATACTCGACTAATTCCATGAACAAACTTGCAGAATTGAATCGTCTCCACAGGGAAGCTATCACCAGTGCATCAGATATAGTTCAGAATTACCTTCTTTTGTGAAGAAACCTGCTACAAAAGTCTCTCCTGCAAAGCCTTTGTGAAAAGTTATGTAAAAAATGCAATTATTCAGGCCCTCTCCCTTCACTATGAGCTTCACCCTATTAATTTTAGAATATGCATCCTGCTAAGGGTTTCAGCAAGGCTTGCAATTTTCTCTCTGCTCTGTGTATTTGTGTGCTCCCTATTGGATCTGTATCCAAATTTTGTTTAAAGTAATTTAAGAGTATTTAATTTTTTTCCTTCAAATTAATATAACAAATTGCCAAAAAATGTCTTCAGAAAGGTTGAGATGCAAGATTTAATCTTGTTTGAACTATTTTATGTCAAGGAAAATTTTCATTGTTTCTTACCCTCCAAATTGTACTCTTCAAAGAAATTCTAAGGATTTATCTATGCATTATTAAAGTGGGATCAGTCCTGCACAAGTAACTGAATTACAAAAAGTATCTCTCAATCCCTATCCTTATCCTTGCTAAATGTGAAAGCTCTCCGCATATCAATTTATCTCAAGAAGTATTAAAAGAATCATTTTCTACCTTATAGATTCCCTAAAAACTGTCAGTATTTGTTCCGAAAATAATGTGCTTCCATGTGTCAGAATGTCATTGGCATCCTTTCACATGTAACGGGGTTACAAATAGGATCAGTAAATACATCAGTGCTGTAAATACGTCAGTGCTCTTTGGATAAGAAGTCAGTCATGGGACATAGAGTATTTACTTTCTATGCACTAAACACTGGGGTGCACAGCCCCTCGTTGGTTCAGCCCAGAACATGAAGGGATTGACATTTTACATTGTACAACAAGAAGTTACAATAAAGACAACTAAGAATGCAAAATATCTGTTAGCCTGAGCTCACTCACAGTCAATTAGATATGTATGACAACAAATAGGACAATGTTGAAGCTTTATGAGGAAATATCATATTTACAAATTTGCAGGCTGTTTTGGGTTCCATCTGGGTGGCATTTGGCAGCATAACTCAGATCAGTCAGTAGTTTGCCAATATATTGCCAAAACCTATTTACAGAGTACAATGATCATCACAAGCAATTATCAGCTTCTTAAACCCTTGAAATGAGAGTTCCAGCCATCAATTTGAAGATCTTTCCATGTAATTAAAGACTTATGCATATTCTTTCAGTGCAGGCTGTAATTAATATCCCAAATTAAGCAGTGTTTAGATATGTATTACATGCAAGTGAGCTAGCTGATAATCCGATTAGTTAAGCAGTGGTTTTCCTCTGTGGTTTACAGATCCCTGAGGAGCAAGGATTTAATTCTAAAGAATTTGGAAAGCACAGCTGTGGGAGCATCTCATATTACACCAAACCAATACAATACCAAAGCAACTACTGCAATGAGCTTCCTGACTGTCCCCTCTGCGAGCTCTGCCGCCCTTCAGGTGCCAGAGCAGACAAGCAGCTGGGGAGCTGTAGGGCAAGTCAGTTCAGCTCCCTTTTCCACCTGGAAAGAAAATTAACTTTCCAATGAAAACAACTTCTATATGTGACTACAGAAAACAAAACAAAACAAAAGACCAACAAAAAGCCCAACAACAACAACAAAAAAAAAACCAAAACCCATCAAAAAAACAAAAAACAAAACAAAAAAAACCCCACAAACAAAAAACCCCAACCAACGAACCAAATCCCCACCTCAAAAATAAAACCAAACCAAAACCACCCAAACAGTAGGAAATGGAGCTAGAGAAAAGTGGGATTTAGTTACAGTCTTAAGAAAAAGTCTGTACTTACTGCAGATTAGATGTAATTAAGGTGAAATTATTCCCATGCTACTCTCAATAGGCATATATGTTCCCTAAAGAAGACTTTGCTCTGCTCTGTAGAAAATATTGAGATTCCTCAAGACAAAATAGCTACAAACCACTTTATACCAAGCCTTCTCCTGTCTCAGGAGGTCTGTAGTAATAAAAAAAACCCTCAGAAAATTAAGAGAACTAAAATAATTAGTATGTTATTACTATAGTAATTTTACTACAAAAATACTTTGCAAAAATGCAAAATGTGCCTTTGACTGCCACAAAAATACATTTTGTCTCATCATCTCCTTGGAGGTATACCTCTGCTTTGTAAGATCAGATCCTCAGTTCTGAGCAACAATATCCTCCAAAGTAATCTAGCACTGCAGAAACTTAAAGCACATCAGAGACTCATCAGACTGCAAGAGCAATCGTTCTGCCAAATAAGCCTTATCCCAGGTCAGCAAACTGCACATACCACACTGTACTCAGCAAAGAACACACGATGATGTCATAGGCCTGAATACAACCTTTCCACCCTTCACAAAATTTATGGTAAGCCGTCAAAGAGGAAATATAGACCAAAAGACAAATACACCAGTTCTAAGGCTTTGCAAGGCCTTAGTTTAAGTGTTAGAAATCTGTGTCCAGTGACACTCTGGAGAAAATGATAAATTGTTATTTCATCATGACGCTTGTGAAAGCCCACTTGTCCTAACACAGAGCAAATTATGAATACTTGAAATGGGAGTCTTAAACACCAATGGAGTCTCAAACAACGACAGTATCAAATATCTGTTTGAGATGCAAAGTCTTAAACCTTGGACATTTGTTCACATGCTTCAGAGAGATGGGTGGAATTCTTTACCCACCTACATACAGAATCTTTGGAGATTATCCCTTTGGATTGGGTGTAGTTTCTCATTCAATAAGAGCTTTTCACCTCCAGAAAAGTTCAGATTCTTGGGCCTCCTTTTGTACCTATAGGAAAACAACCTCAGTTTGCGTGGAAACTAAAAATCTTGTTTGCCACTCAAGTGACTTCCAGGCTAGAAAGGGTTGTGGAGATTTGAACTGCATCCTGTTCTTCATATAGTCAAAGAAGTTTGTAATGGAATTGGTCATTCTTTGCTTTGATTCCTCCTTTTTATGCTGAATTCGGGTCACTGTAATGCTACATGACAGAAAAGTTCTGAATGACTGAATAAGAGATGTGTTTGTTAATAACCTTGCCACAGATTCAAATTTGTGTGGCAAGAAAGGATCAAACGTGGGAAAGTCAGGGTTACAGTGCAAATGCACAGATGAGAAGCCCAGTGTCCCTCTCTTTTCCTCCCACACATGACAAATCTCTCACTTTGTTCTCCAGACACTGACTGACCCCTCCACTTCTTGCTCTTTAACATTTTCCCATTAGGGGTATCCCCTCATCTCTGAAGTTTTCGTTTGTTCTTTCATTTCAAACTATATTCTTCTTACACAATGTGATAGTCTCCTATCTCGTGGAGGTCCTGGAATCTATGCACTTGGAAACACATGGGGCTTTAGCTGTCATTTACAGGAAGAATTTTTTGCGTCATAACTTATTCCAGCTTCCAGGCTGCCTTTCGTTGACATTCGAGCTGCTTAAAGACCTTTATATCACCAAAATAATGTAAAAAGTCTTTTCTATAAATAATTATTAGCTCTTAGATTTCCTTGCTGTCTCTCCATCCAGTTCTAAATGACATCTCTTGCAAACTCAGTTCCTGCAGAAGATTGGTCTATATCATCATTAAGCATAAGGAGTATAAATTACTTATATTAAAACAAAAGCTTACATTCTGAAAAACATCACAGACATGCTGATATGTGCTAAAACCACAAAATTATTTGTGTGGACAAGACCCTATATATTCCTGGAACTGATACCTTGCTGCTGCCATTCCTTGAGGGTCGTAGGTTTAATGCAACATAACAGAAATAGTTTTACCTGTTTGCTATGAAGTGGCACCTGAAGTGTGTTCAGAATATGTGCTTCTACTTGATCATTACGATATCCATAAAAACTCATTTACGCATGAACAGAACAACTATTGAATCCAATGCTTCTGAGATGGTAAATACAACTATTTTTTGCCTTTGGGTACTCTGTGAGCTGTTAAAATTCAGGTTGCAGCTCCTTTTATCCCTTAGACGTCTTCCCTCTCCCTTCCCCCTTCCCCCATATGTATTTCAAGCTGAGGTTGGTGAGCACTTCAGTGACATTGTGATGTCATAATGATCTAAACCCTTGTTATCCTTGTTCTCTCCCATCCTTGTTGGGACATACCTAGATTTATGATAGCCATGTCTTGGCCTACAAAACCAAGTCAGCTGGGAATCATTCAAACAGCCTATGGCAATACTCCTGTCACTGCATTGCTGTGCAGAAGATGGCTTTTAAAGGCAGGAAGGTCAATGTGAAAAATTGGTCATTGCTTTAATGCTGGACCTTGGCAGAAATGAAAGTCCTAGCCAAAATGGCATTCCCCATCACCTGGGAATTCTCTCAGTAGCAAAAGCAAAACACCTCAGTAATGCACAGCTTATACACCACAGAGTCCAGTATACCTTCACCCTCTATAAACATCTTTTTATAGACACCATTAGTCCCTATGCATAATAAATATTCAAGGACTACTGTTTTACTGAATTCATGTCTTGAAATGCAGTGTCAGGATGTTTGATACCAAAGTATGATATTGTTTACTTCCAGAAATTATTTGTTGATGATGTTTTATCACATATGTTTAAAATAAATCACTTTTTAAAATTTAATTTCTACAGAAAACTCTAAATGCTGAATTAGTTTGAGTTAATGGAGGAGAAAATAGCACAAATCCTTGGATTCCAGATCTACATCACCACCACTATCTAAATTTTCTAAATTAGTCTACATAGTCTTCTGGTAAGCAAATTCATACAGTCCTGAAGTACTGGAGTGAGATGAGCACTTCCTATCTCCAGAGGGAGGAAAGATAGTGGAGAATAGGATGGGAGAGATACTTTGCTATTCATTTAAGATGCTATACATCTTGAAAACAGTAGCAGCTGTCTCAGGAAAATGGCACAAGGGGTCTAGCCATAGAAAATCAAATTTTAAAATGCTCCTAAAATCCAAACACACTGAGTGTGAATTGTCAGCTACAAAAATTTGGTGAGTAATTTGGAGTAAACAAAAAAGGTTGCTTCATTGCCTCCTAGGAACAGTTACTGGCTTTGTGCACAGAGTTTGTGTGTGACCTTGAAGATCAGCAGGCTTTGGGACTGCAAGGAATATGCCCAAGAGCAGACTATACAAATGTTACCTAGAACCTTAAACACAGAAAGAGCTATAAAATAATCAGATGCATTGGAGAATTCCAGTCTTCTAAAGAGCTGCCCAGAGATCCATCTCAGGGGTATTCAGATGAACTTATCCCAGAGTACCTCCTCAACATACTCAGAAGGCTGGCAGGTTCAAATGAAACATGACCTAGGCAGAAATGCACTGCATTTAAGTATGAAAAATCAACAGTTATTTCCTTCCTTCCGGTGTGTCAGACTGAAAGATTTTGTCTGCTCCCCTTGGAAAGGAGCCTGTAAATTCTCCAAAAATAATGTTCTTGATAATAATCCATATTTAATGAAACTGTACAGTGGTTATATAACCAATGCTGATTTCATAAAGAACCTAATTTAGTAAAGTACATACTACTTGTGTTGGAAAAGCTTGAACATGTTTTACTAGGTCTGAACCAATAGTCTTATTGGCAAGAGATAAATGCTTCAGACAATTTGGTGCTAGCATTTCAAGTCTCTACAGAAAAAAAGAAAAGCAAATGTACCAAGAGAAATACTGAACAAAATTAATCTTGGACGTAGTTCTACTTCTTCGGATACTTCTGAATGGTAGATTAATTTACTATTTTAATCACTAAACTCTGTACATGTGTTTCAGACAGTAGAACAGTCAATATTGATAACTAGTGGACTCATTTTTTAGAAAGACCATTATGCTTATCCATTTTTTTGGATAAGCAACCAAAATAAGCCTTTTACTGCATAGAATTAATGTTCTACAAATGCGGGCTAAATCCTCATCAACCAAGGAGATAGCTAACCAGGAGAAAAATAGTAAAAGGAAACATCACTACATAACCACAAATATTTCACAATACATTACATAGAAAAGTTATTCTTGGCTGTGAGCCAGCACTCCAGAGAGGATGCATGGAGGTTGCTTTGTCACTACATCTTGGAAATGAATTTTTCTTGTTCCAGATGGCTGGCTGTCTTGCAGAGCTGGTTTTTAGTTGCTTACTGCTCAGATGAATATCTGAGATAGAGCCAGAATTTATAATTTGTGGGGCTAGCTGTAAATAACCTAAACAAAGGTCACACTGTGTGTAGTCAGATGTGTGGGCAAATGAAATATGGCTACATGTAGGGAAGACCTGTACAAGCACAGAATCAGGTGCTGAGATCAGCCTAGCATAATTTATACCAGTCAGTAACTCTTCCATCTAAAAGTGTCTGGTTTGGATTTTCAGCACATAAACACTGCCAGTTTAAATTGCCTTAATTTAGTGGGCCACTAAGAGGTATAAACCTAAATCAGGTCTCACAGCATACCAAACCCAACTGAGTTAGAGATTCCAGTATGTGTTCCCCTCAGTTGGCAAAAACATAGCTATGATTTAGCATGGAGAAAGCAAAATAGGGCCTGACACGGATATGGGCATGTGTGGCTTTTGTCTGAGTCCAGGGTATGACACAGAAAACAATCTGTCATGATCAAACTTGTGTCGTGGTGGCATTAGGGAAGTGCCATAGCAGGCAGTGCTGCAGCACAACATGTGCAGGCTGCAGAGAGGGCATTTCCTTATGTCTGCAATTTATCAGCAAGGAAGTTATAGATTACATGTACACAATGTAAGCCACACTTCCAGTGAGTTAAAGCTGGAAGTGAACAAGAACAGAAGTTAAAGCTGGAAGCAGAACAAGAACAGAAGTGCTGCTGGCAGGTGGGGAAGCATAAGCAGATCCAGTGAAGTTCCATTTTATTGAAGATACGCAGCCACAATCAGCAAGTCAGCCTGCAAGTCAAATCTCCTGGAGGGGATTTTTGCAGAGGCTATACTCTCCTAAGGCCTCTCCCACCACCCCAGGGGTAGGGAAAGTTCTGTTGCAGATGAATAGCGGCCTTCAGCTCTACTAATAACAATGTATCTCAAGACTTTTTTAAACCCCAGCGTATCATCTTGAAACACAGAAGACCAAGAGGACATGATAAAATATCAGCATTGTTTAGATAGTGAGAAAAACTGAGAGAATTAGACTTTACCACTTTGTGTGCAGTAGCTTTAGTGGAAGAAAATACCAAGAAGTAGTGAAGAAGAGAATAAAAGCACCCTGTGCATCTCCTAAACGCGTAAGAGTAAGAACCAACAATTTTGCTTTTTGGGTTTTGCACCTGGAATGCCAGGACCCTGTCAGCATCTTTCAGAAATGAGATCTTGTCTGTGTTATAAGGCTTTATGCTTAAGTGCTATGCTTTCAGTAAGGCATCAAATTTTGTCCAAATTTTCATGTAAATACATGGGTCACTAGATTGAGCAGATATCTACATGCTGTCATGATGATGTCATTTTTAATTTTAAATAAAAAAGATTGTGGAAAATACTTTGGTTTTACCAAGAATGAGCAACAAAATATAACATGCTGATTTCTACACAGCTTTAATCCTATGGGCATATCTATCATCTTGACTAACTGTATGAATTTGCCATACTCAAAAGTGCCTCCCAAAAATACATTTAAAAACAACTTCCAGGCAACACCTGAAAAATCACTATGCATTTGAACTGCATATGCAGTTGTGTCTTCTGGCGTCAGATCCTCCCTGTGAAGCAAAGAAGTTTTCAGACTCTTATTTTGCTTCTGGTTTGCTCATATGTACTGAAGTATGGGGACAAAAAGACTTTGCAAATGTTTGATAGGAAAACATTCTGGATTCAGACTAGTGCCTTGTCAGTCACAGCATAACAAGTTGCCCCAAGAGTGCACTGGGGTTTTGCTGCATTGTTAATGAACGACAAAATAATTTACAAATGTCCTGACAAGACTTAGGATGAAAATTATACTGGATTGGAAAATCCACAAAAAAGAAGCCTCAAAAGCATTGAAAAAAATGCCTTGCAGTAAGCGACTTAAAGGGATCAAATTATTTAGTTTACCAGAAAGTAGTTACACAAGAACTAGGGGAGCCTTTAATTTAGCAGCAGAAGTATAAGAATCAATGTCTCAAAGCTGAGACTAGGCAAATGCAAAATAAGGCATAATTTTGATGTCTAAAACAGGATGTAAGCAAAATTTAAGTATGTAAGTAAAAAAAAAAAAAAAAGGCATTTCTGCATCTTCTTTGGCATTTCCACACTAAGCTTCCTGTTCAACCTAAAAGTTTTCCAGTTACCCGTTGGCCCATCTGTGGCTGCTGGATTTGCCAGAAATGGAAATGTGGGATTTAGCTATAAGCCTAATACATTGGCCCGCTGTTGCTGAAAGGGAATGTCTCATCCACTTTCCAGATTAAAGTAGACCTTTCCACCCTTTCAATTGCTCAGACCTGTCTGCCAGACAATTTAATTAATTTATACAGCAAAAATTTATTTGGGGTGTCTCATGTCATGTCATGTCATGTCATGTCATGTCATGTCATCTCATCTCATCTCATCTCATCTCATCTCATCTCATGGATTAATGAGTTTATGGGTCTACAATCTGCTCAATAACTGGTAGGTTTTGCATAAAGTCAGTAATGGAAGCCGTGATCTTTCACCTCTCAGTGATATTCATCTATTAGACCAAGTAACCTGTCTCCTGAAACCCTTCTCACCTTAATCGTTTAAGACAGCTGATTGCATCCCTTGGCCAAGTAGAATTCACATTCATATCTTTTATCTCCTGTACAATCCTCATTACCACAAGGCTGCAGAAGAGAGAGGTAGGAGGATCCTCCTAATGCGGCTGGGCTGCTGTTCCAGGACCTCAGGAGCTGTGGGATGTGAGGGGAGCAGGCCCGAGGGTGTCTAAGTGCCTGATGCCAGAAGCTTGGTTCTCTCACTTGAGATGGTCTATGATTTACTTTGGATGCTTGAAGTATAAAACCACAATCTTGAGGGTTGAGAAGGGAACCTCAAACCCTTACTGAGGTAATTGCTGTAGCTATTGGACTGCCAAGACATGCTCCTTCACACTGGCTTTCTTTCTACCCCTGGTCTCAGGCACATGTAGAGGCTTTGGTATCAGAATTTCCTATCTGAAGGAAATTTCAGGCCTGTAAAACTAAGGAACTGCATGCCTCAGCTTAGCACTGGTAACCCTGCACTTGCACTGCCTATAAAGCTGCTCAGACATGTCTAAGCCAGCTTAAAATGTGCTCATGCAGGTGCTGGTAAAGCCCTGCTGCCAGCATGGTGCTCAGGGCATCCTCATTTGCCTTGCTGAGACACACTCTCTGCTGTGCTCCTGAGGCACGCTCCTTGCACACAGTAGATGTTTCTCGCATTCTTCCAAGACCCTTCTGTGCCAGCCTTGCATTCCTCCAAGTAGCATCCTCTGCTGGGAGAATAGGCAGAGACACAGTGGGCAGGAGGCGGGCTTGTTACACTAGTCCGTGGTGCTTTTTCTTTCTCTGATTTCTGTACACCCACAAATATGGATGAATTTGTGACTGTTAAAGAAATTGAAATTGTGCTTCCAGTTTTTAGCGGACTTTCTTTTTTCTACTTTTCTTGAAAAGCACTAATATTGCTCACTTCACTGCCTAGCACTTACCCTCGAATGCTACATTAACCATGCGCTACATGCAAGAGTTACACGCATTGCAAACAAGGCAGGTAGATGAGAAATGCCACCCAACAGGGCTTTGCAGCTTCACCAGGCTTGGCTGGAGAGTTTCTCTCTGCTACACTGAGCAGGAAGAGTAGAGGTTTTGCTTGTCAGGATGGCTCTGAAAAGGCTGTTTGGCCTCTGGGAAGAATCTCACCACAGTCCTTGCTCCTGCTCTGCTACAGTAGTGCTAGGATCAGAGGCCCCAAACCTGCAATCTTGAAATCTGGATTTTGCAACATTATTCTGTTCTTTCTCTCCTGACACCAGAGATTATTGTCCTGCTTTTACTCCTATAGAGGTGATCTCAGCTGTGACACAATTCCCATCGTCACTTCTTTTTAGAACTGAATCTTATAAACAGAAATGTTTTGTATTGAATGGAATATTTTATTTTACATTGAAATAATTTTTAAAACTGAAGGGTGCACCACTTTGGCAGATATACTTTTATTGTGAGGAAAACAAAAAACTGGACCTGAGAATATCGTCAGGATTGATTTAGCTTTTTATTTTCATATTTCCTATTAATCTTGTTCTTGTCTTTAATCTTTTGTTAAATTTGCTAACATGCATTAAAGGCTGTTTGTACAGAAGTCTTCTCCTTGAAAATCATGCTTATCTTAGGGTTTTTACTGGAGGCAAAGGTAATAAAAACAACACACAAAAATGCTGAGGGAGAATATTCTCAAAGTGGGAGGGAAGCATATTTCCTTGGCATTTTCCAAAATGTTCCAACATATGAGACTATTTATGACAAAGCAAACAAAAAGCCAATCTTCCTTGTGAAGAATGCAGAATCATCCTTAATTAATTAAACTCCTACAGTGAGCTCATAAAAGTCAGGATGTTGAATTGCTGTATGTCAATAGAGACTGATTGTTTTTATTATTTGTTCCAGGGGAGTAATTAAGGTTTCTGAAATTCACAGCAGCAGCAAGCTACAAACATGCTGGGAAGAAATAATATCAAACATGAAGCAAGTTGCTCCCTCTGAACTCAGTGGATGTGACAGATCTGTCTAAGCCTTGCTTTGCCAGAACACACAGCTATGAAGGAAGAAAGGGACACTGAGGGCTCAGAGCTGGATTCTCATGCCTCCTCATGTGGCTATGATGGGAAGGGCTGTAGTCCTGTCCCACGCTACAAAGCCATGGCTGTCCATAGGATGACGCCCTGCAAGAGCTCTCTGGTACATGAGTCCAGCCCATGACCAAGCAGAACACTTCACCCAGAGCCAGTGCAAGCTTTCCTCAAAAGAGTGAGGGAGCAGGCAGGTTTACAGGACAAACACAGGCACACCCAAACAGAACTTTGAGGAATTCAGTTTATGCTGATGCATGTGCTGGGGTACCATAAGGCTTACCTTAGTGTTCTGGCAGCCCTGAAAAGTTCTCATTTTCCTAAGGAGCAGGAAGACAATACTGAGACACAATGATTTCTTCTACATTTTCAGCTGCAGGGAAGACATTTGCAATTTCAGCTGGCACATCTTCTAGTGGGGAACACAGCTGGAAGCTAGAGAAGCTCAGTTCTCAGGAAATACATAGAAGCAGCTTTAATTATACTTACTGCCTATTCTCTGAACCACAGGTTTGTAGGAAGAAACTAGTCTTGGCAATACCCCTGGAGGAGTGCGTTAGGCCACCGTAAGAGATGTGTCTGAGGGAGCGTGCATGCAACAAGTCCTGTCCCTGCCCTGCCAGAACCAGCCCCGCTGGCACATCACCACCTGTGCCCCTGCGGGGTGGAAGGCAGTAGGCTCACCACACCTCCGAGGATCACTGCAGGACTCCCAGTGATTGTGCTGTAAGGGAGGAAAGCCAAAGCCTGGCTCCTTCTTCCTCCTGTGCAGCTTAACAGCACTCGAATAAACGTGAGGGAAGTTACCCTTGTTTAACCAGTGTGGCAGGCACTTGTTCATGGAGCACACTGGTACCATCCTGCAGGTCTCAGCACTGTGAGTGTCTCTGTCTCCATGAACAGTGTTTCCAGGGGCACGTAATCAGAAGACAGTACCCATGTTCCCTCTCCCCCTCCATTATGACCCTGCTGCACAGAGCTGCAAGAGGGGCCAGTGGCTGTGCTTTTGTATTAGCCCTTCTGTAATGTCAAGATTCAATTATCAGAGTTGCAAGAGCTCCTCTAGAAATGATTTTATCTACTGCACTTAATAGGCTGAGTCAAATAAGATTATTCAATTTAATTTACCCAGCTCACCAAAGCTGTTCCCAAATAGCGTTTTGGAGTTTTTTGGAGCCCTGGAGCAGAAATAAGCAGCCAGGAAGGCGGGAAGGGCCAGTTTATTTCGTCTGACAGTGACGGGTTTCGGTAGCTCAAAGTTCTCTTGAAAACTGCACAAAGCCCAAAGAGCCAGCACTGTATAGAATCTGTACATTTAAATTCCTTTATGGTAGTGGTGCTGTGAGAACAGTGTGGCACATGAATGCTACACCTCTAAGTACTGCCTCATCCAATACAATAATGAACTAAAGCTCAGCTGACACCAGGTAAATCTTTACGACATCATTTTTGATGCTGATTCCTTATGGAATCTTACATTGACTTATTTTGCAAACAGAACCGACTGACACAATGTAGTTTTAAAACACATAATTAGAGTACTTTTTGTAACACTACTATAATTATAACTACAAAGCAGAACTAGCAGATAGCCTAAAACCAAAGCTCCTAAAATATCAAAAAGTTGTGCAACTGCAAAACTCCCAAAAAACCCCAATCAAACCTCCTAAAAGGTAACACAAAGCTTACATAACTAGAACTCAATTATCTCCTTAGAAATTGACTGTCAATCTAAAAAAGTGAGAACTTAAACAAAGAACTGTAAACTTAGAAAAGCCGTAGGTGAACAGTATCATTTCTCTTTCAAGGGAAAATGATTAAGGCTGCGTGAAAGATGAAGTATGAAAAATGCATTGGAATGCCTGTTAAAAGAGGCTGTCAGAAAGTGTGGTGTGTCTTGGATTATGTTCACTCAAGAACTGTCAAGGGCAAGAACCTTAATGGCATAAAAGCACTTAGAAAAAAAACAGAAATTCCGGGCTTTGAGAGCAAAATACTCAGCCGGGCTGTCTATTAGCAACAGCAGGGCTCAAAGGGTTTGTCTCGTCCCTCCAAATATGGCTGCATAAAGAAGCACAGCTTAATCGCTGAATATTCTTCCGCAACATATTTTAAAGCACCATTTACACTGCCGATGTTTTTCTATTGCTGATTACTATCCATATATGCAAACTTTAAAAATTAGAATTATTAAAATACGTGTGATTAATGACTGAACTATAGCTTGCTGCTGGCTAAAGCCTTCATCGTATGTGAGTGAAAAGCAAGGCTCAAAACGACACTCCCAGAGTTCAGATAGTATGGCACTTTTCAAGTGGAAGCGAGATACTTGTTTTTTCCTGCATTGCTGCTGCAACATGCAGAAAGACACTCTCACCTGTATCATAATCATATTTTAGAGCCCTAGCTGTAACTATGAGGAAGTTGCTTACAAGTATAATAGCATGTGAGAAAAGTATCATCACCTGCAAGTCCTCGAATGGTCTTTCATCCCTTTTTTCTAAATTGAAGAAACCCTTCAGATTTTATGAGTCATTAAACCAGATTAAATTAGCTAACTATATTAAAACTAATTTTATTTCATGTATTTTGCTTTCCAAAATCTTATTTTCTTGTATTTTTTAATATTTTCCATATCTTTATTTTTTTCCATGGAAATTTATTTGGAAAAAAAATATTAACTACCTCCTAAGATTGTAACTGAATTCACTTCCTGGTGAAAGTTACTGTTATGTATTGGTAAATTCATGCTTTGTGAACTGGGTGTGTGTTAACCGTTTGTTAAAGAGCTTGTCTTCTACAAATAAAGAAAAACAAAACCAAAGTTCTGGGCTTTCAAACAATATGGAGTTTCCTGAAACAAGTTAAAGTTCCTCTACTCTATATTGTGTGACAATTCCATTAAAAGAATAGCAATGTCAGTGGTTTTGCCACCACTGACTGATTATCAGGGGAAAGAATGAAAGAAAAATAAAACACATATGAAATATGTCAGTCATGTCAAAGACTAAGAGATATGCAAATTCTATCTTTTCTGTAGGAAGCACTGAAAATTATATAAAACTTATATAGAATAAAATTATAGTTAAGACATTCTTCTTGGTACCAAATAATTTATTTAAAATTATTGTTATTTTTATCTTACGATACACTATGTAAAATTGCCATCTCTTCATCTGTATTACCAGTTCCTAGAAATATCTTGTCAATTGTAGTATCTATTTCTCCCTTATTTTAATTCCCTTCTTAAATATTCATGCGGCTTTAGTCCCATAACCTTTTTACTAAGAAGACTCCTATATGCCTGCCTGTTGATATCAAAAGGGAACAACACTGAGATATGAAGTCTTTCTAGCTCCTTCAGTAGTTGTCTCTATAATTTTAATTTATTATAGCATTTTGGTGTCTATTTTTACATGCATGGCTGGAAATGTACCATGGTAAAGCTGACTGGCTACTATCAACACACTGTATTACAAGCAAATCTTCATCACTTTATCCAAGTGATCTGATATTACTCTGAGAAAAGGAACAAATAAAATACTGATGAACAGTATGAAAGTACTAAATAATAAAAGCAAACAACATCATTAAAAACTGCATTAGACCTTAGGATTGGGCTGGGATTCCAGATCTCTTCAGAACAGCATCTTTCTTAGTGTCAGAGCTTCTTTTCCAGCTCATCACATTAATAGTTGTGAGAGAATATATGACCCCTCACAATATTTCTCCCCGTACTGGCCATTTAACAGAGCAATAAGCTCATTCACCCAGGAAGAGGATTAAAAAAAGGCTGATGGCTCACTCTTTCTGCAGAGAAGTAATTAAAAAATGTTCAGACTCTTCCTAATTTCATGCAGCCAGAGCAGCTATTAGAGATCTTCCAAAGTACCTGGAAATAACCCTACTTCCTCTGGGGCTACAGGCTCAATCCAAAGCATTTATCAATTTGACTTTTGAGACTGTTTGGCAACAAACATAACTGACATTGAAGATAAATGTATTTCAAACACTAAGCAACTGAGATGCTAAAATATTGAGCCAGGTCATACACTGCTCTCAAGAATCTAATTTTCTTCTTTGTTAACTCAGATGAGCAATTCTGGGCTCTAGTTCTGCAAGTGTCTTTCTTACAGGTTTATTTTGTATGTACTTTATATAAGCCCCCTAATCTTAATGGTATTTTTTCAGCATGTGACACTGGTATGGATTGAACATGTTATGGTAATTAATAAGGTAATTAATAAGACCTGTGGCTCTACAAGTATACTTATTCCAGTAATAAGAACATTTAATTATATTTTTTTTGCATTTATTGAAAAGCATTAATGAATATGACTCGATATGACATTTTCAGGGAAGGTGGAACAGAACAAGAAAAGGTCCACTCTCTGAAAAAGGACATTCGTTCATAAATAGCTTCAGCAAAGAGACCAGTTTTTCCATTCTTGTCCTGAGAAGTGGGTCAGAATCATCACTGGTAACCTAAACCCCACAGCCCAACTACCTTGCATCATAAAATGTATCTGAAATTTTTACATTGTCCAAGTTGCCTGGTTTCTCTCTATATTTGAGCTGGAAAATCAACAGAAGAAGCCACACTCAGGGAACTAGCTGGGGCTTCTGGGCGTCATAAAGCCCATGTGCAGGAAGGGATGAGGACAAAGGGCAGGACAGTTTCAAAAAGCTCCAGAAAGCTCAGAAAAAAATAAAATCACATTTGAAAAATGCACCTAAGTAGAGAATAATTTCAACTACTCAAGACAGGCAGAGTTATGAAAACTGACCCAGACACCTAACCTATCCGTGAACACAGAACTTCGTGGATCTCGTGAGTTTTGCAGCTTCGTTTTATAGGTAGTGGCCTCTAAGGATATATTTTTTGAGTACAGCAAGGTGGCAGAGTTTGGTGTCTTGCCATGAAGTCAAGTGGAATGGCTTGGCCATATCCACACCATTATGCTTTCCTATTTTCCCACAAGGGGCTCCATCCACACTGCCTGGGTGCAGAGCAAGTGCTGGCTTGTCTGCCCCTGACCCACACAGGGGAACATCCTAACAGGCTGGCACAACTGAGACCTCATGTGTAAGCCCATGATTTTTCCCTGCTTGACACAGCCTGTGTGTAAGTTTACTCTGAGGTACTTTATTGCTGTATATATTTCCATTTACTTCACTGGAATTACCCAGGCAAATAAACTCATATCATGCCATAAAAGTTTTTAGAATTATGACCTGTGTGCGTCTTAACAAACAAATGGTAGATTATTAGCAGTTTTCTTCCAGTGCCTCACAGTGTGGGGAAGACATTGTGCACTTTGGTTTTCTCAGTCCTCTTGCAGCTTACCGGAATTTTCAAATCTAGCATTTTTAATTTGTCATTTAAACTTTGGAATTAATTAAAAGGGGTTGGGAGGAAGAAAGAATTCTTTGCTGAAGAAAATATAACTGGAAAAAATAATATAAAAAGAAATAGATAAAGTATATCTAAATAGAAATGTAAGAGGAGAGAAAAACCATCTGGGAGGCTGACTAATCAGGGACTTCACATTAAACAGTCAGGCAATCAATCACACTGGATAAAATTCATGAGGCTGGTAACCCTTTTCTATATAACCACCAAACAGCATAATTCATTAATACAGTGTAAGTACTATCCCCAGCTATTAACTGATACACTCCATAGTCTAGTTGAAATGTAATACCTGAGTTCAGCTTGCACAAACCCTGCAAAAACCTATGCAGCAATTTTTACTTACACATAAACAGATTAGAGCTGTGTTTTCTTGTTATGTTCTGTTTCTACAGTTCTTGTAGCAATTTCTGTGACCACTACTTTAATATTTTACCATGGTTGCCCTTAGAAATTCCTATTCAGATTTGGCTCAGTGGTATTAGTAAGCAGATAGAAGGCAAGAGACAATGCCCAAACAATAACAACTTTATAAGCCAAGGAATATGTGCCAGGCAAAGGCAAGAAGCAAGGAAGCACTATACTCATCTTAAAATGAGTGCCTAACTTTCAGAAAGAAGAAATAACATCCCTACTAGTAAAAACCAAAATAAATCCAAATGTCTAGGTCCCAAAAATAGCTACATATGCAGCCATGAAATTAGTGCAAACAATTATATTGATAAATAGAATGGATTTGTGCAGAGAACACATTTCAGACCGTGCTTTATGGGAAACCAGATTTTAAGAGTAATGATTAGAAACTCAGGAAGAGAATAAAATAAACCTGAGTGTCAAAAATCATTCATATGCTGTGTTCTCTCCACAGTTCAGCTCTGGCATGTTAACAGTGGTCTTACAGCAGCAGCAGGAGAGGTAAGTACTCTAAACCACTGTAAACCAGGATGTATCCCTTATTCCATGAGTCCCTCCAGACACAGGCACCCTGGATCCTCAGCACGGAGCCCCGGGTGAAAGCTGGATCCAGGAAGGGCGAAGGAGGGAGCCTGAGCCATGCACTGCCTCCCCCTGCACCCGAGGGTGGGAAGCACAGAGGCCCCAGCACTGCTGTCAGACTCCCTTCAGGTAATAGCAAAGGGGCAGAGAGTGACACAAGACAGCAAAAAGAACTGCTGCCAGATGGTTTATGGTACAAACCTCCCCCTTCTTTCATCTCCCAGACTTTCAGAGCTGTTGGGAATGGAGGGGGCAGGGAAGAAGATGAGTCTGTGGGTGGGAGGCTCACTCAGAAGAGTCTGGGAGCCACTGATGCAATGAATTCTTCCACGTAACAAAGCATAAAAAGAAAGGTTATCTTCAGAAATCACTAAGTAAATAAATTTCAAATTGAGAATAAATATAATAGATCCACAGGCAATTCAACAATAAGGGGAAAACATTTGTTGATTTTTTCCTCATCAATAATTTTTCTGGATTTGTTTAATACAGATACTTCTGCAAACAGCATCTTTAGGCAGCAAGATAAATCATACAACCTTTGTCTTTTTCTAAGATTGGCTCTGCAAATTCCTCTAATTTGCAAGTATTTGAAGAAATCTTAATTCTTTATTATTAAAACAATCCAAAGGTCCTGTACTATACTATGAAGGCTGATCCATTCTATCAGAGGAATAATTTAAGTCAAAAATTTACACATCCTGCTGTCGCTTTTACATTTCATTTGACAACAGAAATGAGAAATGTGAGTGTGCCCCTTTGAAATCTCTCCTTAAAAATTCAGGTTACAGAGGAAGTGAGGATCTCTGCATTAAATTATACTTTCTTGTCCTTTTAAAGTAGGACTTTGAACCCCCTAAAGTAAGAAATGGGCTGCTTTCCAGCCTAGACAGGCATATATGTGTAGTTGTGCATGCAGAAACACACACTGTCTCAATTTTGTTCATTTTCCAACAAGAGGAATTACAGCAGTGCAGGCTCCCTCTCCCTGTGCTCTGCATCAGTCTGTTCTGCCCCAGCGTAAGGGAGCTCCTGCTGCTTCTCCCTTCAGCTGCATTCAGGTTGAAGCCTGAAATTCTTCCTGCAATAGCAGAGGAATATTATTAAGATTTTTCTCATGAAAAATGCATTGTGCAAAAACCTGAAAAGCTTCATATTTACTTCAGTTAAAGCTCCAGACAGGAAGATTTTCAAATCCCAGACAGGAGCTCTGGTGCAAAGAAGCCAGGTTACTTAGTGGCAGATCAGTCTGGTCCAAATCCCTGATGGTGAGTAAGGTTGGAGGAGACATCACAACCCACTCACCAGGCCAGTGAACTCACAGAGCTCCTCAGCTCTGCTTGTCTGTATCCCAAGAGCTGTGGGAAGTTCTTTATGCCCATTCCCTGTCACTGGAGCCATCATTTTTAGAAAACTGGACAAAACGCTTGTTGAGGCAGATGAACCAGGCTGTCACATGCTGCATTTTCCTCACAGTTTGTCATCCAAGCAGTTATGGAGTAGTTTGTTTGTGGGTTGAAAGTAAGAGCCATATGCTCAAGTGCCAGGGCTTTTTTAAACGCTGTTTCTGTTTCCACAGAAGTAAACAAGAAATGCCCTCTTCAATACCTCAGCTTGTTGGAACTGGCATAAGTGACATGCAGCAAAAGCCTGGGCTAGCACATGGCAAATACAGGAACATCTTTTCGGATTTGAAGAGTCCAGAGTGTTTACTGCTCTTTTATGAGGATAAATATGAAAATCAAGAAGCTGATAAATCACTTCTGAAAGAGGCATGCAGTGTTCCTGAAAGTGCTGTGGTTAAGTGTGTTTCAGTGTAATTTTTCTTCTAGTCAAGTGGTTTATTTATTAAAAGGCACCAGAGCTACACCAATCACTTATTTACCAGCTCATGCATTGACCAAGCTCCTTTGTTGAGTTGCCCTTCATCCTTTCAGCACTGGTAATAGACCTCAGTATGTTTTTGCTGTAGCTGTCCACAGAAGACATTCCAGTTAAGTCCTCAATTTTCATAAACACTACTTGGAACATGCCTGTTCAATCAGCTTCCCAGGCACAGGTTGGCAGGATGCTGCAAGGCTATTTTGTGTGTTTCTAAAAATGCTGAAAAATCTGTAACATAGACATTGGGGGGGAGCCCTCTGAAACAATGAAGGTTTATATATTTTTATATACATGTATATGTAATGTATATATATTTATTTACATGAAAGTATTAAAGGCTTCTGCAAGCCTTAGGCTGTAGTGGGATGGCTGACATTTCAACAAGCACTCAACTTTCTGACTGGCTCTCAACTTGGACATCTGGGAGACTGTTCTGGAAAGTATCTACCTTCCTCTGTTCCTCTTCTCCTCCCTGGGACCCTCTGTGCTAGAAGAAGAGTGGTAGTCCAGGTGAATCTTCACAAATCCGTGGTGAACATACAGCACGCACACACATATGAGTGAGACAGAAGCTAGCAGAGCTCTCCTGTGTCCTCGCACAGCCTCTTTTCCCCATTCTCACCAGCACAGCTGCCTGTGCCAATTTCTTTCTACCAGCCTTCAAGCCTGCACGGATGGCAGTCAAGTGCTTTCACAAATTCCAGCCCAAATTATTTCCACAGCACATGCACCAGCATTGAAGCAGAGGAGAGAAATAAACCGCTTTTTCTTTGACCCAGAGATCTCCAGAGACTCTAGCATATCCTTCCTCACTCAGAACTATGCTTCAGGCTTCGGTGAATGGTCCCTTCTAAAATTTCATGTATGCCTGCTATACTTAAAATTATCTTGAAGTGAGAGAATTTTCTATTTAATGGACAATTCCCCAGGTTCCTCTGGGATCGAAAAATGGATCATCTTTGAAAAAATGGTACATAGAGAAGGAATGCAGTTCCCACAGCATGCAACAGCATCAGGAAAGCATTAACTCCAAAGGGATTTGTGTGCCCAGCACTCAGTGCCTCCTGGCCCTGCACTGTTGGAGCAAAGGCCTTTCAGACAGGCTTGGTACAAAGCTCTGCCCTGCTTCACTGGGGCTGGCAGGAGCGCACCTAAGGCGGAGTTCCTTGGAACCTCTTACCCATAGGTAACTGCTGCTGTTTCAGAGTTCAGGACTGGCTACAAATCCCACGCTAAGCAGGGGGTAGCCTCCTGCTGAGCACTTTGCTGGCACAGTAACCCAAGCAGCAGCAACGGAGATCACTCTTTTTTGGAGTCAGAGTCACTTAACAAGTTATAGTCACAGCAGCCACTGCAATGTAAACGTGCATTTGGGGTTAGCACTGCCCAAAATCAGTGTGTGCTATTCCTCTCTTCCATACACCTCTGTGGGGACGGTTACAAGAGATCCCTCTCAAGAGGTAGTCTTCTCTTCAAAATAATTTTGGCTCACTGACTCATCCCTTCCTTGGATGATTCAGACTCAGAGCAGGGGAATAAAATATGTCCATTAAAATGCCTTTTTTTTTTTTTTTAAGGGTAAAATGGAGACTGCAGTCCCACAAAAACAGACTGATTTTTTTCTTGAACTGCTCATGAATGTTCAAAGGAAGGATCAGACTGAATGGAAACTGAAGCAATTCTTTTTCTGTATAAAATGAGCTGCTGCATCACAGTAAAATGGGTTACAGTAATCAAGTGACAGCTTTCAAATAAATAGGACCTGATTAGATATAAAATCGGGTCCAGATGAAGCTGCAAGCACCTCTACTGTTTTATTCCTGCCATTCCTACAAGCAGACATTGGATCACTGATTCTGTATTCTGATGCGAAGATGTAGACAAAAGATACGGTTTGTAAAGTGTCAGTTACAGAGGACAATTGTTCATCTTGATACTACAGGCTGATTTTCAGCAATGATTTGAAAGGGATAAGATGCACATGGGATACCTCAGACAAGGGAATCTCTAAGCACTGAACAATTTTCCAGAGAAACAATTCCAGAAATGATCTGACTCACCCACCCTGTTTGGCACTATGAAAATATTTTTTAGGTTTAGTGATGCAGCACAGCCCAGTAGGTAGGAAATTGTCCATTGCTTCACATGAAGATGTGAATTTTCTAGCACTGAAGTTAGGTCAGTTTGATTAAAAATCTCAGGGTCAATGTCTGCCAGCTACCTTGCTCACACTCTGTATTCACAGGGAAGGGTGCAGATCGAGGTGAGTTAATGTGACAAAATCATGCCATAAGTTACAACTTCTGATGTACTAAAATGTTCCAATGTGGATGAAAGTCTTTAGGGACTATGACAAGTGCTACACAGAGAGTATTCCTAAATGCAATAAGCAGTAATAGAGATGTATAATTTGACATTCTTGAAAACTGATGCTTGAATTCATCTCCAAAGCTTGTGTAGCTGGAAGTTCAGGACTGCTTCAAAGGGAAACAACATTTTTAATCACCCTGTGTAGGGTTGTTTACAGTCCTTTTCCTTGCTTCCCACATGATATATTCCTTCACACTATGTGCAGATTCTACTTGAATGGAGACAATAAAAGCAAACAAACCTAGAAATCTTGAGTTCACAAACATCTTTCCAATGTTGTCCTGAACCTTGTGAGACATCATCACAGAGCTGCTGCTCTGACATTGCAGGTATACACTGCACTGTATATATATATATATAACTGCAGGTTACCTCTGGAGTAAAAGACTGAAAACACATCTCCTGTGTTTCTTGAGTGCCACATAGATTTCACACTTCCTCCCAAATCAGAATATGTGAGTCAAATTCTGTCTTTGTATACAATGCTGCAATTGAAGGAGTCATGGCAAAACAAGTAAGCAGCTTTTCCAATGAATTTTAAAGTGGACATTATTTATTAGAAAAATTAAAATAGTAATTGAGTAATTAAAAGCTGTGTCAGTTTCTGCCATTCATATAAATGAATGAAGACCTTATACAGTCCTAGCATATGGCATAAGTGTCTGATTCTCCTTGGTGAAAATCTGCCTTTTACATGAGTGTGATTTTGCCAGAAGACCTGATGATGCCCCAACCTTCCCAGCAGCATTGCCTGGGACAGCACTTCCAGTCTCATGCCATGCCCACCTGGCTGTGCTGTCCCATTCCCTCCTTCCCCATGTGTGCTCCACACTGAGGCTTCAGTGCTTTCAGACCAAAAGTTAATTCAGGTTAGGGGGACAAGAAGAAGTTTTATGTAGTTCAGCAACTGGCTCTAGCCAAAAGTGAATGTTTAGCAAAAATTCCAGCGAACACATGGTGGTAATTCATCAGAACACTTTCCAGCCTTCAGGGGCTTCATCAAAGAGAAGTTGTGTCCTTGAATGTAATAGCTCTTCATGGGCTTCTCTTCAATTTTTGGAATTATTTTTTGGAAACTTGAAATATCTGGAACATCCTATGACAGAAGTACTACACAGGTTAAATGCATGTTGGGTGACAAATCACCTCCTATATTCTATGGTATTAGATTACTTTATCATATTAAATGCTAGTTAAATCTAGCATTTATTTATTTTATAGATTTCTGTTGTGTTTTCCTTTAGTTTGCTTGGGGTTTTGGGGGATTTTTGTGGGGTTCTTCGTGGACTGAAGAATCCTAACTTACTTGCTCGTTGCAAACTACGGCATAATTTTGATCATTTTTTTGACTTGCCTCTGGATCATTTCCAATGGTATTATGTATTTTTGAGCTGGGAAGAGCAGACTTCCACACAGTATAAGCATGGAATTTTTTTGTACAAAGGCATCACAATATTTTGTTCTTTTCTCCGTTCTTAGCAGTTCTTAACATTTTATTTGGGTGGGTGGTTGGTTGGTTGATTGGTTGGTTGATTGTGGGCTATTTTGATTAGTACTAAGCACCAAACTCACTTTTTCACACAACTATATACTACAGCCCCAAGAACTTCTACAAGAGACTGTTTTAATGACAATATGGTAATGACCACAGTGAGATTCTGGGGGTCTAGGGTTTCTGTGGGTCTGTCAAGTACAAATTCGTGGTTTCCACTCAGCAATGATATATACATGACTATAGTAGATGTGGGATGTTACATGAAGCAGAAAAGAATCCAAAAAGACACATATTTGTCTCACTTTGCATCTGAAAATCACACCACAAATATCTAATGTATATGCAGCTTGTACATAGCATCTTCAAGTAAAAAACCAGTGTGAGACATTTCGTACTTTTTCCAAGTTCCACAGACAATCCAGATTTCTGGATTTGGAAGAAAATGTTTTTACTCTTGTCAAATATGTTGCTATGTAGCAAATTCAAATATGTTATCTGAAATTGATTTTTAAGTCAAGAAAATTATTGGATTATAAAACACCACAATTCTACATACAATCAGCTTTTTCTTCCCTTAGAAGAGGAAAAATACTTTTTGAAGTAGCCAGGGAAACATTCTTGTTTAAAATAACTACATGCAGCTATAATATATATAGGAATGCATTTATTCCTAATGGATTGAATAGCCTTTGTGGTAGTCCATAACCCGTCATTACTGAACATTTAAATCAACTAGCAGTCTAAGATTTCAAATAGATCATTAAACTCCTCCAACAGAAGCACCTGAACCTACCAAATAATTGCTTATCTGATTATTATATTACAACGGAGGAGATAGGACACAAGTTATCAAACACTGAAGTGCTTTTATACACAATGCAGTTAGCAAGTCATTCCAATAAATGTTTGGCTCACTACAGTATTTCAAAGCAAAGGACACAGTGTTCTGGTTTTGTGGATCACAGGCCTTCTTTGATGTCCCACAGCTATTCTTGCAGGGCAGCTCAGAAATTGTTCCTTTTAATCCATTCTGATTAATGCCACCAAATGAGTTTGCCTGACACTGGTAATTTTGCTCTGCTGGGGAACGATTGAAGAGTATGGGCTTTCATCCCAGCACAGCAAATCACTCGCAGCCCAGTGCAACAAAGAGTCAACCACCTTCTTCAGCAAATGAGATGAAACTGTAACTTGTTTTCTTTTAATTAACTCCTCACTAGATTGCTGCAGGCCCTCCTGGCACCCCTCAGCTCTGAGACAATAGCAGTGCTCACAACTAGGGTAAGATTTTGGAGCACTCAAGTTTCCTGGGAGCAGCCACGCTCTGCGTGAGTCAGGTCACGCTTTTCTCACGCTGTCTGAGAACGCTTTTGGAGGAACTGATTGTGGGCACAAGGCAAGTTGAGTGTATCAGCAGCCTTTTAGACAGACTCAGCATGCTGGTGAGCCAGGTTGGCTGGCAAAGATAACATATCAGCAATGGGCTATGGGCTCCTCCGCTGTTCATAATGAATTCCTTCCTCTGGATTTTGCTTTCTGCTGATTACTTTCTTGATTTCTGAGTTTAGCGTTACTGCCTCAGGGCTCTGGATCCTGTTCATTTGTGTCCCTGTGTGGCCTTGGTTGCTCTTTTCCACATAGTACTCCTAGACTGTGGTGCAAACTGCAGGGCTCACGAATGAGCCTTTAATGCACAGGGCTGCCCTGTTCATATCGCCATGCACAACCATAGGAGCATTGCAGTGGTGCCAGAGTTGGGTCCAGATAGTCCTGTGGTCAGAACTTCAGCACAGGCTGCTGCTGGGAAGGTGTTGTACACGTGGGATCGCTGTGCACATCCAGAGCCTTCTGTACACAGTGTAGAGGAGGTTAATGCAGACAGGGAACTGCTTCCTGGGGACAGACACCAGCTCACATTGAACAAAAATGCATGAGGGACTTCCAGAAAGGAAGCGAAGCTAGGTATCAGAGTACAACATGCGTGCCCTTAGAAAATTTACAAAAAGGATGGAAAATGTGCTTATATGGATTTAAATTTATAGAATATCTTTAAAAGAACCTTTACCTTTCATCAGTAGGTAAAGTATGCTGATATTTGATGTTGGGCTGGATCTGCCATTCAGTGCAGAGAAGGGATTGAGCAGGCAGTCTATTGGGACATGCACCACCACAGGTGAATAAATCGAATTTTGGACAAAGTTTTTATCATTGGTTTATAGTGGTGCAAACTCATCTCTCTCTCTCTCTGAGGTGACACTTTTATAGAATAAAACAAAACCAGATGCTTAAATGAAAGGATAATGTGGATCTTGTTCAGATGAGAAAATGTATATTTGTTTCACATAAGGAGAATATGTTCACCAAGTGTGACGAATTCTTCCCACAGATATAGATTCAGGTATCTGAATCTGCTTCTAGAGGTGCATTTCTCCTCATATCAATGAGAAAGACAACCCAGAAAATCAGCTTATGCTAATTCATTTCAGTGTCTAATTAATTTCAGACCTCTATATTTAGGTGAGATCCCTTCCACAGATTGTAGTACAAAGTCTAGTTGAGTTAACGTTTATTTTCCCTGGGCTTTAGGACATCAAATAGAAACCACTGTAACAGCTAAAATCTTGTGGTTGCATGTAAAGCATGGACTTCCAGGGAATCAACGTGCAGCTATCAGAACACCACAACAATTTCAGAGCAACACATTTTTGGTAACTGGTACAAAACACATAGTCTACAGGAACGTGTCACCCTTGTATTCAGGTGACAGAGTGGTTCATTCTCAAAACAGCCATGAAAATCACACCTACCAATTAGGTTAAGTATTCTAAACAGAACACAGGATGATGTGACAAGAGATGAAGACCATATACTTGATATCAGTGGCAATATAAAGATTATATTAAAATGTAATAGTTCTTATATTCAAGTTGCTCACACACAATAGGAAAACATTATGTTGTCGTAATTATGCTCTCTTTGGAATGCCTACACATGAATATTAATTTCTTAGTTTTAACAACAGCTGAGGCAGCGATTAGAAAAGGATCAGAGAAAAACATCTGTCTTTTCTAAAGGCAGTGAAAAGCCAGGCAGGAACATGGTGCTTATGCACATCCCGTGGCCCTGCACACAAGTTAGTATCTTTCCTGGAATCCCAGTTCATTTGCCTCATTCCAGATTGAAACATGTCCTGTCAGTCAAATGGGCTTGCCAAGTCAAATCTGTACCACAAAATGTCTGTTTAGTAGACTGAAAAAAATAAATTTAACCTACACGGGTATAGCAAAACACATCCGTGAACATGCGCATGGAGAACCTTTTTTCAAATCATCTACTAAGAATAATCTCATGCCCAGCTTTACAAAGGAAGAGGTAGAGTTGGGGTGGTCAAGTGCTGGTTGAGAAAGGCATTTTGAAGTTTAAAGATTTAAATCAAAGTTAGGACAAAAAGGTTTTTTTCAGTCATTTAGCATCTGTCTTTCTGTAGCACAGATGGCTTTAAAAAATAAGGCAATTTATCAGAGTGAAATGAAACTTTAATTAGATAATCAAGTTCTACATTCCCAGTATTAATTTGTAAGAACTTGAATATACACAGATATGTGAGTTGCTTGAATAAGACTGCAGGATTCAAAAGCTGGAATCAGTCCACCACTTTGAAATCTGACAGTCTGAAGGACTAGTTTTATTTTTGATTACTTGCCCTTCTCAATTTGGTGAAGAATTATGAATTATGTACTATCTTTTAAGTTCTTGCTCAGCAGCTCATCAGGGACAAAAAAGGAAAAGACTCTGAGGTAAGGTATGTAATGTATCAGTACAGAATAATAGGAAAAATTTAACTTGAAAGGGAACTACGGAGAGCTCTTTTCCAGCTTCTTACTCAAAGCTAAACTAACTCCATACTCAGCTGGTTTCCTTGGGGTCTTGTACAGTCACATTCTGAAAACCTCTGAGGAGGAAAATTCTGAAGTCTCTCTTCATAATCCATTACAATACTTCAATTCTTTCTCTCTTTTAATAGTGTACACATTTTTTCCCTGCATATCTAGGTAAAATTTACCTTGCTACAGCTTTCTGCCAAGGCATCTCGTCCCTTCATTGTGTACGTCTAAGAGAAGAATGTCTCTGTCTTCTCCATACCTTCCCTCAAGTTGAGTCCTATCCTGGTTAAAGCCAACTCTAACTCAGGATGACTTTCTGAAGACGGAAAATCATCTTCAGCAGAACAGGAAGATCATCTTCATCAGACCAAACAATGCTCTTCTTTCTTTATGGTATTTTTTTATACAGCTCATTGTAAAACTAAAAGCTTTAGAACAGCTTCATTCTGGAAGTATGTAACTACTGCTGAGCATATCAGACTCGAAGGATAACTCTGCTACAGATCTAACCAGATCAAAAAATAGAGAGGTCCCAATAGGCATCTTGTTCAGGAAAAGCATGAAATCATAGAGAAGACTATAAAATTAATAATCAGCTATTGCTGTTCAGGCAGTTCTGCAAAACCCACAAAGAGCTTGCTGCAGCTGAAACCTGTGGCCTCAGGGTTCAGCCATTTACTATCCCAAGTATGGCTTGACAGAGCCAGGCTATATGACCTCAGTTTAATTTTATTGGTAAAAGAGTTGTTAAGGTATTAAAAAGTACATGAGCTAAAACTTAAAAATAAAACCCAAGGTGAAAACACAGAGAGAGATGTAAATATTGAATAATAATTGGTAAGAGTTAACAACTGAAGCACGTGAAAGAAAAAATAGTGAATTGACATAAAATCCTAATGAAAGAAAGCAGAGCACTGGCAGATGGCAACTGAGCAAGGACCAGACAGTTCCAAAGTGCAGCACAGACTAACTTTTCCACTTCATTGATGACTGATTGGCGAATAAATAATTAATTAACACTCTTCAGCAATGTATATCCTGCTTGCAAAACGTCTTTGTGCATGGTAAAAATACCTGTACAAATCTGTAATCACATTAAAAGGGGTTGCATTGATAGTTTGACTGATATTAAGAAGCTCTAGAAGTGTTTTCATTCACCAAAATATATTAAAAAAATAAAAATGAAAATAAAAATCACCACAAACTCAGGTGTTTACTTTTCATCTGGGCCAATAGCAAAAACAAACGTGTGCAAATAATGCCAGCGTCCACAGAATCTTTGCATACAATTTTAAATGATTTTGTTTTGTTAAAGGCTTAATGGGTGGTTGGGAGTTTGGAGTTATTTCTCACTATCTTCTTCTACAGTTCGCCTGTGTGCCAGGAAAACTCTCCTAAATTTGATCACTTTGATCACTCTCCTAAAGGTGATCAAAGAAGGGTGGTGGATGGTACAGGACATGAATGCACAAGGCTGTGGAAGAGAAATGCCTTGCCATGACAGACGTAGGGCTACTCTGCAGTAAGAAGGTGGCCTAAGCCAGGCTTCCTGCCCAGCCAGCACTGAGAGATCTCCTGGGCGCAGGGTTGCCACCAGCTCCTTCTGGAGCCCTAATCTCTCCTTGCTGCCAAGAGTTGAGACAACTCATCTCTGCTTATGGAACAGAGTTCATGCCTAAGCAGCAACAAAATGTTTTTACAGCTCAATTCAACATGTCATCTCACTTTTCCTTATAGAAACGTGATGCCATGGGAAGTTATGACCACCTAAGCACTTCCCCAGGGAGCCTAGTTTTGCTGGTGATAGGTGTTTCTGCTTCATACGTTCTTCATTGTTAGAGGAATCAATTGGAAAGAAAAGGATTTTCTTTTAATCATGTGAATACTAATTGGCAAACTGTCACCATTCAGTGATGAGTTTTGGCATTTTTTATGATAGCTTAATGTATCAATTTTCCTGCTTTAAAATGTTGCAAATTTCTAAGCTGTTCTGGGGTTTAACCTCAAAAACATCTGTTTCTCTTGTAGGAATGGATCAACCTCACATTTTTCATATCAGTTTAGCTTTATAACAGGCTTTGTGCATTATTTAGATAAAAATTATGAATGAAGATGTATTAGAGTACTACTGACTCAGTGAAATGCAACATTTTCTTGAGTGAAACAAGATATACTTGCAGTAGCAATAGAGAACAATTTTTAGCAATATAATTAATAACTTCCCCAAACAAAAAAAGCAGGATGTAAGTTGGTATTTTGCCAGGTCAAAACTAATAAACATTACTGTTATTCCAAGTATTGCAAGTGCATTAATGAGCACAAGTTGCCATTCACTTGATTTTCATGCAGTTCCCTCATCACAAAATTATTTTTCCATCTACAGAGAGTTTGCTGCCTCATATATAACTCTTCTAGAAGTGAAACAGAAGATTTCTGCAACAAGCATGTTTGTTAGATCACACTCAATGCCTCCAGCACAATGTTTGCTGTTTTATTGATTCTTGTCCAAAGCTGCAGCATTTTTCTGAGAGATATCTGGTGTGTTCCCACTTCCCAAAAAAGAGGTCGCAAGACCAGAGCTGATATGTACTTAGCTACAGTCAGTCTCTGTGATGTAGAAACCTCTGGTTCCAGTGCTCCCTGCCCACACTGCCTTCTGGAGGGCTTTAAGGACAAGTTCACAAGGCAAAGTTTATGCCTCCCATAAACATGGACTGAGCAAGAGAGCACAATAAAACTTGTCATTAGCAAGACTAAATGAAACAGCAGAACACTGTGGAGCTTCTTAATGTCTAAAACAGCAGTGTGAGAGTGCCTAGCTGACTACTCTTGAAAATAAAGTCAGTCATAAGCAGCTTTCCTTTTGCTTACCAAGAAATGGATTTAGAGGGCCTGTGTTTCCCTTATGCCAGCTGTTGGCAAAACAGATCATCTTCTGGCAGGTGACACACTAAATGTCAAAATCTTTCACCTGGCTGAGGACAAACTGGAGTGACTTTCATCAGTCTACTTAGCAGTCCCAGTTCTAGGTGGGAATGGTGCCCTGGTCACTCAACAACAGGCCAGCTCCCAGCTGACCCAGTACTCTGCCCCACACATTGTCCTTTTCCCTGACTGATCTCTGCACATGGCGTTTGGTCAAAATCTAAGGAAAATAAGCAAATCAGTAGAGAGACATTATAGGGGACAGTTGAGAAAATAGACAGTGCCCAAGGAGATTCAATTCCCATTTTTGTTTACCAATGAGCAGAGGCACTAAACCAGAAAGATGGGTGAAACAGATGTACAAGAAGCAGCAGTTTCAGTTCTTCTAGGTCTGAGTAAACAGATTTTGTGTTTTGGCTTCACAATGGTATGAGACCTTTGAGTTTCACTTTGAGATCACCACTCAAAGCAAGCCAGAAGCTCTAAGCTCTGAATTAATCTCAGCTGGAATCAATGACTCTTTTCTGAGCTTCTCAACACACTTGCTATTACTCAACACATAACCTAATTGAGCAATCTTTCTTCAGAGAAGGGAGAGACATTTTATCCAGCATTTCTTTTCAAACAACATTTCAGGCCATGTTTTCATTTAACTGTACCAATAGAATTTTCATTGAAATCTTAAATAAATTCAGGTTTTGATTTCCACCAGGCTGTGCTCCAATCCTTGCAACCAAAACATCACTAGAAAACCAAGGGCAAACAAGAATCTAACACTAGAGACCTGAGTTTTCAACAACATTGCATTAATTAATTACATACTTTTTAACACCTTCTTCATTACAGAGTGCTTCCCCCCTTTATATTTTATATATTTTGTGTCTCATAATTTGCAACTCACTCCTTGAATGTATATATTTAGGGGGGAGAGAGAGGCCTATGTTGTTTCAGCTTAATGATAGTGAAATGACAAACTAATTGAAATATTAAATACGGGAATTTTTTTAATATAAAAGGACATCGGGCTGTAGGTATTTTCTGAAGGTTCATACCCACAATACCAAAATACAACAGTACAAACAGATAATTCGGTAAATGAAAGAGCTAACAAAACTGTACTTATCCTAGACATATTATGTTTTTGTGCCTAACTTTGAAATTGCTTATCGTGTTCTCATTTCAGGGTTTTATTCAGGATACAAAACCACATTTGGGGATTCTGGGATTTTTAATTAGTTTTATGTAGGCAATCAGTAAAGATGATATACTTACATAAGCCCAGTTTGTCACTTTTATATAGGTTTTTAATATACTACAGAGCCCTTGGAACAACTCATTGTAGCACTTACTTTACTGTTATAAGAGACAGAGACCAATATAAAAATTAAAAAGACCTTATTTCTGTTTAAAACTGGATCAAGCAAAGAGAAAAGGAACCAAAAAGAAGATAACCCTTCAAGTACTAGGTTAATTCAAACCCTCTCACAATGGTCCCTTCAGGCACTTTCTCAAGCATCCTGCATTTGTACAGCCCTCACCCAGGTTCCACGCTCTACAGTTGCTCAAGCTATCTTGCAATATGCTTTAAAGACCTGCAGACCTGATTTAGTGGATGATGTCCCTGCCTGTGCAGGGGGTTTGGAACCAGATGATCTCTAAGGTCCCTTTCAACCCAAACCATCTCTGATTTTTGATCAGGACTCACAGAAAGAATTTGATTCTGCAGCCAAACAGACAATGAAAGACATAAATACATCTATAATATGGTCTTTAAAATAACATGGTTGTTCAAGCAAAAAATTCATGAGTGTGGTCTCTGATATTGAAATTTTTCAAGCCCTTGCTGGAATTATTGTTCAAATTAAACCAAACATATCCATGATACCTATCTCCAAGGTAGGTAGAACAAGATGAGATACACTTTTAAAAATATTTGCATGCCAAATATTTTTCTAATTCGCTTACTGCTACAACATTCCATGCAGCAGTGCTCTGTGCTTATCATTAAAACTGTTCTGAACACAGGCCACAGAAGATCAGAAATTACATTAATTCTTTCCTTTCGGTATTGAATCTCAGTGGGAATGGTTACACAAATTTGGTGATAGCTGACCCTTTGACAAAACCCCTTGCTGAGTTGAGAAGAAAACCTCTTAAGAGCAGAGTAGAAGAGAAATAATCTAAAATTTCTTTTTCATGCACACTGTACATCATTCCTTTTTTCTTAAATGTATTATTCCCATATTCTCCCAAAGGGCTTACTAGTTATTCATATCATCATCAATAACACTGAGCATCTGGTTACAAATTATCATGCTTTGGGAATACAAATCTTCTGTAAGAAATTTTGCTCAGGAAACCTTGCCTGTGCTATTAAAAATTAATTCATAATATTGACATATTGCTAATCATTTATGATTAGTCTTTTTTTATTTACCTCATTAGGTTCTGCAGTTACTTTATACATATATACTTGTGTGCTTTTTCTGAAATAATTTGTTGCTTCTAGTCAGTAATTGGCTATTTAAATGAAATATGCAAATTTATGCTTGCTAATTGTATTGGATTTACCTTAGATATGGAAAACTGACTTGGCTCTGTTCTTTGTGGTTCCTCTAGTATAATGATGGATTTTCAGTAAATAGCACGTTTCAATTCCAGATCTTAGCAATCTTCACCTCAAATGCATGGTAATATTGATCCTTCTTTTTGGTTGTTTTGCCCACTGCTTTCTCTCACAATCTCTAGTCATGTCACTGAAGATAATTTTCAGAACCATTTGCCTAATGAAACAAATTCAATGAAGTCATCTGAAAATTCAAAAATAATTTGAAAGGACAGGTTTTCAGAGCAGGAAAATGCCACTGCAAATGTGAAGACCACTGAGCATCATCTAGGGGCTGTTTGAAGTGCTCAGCTCTCTAAATCTAAGCCTTTAAATGTATTGGCAGGGCAAAGTGGAGATGAGTCTCAGTCCTCCACATGGAAAGCCAGTGGAGTTTGGAGTCTGCAGCATCACTGGAGCATAAACAGGAACTGAAAACTGTACTGGGTCAGAAACTGGCCAACAAAGGAGTCTGATTAAATTGCTTCACTTTGATCTTATAGATATTTTTATATATATTTAAATTGTACTTAATGCAATTACTGAACAAAAAAACTTCTCTCCATCCTTGACAAATTAATTGCTGTGCTCTGAAATGACAATAACACTGTTACTAATTACAGACGACTGTAATTTACAACTCCTGTTTGTTCCTGAGATCTTTCCTGTGGGTGTTTTGAGAGCTGATATGCAAAGACCCTGGCAAAGAATCTGATCAGAGGAAACTGGTGTTTAGCCCTACTAAGTTTGCAGCTGTCTGCATGCCAGCATCAAAGCATTGCTTTAACAAGGGAAAAAAGGACAACAGGTCTGAGTGGCAGGGTGTACTCTTCCCAGCCCCGAGAGCAGAGAATCTGCAATGAAAAAAGCTATTATGAGGCACTTTCAAGCCAGCATTTATAATGTAACTCTGCTAAGTGAGTCATGTCCTCCTTTCAAATACAGAAGAACATTTTAAAAGCAACCTTACCCAAAATGCCAAAATCTCATAGCCTGTTTACTGTTCTGCTTATTGGTTTCTAATGAAGCCAGAGGGCACAGACGCGTTTCCTAACTACCGAAGCTGGCACGTCCTGTGAGTCACTTACACAAAGTGCAACTTTTGCTGAGAATGTCAGGGTGAAAGGCCATGGTCCCATCTAACCATGTGCTGCGCTGGAAAAATGCATCATCTTTTTTCCTTCCGATAATGAATGCTGCTCTAGCACTACTGCTGTGTGGTCAGACACAGTGCATCCTCACAAATCTGTTCTGCACCTCCTGGGGGAAATTTGGTGGCTCAGTCTGAATAGTTCAACACAGCAGCACTTTTCTTTACAAATACCTTGTCTGTCAGCTAGGCTACTTGGGCAAAGTCTTTAATTAGTAAGTTTCGTGCAACAGGCAGAGACTTTGCTGAGTCTTACCTTGGAGAGGCAGGGCCTGGTTTATTAGGCTTTGTTCAAACAGCAGTGGGCAAGTAGCCCTGTCCCCCACTCTTCCAAAACCAGGCACCTAGAAGGAAGCAATGCTGGCAGTAGCACATAAGAGTGGGGTCAGTTGGATGAACCAGAGGGTTTGCTGTGTGCAGTATCGGTAAAAAACTTCTATTCCTTCACTACCTGCAAGGAAATATCTTCTTGTGCGGAGCACACAGTCTCTAGTGACTCCCAGCAACAACAAAATGCCTCCATCTGATTTCTAGGAAATGCTGAAATCCGTTCCTCTGTAGCCTAGGACATCTATATAATATCCCAAACAATTAATAGGATTGTCAGGTAACACAGATTTGATAAAGTTGTGTGTACCTTTACATAAGAAACATTTCTGGTCAGCTTCTAAGGTTCTGACTACGCATAATCTTTGTGAAAGCAATAAAACAAGAACTTGAGCAATGCACAGAATATGTTTTCTCATACTCCAGCTCAAGCAAATATATGGACACTGCTTACCACAGACTAGACCTGAATATCGACCTGAAGTCTGTCTCCTAGAAATGTCTGCTTTCATTAATCAATTTACCAAGAATTCCTCAAATTTCCTTTTGCTGGCCCATTCACTGTGTCATCCCCATGTGCAGAGATCTGAAGCTCTGTGGCATGCTTGGAGGGCAGCTGTGATAAGGAGCTTTGGAAATCCAGCAGAATCAGAGCTGCAATATGTGACTGAAAACATACAGTGGAGGTAGTGGCAGGAGATAACTGGCTACCCAAGTGAAGGAACAGCACATTCATGCTGCAACACTCCACAGAATTTTTTTGCTTCTGTTATTTTGGAATAAAAGTGTGTGTCACAATGATGATCTTCACAAATGGATTTTAGTGCTTCAATATCTTAGGTAAGTGCTTTAATATCCTTTTCACTTACCAGACATAGATGTGTAATTCAGTGGCATAGCAGTGCTAATAAACAGCTTCTGGCCTAGAGATAACATTAACCCTTATTTGGTGCATCTAGAAAGAGCTACAGATTCACACACATACAAATACTTTTGCACATCAAAGCAAAACTAAACTACTTTGTGCCGGGGTTTCTTCTCTATTAAGCGGAATAGTATTATTTTCCCACATTAACAAATGAATCCTTATTGGTAAGCTCTTCTGAAATTCTCTGAGCTTAAGCTACTAAAAGAAAAAAAAATCTTAAACCATTTGATGTAAGAATTTTTAAAAGTCTAGTAAAACATTCTATTTCCTGAAAAAAATTATGAACCCTGAATTTAAGGGTGAAGTTTACATACATCTTGACTATGTATGTTAATAGCTGCATTAAAACTGGATTTAATAATTGCTATATTGCAAATAACCAAATTTCTGAACAGAAAAATGAAAACTTTCAAAAAATATGTGTTAAACTGAAAGCATTTTTTCCAGGTGATGGGATGAAAAACATTTTATGGCATGGCTGCTGGACATAATAGATTTCCTTAATTTTTCCATACATGTATAATTCATAAGCATATGTAAGAAAAATTAATATTTCCAGGCACTCCATCTTTGTCTTATTCCACAAATGCATTAATTCTTTTCTAGCAAGACATTCAAACAATACTTTACTGTGGCTAAAATATTAAATAACACAAGTCTGATGAGGCCTGCACTAATCATGAAAAGAAGACAAATCATTATTTCCTCTACATTTCATTGACAGAACTTTTACTTGAAATAATTATCTACAAGAACATGATAATTTTGTATTGCAGTGGATGTGATAAACTAAGTTCATTGTATTTTGTTATTATTCTATTAAATTTGGGATAGCAAATTTCAAGGTACACATAGAACTTTTATCAAAAACTGACAGAATGTATTTTCAGTATCAAAATATACTCAGTTACAGGCATTTTTCTCAATGGAGCTTGTAGTTGAACTGAAGGCAAAGTCTAATCAAAGGATTGTAACTAATATAATAATGTACTTGGGACCCTGTTAAGCATGGCAGAATCTCTTTAATGGTCTTTGGAGAGCCTAGTGAATTTAATTTAAAGTAAACTCATAAAGGGTACAGAGGCAGAAAATGTCTTTCTCCTGTAGATGCACATCAAGAAGTAGCAAGCACTATGAAATAAACCAGACTGTGGCTGCCAATTTCTGATCAACATAAAATCATCCTATCACATCAGGTTTTTACAGTAAACTTTTAAAATGAAAGGTTCCCCCCAGTAAGATCTCTTAACCACGATTAAAATCTACACATGCACACAAGAACACTCTTCTTCCTCTAGCTGGCTGAGGTAACAGGGCCTCCAGTACCATCTCCTGACCAGGGAGAGGACACAGAGGAGATCCTTCTTCTCAATGTACTACGTTGTTCCCTGTGCTTCACCATCTTCTAGAGACTGTTCCTTTCCCTCACTTCTTGTAATGATTTGCACCTAATTCTGGCCACCTTTTTTCATCAAAAAACCCTCTCCATTTCAGATTACCTTCTCTCCCTTCAATTATATTCTCACATAACTCCTGTAGCTCTCTACTTACTCATCCTTGGACCCTTCCTAGCTCCTCACATCTCCTTTCTCTCTAATCTCTTTGTATTCAGTTAAACCTCTCCCCAGGCTTCCTCTTGCCCCATTCCCACTCTTCTGTACTGCTGATATGCCTCATTTGCACCTATGGAAATAACTATCCAGTCACTTGAGCATTGAGGCAGGCAGGTAGGCAAGCAGACTCCACCCTTTTAATGGAAGGGATGGAGAGTGGCACCCTTTTTAGTATGCACATTGTTATAGAGCAAGGGCAGGAAAAGCCAGCACCACACTGTGTCCAGAACTACTCTGATAGTTTGTATCAGATTTATCAGTTTGCTCTGACCAAATGTTTCTCTGATATTCTGGCAGCAGACGACAAAATAACTGAGAGATTTTAATGGGAGTGAAAAGTAGCACAGAGCAATTCAAACCCTGAACACTAGGAACGCAAGACGAGCCTCCTTTATGGGGGCTCTTCCCAGGCCGGTGCTGGCCAGGGCAGTGGCTGCTCCAAGGGTGCAGCAACTCCCCTTCCCCCCAGCTCACCGTTCACCTGAGCTCGGATGGAGTAATTTGTGCCACAACCAGATATACAGGAGGACTCCTTGGAAGAGGTTTTCCAGCGAGATTTATTGTAGGCAGGTCCGAGGGGTCTTAGCAGGGAGGGGAAGGGTTTAGGAGCACGCAGGAGGACCTCTCTGCTGAAGGGGCATCTTGGCAAGAAGCGGGTCACTGGAGGTGGGTCACGGGTTATATTCAGGGAGAAGGGAGGGAGGGAAGGGTGCTGTAACCCTTCAGGGAGGGAAGGGTGCTGTGTAACCAACAGGGAGAAGAGGCATAGATGATAGAATGGGGGAAAAACCAACAGGAGTACATTGGGGGAGTGACGTGGGGTGTTAGGTCAAGGGGGATGCAAGACACAAAGAACTTTCTAGGCTTGGGGTGTTGCTCTACAACAGGCACTTTTTCATTTGCATAGAAAAGCAGTGAACTCTGGGAAATGAGGCTGGACTTTCTCTCTAATTCAAACCAAGGCTTCCTCCCAGGGCAAACAGGTTTTATCTCTACCATTACCATTTCCCACAAAGGAAGAATAAGACAAATGAGCTCAACACTGCGTCAGATTCATGACATCACCCAGCTACCAAAGGCTGAGGAACAAGGGCCCAGACATCCAGATGCTTCATGGAGTCCAGAGCTCCAGGTTATCAAAATTAATCTCTTTAACTGAGGAAGAATTATGGTGACTTGACATGATTCAGTGTCATTCTTCAGTTGTTCTTGCAGGAATGTTGGCATTAAATGGAAGTTTGCCAACATAAAGATGGATGACAGCAAGGGTTACTGTGGGCAGGAGGTCATGTCCAAAGCAGACTCCAGCATAGTGCAGGAAATTGGTGCAGATACTGAGAAACAGAGTCCAGTAGAACTTGAGAAACTGCACCACAGCTGTTTTAAAAGTAGGTCACAAGTTTCACATCTCAGGGGAGACAGCTCATGCACATAATAGGATACATACATTTTTAATCAGAACATGATCCATGGAAATATTTTGAGAAACAGAAACCTCTTTAGTTCTCCACATTTCAAAAATATGTTAATAGGAGACTTGTCAAAGACAATTCTTGTGATCCACATCTCAAACTTTCTATGGAAACTGTGTGGACAAGAAATAGAAAAGTGATAGCTGGTGAAGTTCTTACCAATGAAAAATTTATTAAGTGTTGCTGCCAGCATTTTCTCCAAGTCAGTGTGCAAAACAAACCATTGGACCACCAAAACGTATGTCTTAAATCTACTGCTAATAACACCAAAGCTTCAGCACACAGGTATCCACTAGTTTGTGACAGGAAAGATTGAAAACCTTGAGAGATATAGTAAGGTAAAGTTTTCCTGAGCAAAAAGATACTCTCATAAATTCTACATTTCTAGACCACTCATGACCAATTTGTCTTGAAAAGTATTGGGTAGATTTCATGGACAACTTGGATGTGGTGCCATCCAAGTCCCAGGCAAAAACTGTCTGTGTTCAGATCAGAGAATCAAGCCCTTCTCATAAAAGTAATAAAAACATAATCACAGGGAACGGAATGAGATAATGTTTTATGTTTTCAAAACCTAATTCAACTGAACCTCTGAATGACCATCTGGAAATGGGAAGGAGAGGCAATTTCACAAGGTCCTTTGAGGACAGGAAATCACTGATCAAAAGAAACATGTTGCATCTGTTCACCATCGCTCTGGATTAGGGTGAAAGAAGAATAAATAATGCAGACAGCGTAGTTACTCTGGCTTTGAATTCGAAACATCAACTCTAGAGGGACTGTTAATATATCCAACTGAAAAATGGACATGGATCCTACTGTCAGCATTAGTAGAAGTTAGTTTCTCCAAGTGTACTCAGAAATTTGATGGAAAATACAAGGTTCAAACTACTGCTACCTTAAGAGGTGACCTAAAAGCAACTGAAGTACAAACTCTGAAAGGGAGTCACATAAAAATAAAAAATAAAATAAAGTCCTTTAATTGCAGGGGGAAAAACTGCAAAGATAAGTAGAAATGTCATTCAGTTGATTTACTGATAAGCTAAATAATTTCAGAATGCTTTTAAAATGTACTACTACGTCTGAAGCAAATTATACAGATTTATCCCTTCCTAATGTCTGCTAAATGAAGAGATCAGAAACAGATCTTCAGGACTTCAGAGAGTATCAAAATCCTGACCTTTATAAACACAAAAACCTCATCTCCTGGCTATGCACAAATTAAAAGCTGTGCTACATTATAGCACAAGACCGGCAGAACGTTTGTTCCATTTGTCCTTGTTTGTTTGGTTTTTTTTTTGTGTTGATTCTTAGGCTGAAGTCTTTTGTGCTGGTAAATAGATTCAGAGAAAGGATTCAACAAAGGTATTTAGCTTTTGAAAGAGCCTTTCACTAGGTCATTTCTGAAAACAAAGAGAAGATAATGATACCGCTGGTGTTCACAGGATATCATGCTACTTTTTTCCTTCTGTGTCCCTATTGTTTCAACTTGACTTTACAACGTGGCCTCAAAGAAAAAATAAAATCTGTGACCAGTAGAATTATCCAATACCAGAATTATTTAAACTAATGGGATTCATATTTCGTATTTTTCCAAAAGCACGAGAGGAAATGCTGTTACTGTTCTGACATTTTCTAATGTCTAAGAAGCATAATTCCAGGAATGCTTCAGTGACTCAATGTGACTCATTAGCTCTTCTTTGAGAAGCTAAACAAGAGAAGAACTTAATGAAGAATTCACACTGTTATTGTCAGAAAGACAAAAAAAACCCCTGCTTCAGAGGTTCTGAAACAAGCCCAGGTTTCACACATAAGGCACACTGGTCTAATTGTGGGCCGAGGGCAGCAGGAAAAGCAGGGGAGCGCTTTGGCCGAGCCGGTGCGTAGCGCTTCCCCCGCTCGCCCTCCAGCGGTGCTCCTGCTCCCTGCAGCCCGGGGGGGGCTCGCCCGGGGCACAGCTCGCTCCTGCCGGGAATTCAGGGCTCGCACGTGCAGCGCGGGGCGAGTAAACAACTTCACCTGCACTAGATTAAGGATTAAATGGGTATTTGACTGGAGAGCGCGATGCAGCCTGGTACAAAGCGAAAGGTCATTCACAAACCCTTAATCGGATGAGTTTCCAACTCCCACACAATGACCAGGGTCGTTGTGATCCGTGCGTTTAATTTGTGCCTATCCCCACTCTGGGAAAGATGACAGTTTAATAGGGTTATGAGAGCACGTTTGAATTAATCTGTCTTAAAGGACCATTTGTAACTTGATTTGAAACTGGTATTTTTAAGGTGTGGCAAAAGAGAAAGGTTTATATACTCAGTCTGTTTAACTTTCAGTCTCCTTCACACTTTCTAGCTTTATTAAAGAACAAATGCAGAAGCATCAAAATACCTCAAAAATAAAATGTGTGTTTATTCTTTAGTGTAACATTGGAAACAAAACTCCTGCAGAGCACCTGTTCACAAAAAGCATCCAAATATTTCCTGAGGGGAAATATTCCAAAGACATAACACTGTCACATGTTTAAGGATTCTGCTGCACCGCAGGGCTGCAGCAACTCCCACCCCACTGTGTCCAAATCACCCACCCTACAGTGATAGTTCCAGTTCACAAATAGTGAACCAACATATCACGTGCCCACTGCATTAAGGACAGACGAAAGCAGAGCTGGCTGACGTTTGTATGCCAAACTGTATTTGTGTGACAGGAGCTGAGCCATCCTCAGTTTGGTGGAAAATTTGCATGTTGTAAGTTCATAGAACTGTACCTCTACTGTAATGGGCCCTAAGTCTTGTTAAAGGAAATCTCTGTTTCAGGAGTTCATAAAACATAATGTTAGGTCATTCCAAAGCAAGCAATATTCAGTAAGCTCTTAAAGTATATTTGCAAAGAGTACGAACACATCTGGTAGCAAAATGTCTTCTTCTTGGAAGTCAAGTAAGCTGTCCCTTGATCATTGCTAATGTTTCCCACACTTTTCTGCACAATCAATGCTGCAATTGAATACTTTAGGTGTCAGCTAGTTCTAAAGACCACAGAAGAAAAAAAAACCCTAGCAGTATATTCTTTACAAAGATGAGGACCAACTCATAAGCAGTTGATACTGATTTTAATAGTTTCAGGAGTCAACAATAAAATCTGTTCAAAAATCTATTTTTCAAGTAGTTTGTTTTAAAATAAACTGCAGAAAAAGCTGCTTTAGGATCACATCCGGGTAGTTTTTGGTGTAGACATAATGATAAAGCTCAGTAAAGGAAAAATTACATCAAATAGCAAAAAGAATTTCCTAAAAACCAATAACATGGGATTTAAACAAAAGAAAAAAACCCCTGACACTAAGACCACTTAAAATTACTCACAGAACAATTTCCCACTCCCCACCATAGACAAGATCTTTCTTGGCTCTAAATTAAATCAATTTGCTGCTGGCTTGGATAGCAAGGGTGAAACATGATGGTGCAGTCTGGCTTCCACAAGAGTTCCTTTTGTGATCTAGTGGAGCTCTGCTAAGAGGAGCACAGGCACCAGCCTTCCAAACTCCTGAACTTCCAGCCCCAGGTTGTGAAACAAACCTTGGTCACTGGAAAATAAATATATTGAGCAGCTATCAGACAGGCTGGTCAGTAGTTTGCTTGAGCTCAGGAAACTCCTTTCCCAGCATATCTGAAAACATAGAACTCACTACAGAATATAAGCAGGAAACAGACTTCCAAAGGCTTTGCTTACTAAATAACTTATATTCAGACTGAACTAGAATTATTGGTTTATAAATCCTTTAGGGCAGAAACTCTTCACATCTACACAGATAACATCTAACAGAATGCAGCTCCATTATGAACATATTTTGTGAACATAAAACACTACCATGATAAGTAAATATTAAAACACCCCTATGAATAGATTTGGCAGAATGCACCAAATGCTATGAAGGCCAGCATTTTTGCCCGTTTTTGCCCCCCATACTGTTTCTACTGTGGTTTATCACAATTCAGTCTGCAATTCTGAAGCAAGAGGTGAATGCAGTAGTGAATCTGTCCCTTTCCCTACACAAGCATACAACTCCTACTCAATTTGATACGTTTATTTCATTGCAATATTGTAAGAGTCAAGTAATAGCTTGTTCAGCCTTCAAATCAAGTAATACTGTAAGTAGACGAGGTGAGTTCCCTTTTGCTTTCTTCTTCTCTATTCAATGCACAATTGTTGTAAGTTTAAAACACAAAATGTGTTTTAAAACCAGGAAGTTTTAGGATAGGAGATGACCCAGCCCCCTATACCAAAACAGCATCGTTCTTGCCTACTTGTGGTGCTACCAAACCTCTCATATACATGGATTTTACCTAGGGGCAAAACGGGAGTTCCAATGCTGCAAACTGCTCTTGTAGGTTAGTAGAGTAACAATAGCACCCGGGAATGGTTCATTAACCTCAAGGGGTTGCACCGACACAGCTACATTGTAAAAAACAAAGGTCTGCAGTGCAGATGGCACTGTAGGTTTCTATATCTCCTGTCCCACGACTAGCTCTGTAATTTCTGCTTCTTTATTAAGGTCTCATTTCATAGATTTCTTTATGTCCCGTGACAGTCAGATTTAGAAGCACAAATGGTCCAACCTGGGCATCCTAAAGCTGAAGACCATCCCTTTATATGGAAGAAGAGAATGGCCAAGAGATAAATTTCTAATCTCTATGAAGCCTTGTAAACATATATGCTAAAATCAGCTTCAGAGCAGAGGATTTTAAATTGCATTGCAGTTACTGTGTAACTTAAGAGGCTGGATCTGTGCTTCTTGTCTGACCATGCTGTCAGTAAATCAAGGAATACTGTGGTCATAAAAATTTTAATATACTGTGGTTATAATAATCGTAAGAGGATGTATCTGCATACCCATTCTGATTCTTTGGACATTAGACATTATCTCAAGGCTTCTGAAATAAATCTTCTCCTTTTTTGCTTGCCTAAAAGAATACAGTTCCTCTGTTATCTGCCTATACCAGTGGTTTTGTTTAGGAAATTGATCCGGCTTGACTTGATATTGAATTAGATCTCAAAAGAGTGATCCAAAGCCTGGAAAGCTTCTCCCTCGATTTATAAGGCTTTATATTAAATCACAAATGTCCAGAGCACAGTGCCCTTTCACCAGCTGAGATATTCAACCCTGTGCCCATCAGAGTCTGTACAAGCTAATGTCAGAGGATTCCATTTCCAGGTTAATTATCTGCTTCAGAATTAAACTTTCAATTTATAATACCTTGCCAATGCATCTCACTAGTACAGCTGTTGAGATAAAAACCATCTTTCAGGATATATGAGAAAATGGAGTCACACTTCTGAGCTTTCTGAAAGCCACATTAATGATGACCACATGCTGTGCAGTGTATACCAGATGAGCAGACAACTTTAAACACTTTTTGTGTCTGCAGGAACTCTAATTGCCTTGGTGAAAACCTAATAGGTAGCCTGTTATGTTCTCCAAAGTTTTCTTTTAGTGTAATATTTGCATTGCTTTAAGTAGAAGGAAATAATATCTTTGTAAGGATGAGTTTTCATGTGTCTGTATAGACTTTTAGGTGAACTTCTTTAACACTATTTGAAACTACTTTCTGCCTAGACCATTAAAGCGTATGAGAACAGAAGTACTGGGAAACCATGAAACAAACATTGGAAAAGGTCAGGCTTTCACAGTAAATTCCCATAATTCATTAAAGATTCACTACACATGGACAGGCTGCAGTAAATTCTTCTGCTGACAAAACTACAAAGCGTAATGAGTGGAATAATCTGAACTGCTCACAACACAAGCTATGAGATCTCTAATTGGGGAAAATTAATTCATCAGAAAATTTCAGTCTGCAATCTTGTATTTTGAGTTTTACAGTTGAAATTCCAAGGGATTCAGGTCATGTTACTGAACTATACATGATATTTTATGTCTGAATTCTTCTAAATTATGGATTGGGTATGTTATAAATGGTCCCTTCCATCTAAGGCAAGAGTAATCTTGCAGTGTATGCAGTGCAACTAAGAGGAGGAGACCAGCTTTCAAAATCAGATGAATATTTTTCTGTACCCTAGCTAGAGCCAGGCTTTCGTCTTATTACTTTAATGCTTTCACTCCATTATTTCCATACTTCAGAGTAGCATAAATGATTCCCTCTTGCTAGTGAGCTTTGGATGTAGAACTAGGCAGAGTCTCAAAGTCTGGAGATCATTTACTAAATCTACATCTTTTCAGACTGGCTAAACATTGGCACAAACAAGAACATTAGTCACCCTCATGACTAATGTTCGTTAGTAACATTTTTAGGTTCAGAAACACAGTAGCTCAGATTATCCATCATTTGAGACAACCAGTCCTTCAGTTTCGGGACAAATGAATGGTGCATTGCTTACAGGTAGAAATGCCATTCTCCTGCTTTATAAATCTGATATTTGACAATAACTAACCCGGAATCTGGGAATCTTTCCCACTCTTGCATCCAGGTCCATTCTCTGTATGCCTAGTGAATGTTTCTTGAGATAAGACTCAAATGTACACATATTATCGCCCCTCCAGACCTTGAACTATCACACTGTTTTCACTGGTAAAATATGATTAGGTGGGATCCACTGCTTCCCTATAAAGATGATGGAGGGACCAGGGGTTTTGGGCCACCTGTAGAGCATGCCAGGCCCATAGTTTAGAAACAGCAGGGACTCTGTCTAGTAAAAGAGGGCTAAGCACAAACACAGGTCTTCCTAGCCTTCCTCCAGAAGTGAAAATACCGTGTCTCCTAATCTAGACAGTTAGTCCTTATGGATCTTCTTTAATGAGACTCTTCAGCCATTAAAACCTGTAATTAGTGCTCATTTACCCTGAAAAACACAGAGAGAAAATTGCAAAGACCTTTTACGTCTTATGAAAAATCAGTGGATATTTCAAGGACTTAGTAACTAAAGAGAATGCTGCATGATTAGTTTCCAGATGGTTAATGTTTTCTGTAATTCAGGGAAAAACCCTGGTCTGAAATCCTTTGAGTAATGGGCACTGGACTAGAGCACAGACTGCTTTAGTTTCTTCAGAATACAGAAATTCATTGTGTTGAAGAGCTACTAGTTAATGTTTATAATAGTGTACAATAATAGTGTGTTACTGGAACAGATAATCTGAGTTCGCAGAAGGCAAACAACTCCTGCAAACAGCTGAGCTGGCTGCTGCTTTCTAATACAGTGATAAAGGTCAAAATGGCAGCTTTAAATAGTGAAGAAATGCTTGGTTTAATGTTGAACCAAATAAAGTATCAAATTCTGTATACCTTAATACTCTTTAACAAAGCCAAACTTGCAGACTACACACAGATGCATTATTGATCTTCCAAAACACATCTTCAGAGCCCTGGGAGAAGGAAGTAGCAGTCATTGTGATAAATGCCAATGTAAGGCCTTTGCTTTCAGAGTGAAGTAAAATTTTGGCACTCAAATGAAAGAGAACTTTTCTGTAAAGGACACTTTATGTAACTTTTGCACTATGTAAATCTCCTGCTAATGCATTAGGACCTTAAAGAGGTTTAAATGACGAAAGCCTCTCAGCTTATCTTTGAGCTTGCCTGGAGTTACAGTGTTCTTCCAGAGCTTGGTGATGTTATTGCCCAGAGGGCGGCAAGATAGAGAAGAGGTCACAAGAAGTCTGTCACACCACATACTCTATACCTTGAGTTATGCACAGCTCACTGTTTCATTCATTTTATCAAGCAATTTGACAACTTTAAATGGAAAACTTTCTGCTCACTCCAGTTCCCTCTTCCAAGCACAGTTTTTTTCTTCCCAGAACCATTTTACTGAAAGATGTGTCATGTGAGCAGGACCAGCAGAACCCCTCACTGCTACAGGGCTCACACTGCACTAATGGAAGGTGTACAGCTCCCCTAGTTTAGTTCAACCTGGAAATGAGACAACAGATAATGACAGAGAGGTAAAATGTCCCAACTTTAGACTGGGAAATAAGGAAAACAAGCAGAATGAGTTTATAGTGGGGAATGTTTGCTGAAAAATTCCACCTCATCTTTACATTGGTTCAGCACTGCCTGCAATCCCCTTCCACCACTTGGTTGTGAGAGACAGAGCCTGCAAAGCTGGAACAAGCCAAGCCTGAGGCTGGCCAGTGGAGGCCAGTATGCTGCTGGATAATGTTCAGAGCCACTAATTAGTTAAATTCCATATGGAGTTAAACAATGGGACTTCGAGAGCATTTTGACAAAAGTGTTGGACCCCTGCACTGGTTAGTCTCATCATTAAGCTTGGGTGCTGGAAACCAGAACCAAAGGAGATGTAGTGACCGCCAGGGTGATCCAATCTAGCATCCATTCAGAGCTGCTTGTTGATCACTGCATGATGTAAATCTCTCTTCATGAACATTAGGCAAATACCCACTGCCACCAGCAATACAATCCTCTGAAATCCTCCCTTGGAAAGTGCTAAGTGTTAGGATGTTGATTTGATCATCTAAATCAGAGACAGACAAGACTGTCTGGTCAAAGAAGACCAGGGATGCTAAAGGCATGAAAGGAAGCAAATGGCATGGTTCTTCCAGAGAGTTAGATGTGCCTGTCTGTTACCTCTGTCCCTGAGCCCAAAGTGCCTGTCTAAGGAAGCTGTTCCACCCCTCCTCTCTGATCATGGAGAAACCCCATGGTAAGTAGGAAGGACACATTTCCATCTCAGGAATGAGAAAATCCATGCAGTATCCTGTATTTCCTAACCCTCAGGGTCAGTAACAGCAGCGGAACTAGCACAGTATGATCCACAATCATACGGATAATCTGGTCAGTTTCCTTGGGAAGCAGATGAATATTGCACTGTGGAACCTCAGGAAAGGTTCTACTTTTTCCCAGTTGTAAATAAAGATTTTCAAGCTACAGTTTTCCTTCTGGTTCTCAGAGAGGAGGTGTTGCCAGGAAATATTTTTTATGAGAAGTGCTGTTATCGTCAATGCAGCAGTAAAAGACACCACTAAACATTCCCTACTGCTGAGACCAGTTTTGCAAAGACCACTGGGGTTTTTACTAGTCTGATTAGAATTTGCTGGCCTTATAAGAAACTTGAACAGAGCACAGCTCAGGAAATATCTCTACTACATTTTATGGCTATATTGGGAGCTGAAGGATGTATGCAATGTGTGTTTTCTCAGCTGCCCACCCCCAAGCACTTGGAGGTGCCTGTCCCTGCTGCAGGGGTTGCTGAAGTTCTTCTAAAGCAGCAGGTAAATCACTCTGATTTACAGTATGGCATATTAAGATAAATTGATACATATTTCTTTAATGCCCCAAGTTGTGATGTGACTCACAAGAGCTCTTATCAAAAGTGAAAAATGAAGCTATCATCAGTCAGAACTCTTTCAGTGTCAGTTAATGTCATACAACAATTGCTTCTGAAAAAAGTTATGCTAAATTCAAAAGGAGGGGGAGGATGGACACAATTTAATGCTTGGATTATATAAACATCACACCAGAGTGCTTTCTTTAGAGGAAGTCTGGGTCTCGCTCATCCCTGCACCGTCTCATTCATGTCTCACATGTCTTCTGTTATGTCTGAACTAAAGCAAAAGGCACTTTAGGCCAGGACCATGTCTTTTTATATTTTGTAAAGCACTTAGGATGCTTTCAATTGCACTAAGACAATGGATACTACATAAAGAGGAATGAATTACCACTGCTGTGGAAGAAGATTTCTACATGCTGCCCTAAGTTTGCAACTGCTCATTTTGTAACAGTAATAGCAAGACCTTCACATATTGTTAAATAAGACACGAAGTGGCTAAGTGAGTTATGACACCTTAGCAGTACTATGACTACCAAGAGCTAAACATCTGCACTGGAACAGAAACCGAATCCCATGGGCAAAACATGTAGCTACTTTATCATTTCATAATGTATTCTCATCAAATCAGTATTTCACGTAAAGTTTATTCTTTTTGGTCAGAATCCAAAACTTCTACAAGATAAATCCCAGATTTCCCCCATACACATGTCTCTTTGTTTTGGTGCTGTGCCATCATATTTTCAAGTCTCCATAGAGCTCTAAGCAACCCTTCTTCATGTTCAGCAAGAACCTTGAAATTCCCACTTGCAGTTTACTAGGTTTCTAGTCAACCTCTCCAGTGACAAATTTCAGTTCACATTTGTTCTTTCACTCCTCTTTTTTACCCAGACTCATCTTACAAGACCTCCTTTCCTAATACATTATCAGGCTGGAAAAGGATGGCTAAAGTTAACTAGTTAATATAGACATTTGGAGTGTAATATTTAAAATAGTGCACATCCATCTTTATGTGTCTTGAGAATGCAAATGTGGTCAAGCAGAGATGTGACTTCACAGTTTTGACACCAGCTTCCTGTATGGCTGCATTTAGGCTGTGGTTCCATGATGGTGTATCTAAGCACCACCAACAGTATGAAATGGATTTGATCAGAGTTGAGAAGGTGACTGCAGTTCAGACAGGTTAAATGCACTACACAGGAGAGAGTTTAAGCTCTGCAATGGTTTCATCCTCCTATGGAAGCTTTATGATGGCTGTGGGAAGCAGATGTTCCTTGAGCTAAGCATAAGAATGGAAATGTATAGACAGATTGTACCTGATTGGGAATAAAACCTGACAGCACAAAATAGATCCATCAGTGGTTTTGAATAAATTTGAATGAGCAGTGAGTTTATGTTAAATCAAAGCTTGGCTTCAGACGGCCATGGCATTTCTGATGAAACATGAGGGTCTTTGAAGGCAGATTTACCATACTGCCAAACCATGACATTCAACTACTGTAACATGGCCTCTCCCAGTTCTACCCCTGTCAAATTAGGTTGCGAGGTCAACTAATGTCCAGACCTTTCCCAGCAAATCTCCTTGCAAGAGAAATAGGCAAAAAACTCCAAAGCAAAATTTTGGGTTGTCCCTGAACTGACTGATCATCACTTCTGCCAAGAGCACAGCTCTGGGAGACAAATGCTGTCACACTGGGAAGACTTTGTACCCTGCACATGCAGTTCAACACAGTATAACACCACTGACTCCTGCCAATGGAGCTAAAAGGACTCAGGCCAGTTATATCTGCCAAAGGCACAGAAGTATTCAGGTATTTCTGATAGTTGCAAGAAAATAGAAGGATTTAAGGCCAAAGGAGAATCCTGACAGCTTCAGCTGAAATCCTGAGGTATGGGGCATAAGCACTGACAGAGGTAGCCAGTCCCATTTGTGTTCTGTGATCTTTCCAGATCAAGTCATCCTGTGAAAGGAGCAGCAGAACATGGTAACTGATTTCCTTCCTTTCTCTTTCTACTCTAAAAGCTTAACCAATAAAAGTTTTCTGGCCCAGGATATGGTAAGCACGGGAGAAAGAATAATTTTTATATCCATAAAAAGCCTCTGTCTTCTTTTAAATTATCGTTTTGGTTTTTTTTTCATTTCCAGTAAATAAACATAGAAATCAATTTCAGTATACAGTCAGGCAACTCTTAGGATTTTCGTCATCAAACACTTATTAATGGAGAAATGAGCACAAAGAAAATGCTTCCCATAAACTGCTCATGGAATTAAACAGTGTTTGAACGAAGAAGTCAAAGAATTTCAAATTTTTAGTAAGATAGTTAAAAATAGAGATGGTACAATCAGAAACAGTATAGGCAACAAATATCCAATAATTTGCCACAAATAGTTTACCCAGATCTAAGCTGTTCTGTTTTATAAGCGAAGAGACATTTCCATATGAGAACTGCATCACAGTTTAGTACCTTGTACTTTATTCTGTCCCTCTCTCCTTTCTATGTCTCTCATAGAAAGACAAGGGAAAAAGAAGCTGTGAAGTTGCTGCCTTAACAAGCCATTTGAATGAAAAGCGTATAGAAGAGAGTGAGAGAAAGTGGTAATCAGCAGCCTATACCAAATATCAAAGAACTAGAGTGGTACATCTCAGAATAAAACCAAATAAATGGCTACAAACTGCCTTTAGAAAGGCAGTTGCCTTCCTGAACTTTCCATGTCTTCAGTACAAAGGGTCAACATACACGGGCAGAGCTGACCCAGAGCAGTTTCAATTTTATCATGACTCCCTGAATATTGTTCATTTGCTACATTGCAAATAATGGTCCCTTTTTGTCACTATGAGAATAACAGTGACACCAAAATGCTTCTCATGCCATTCAGTGTAAGTCACTGCAGTGCATTTGTTCCGACCTCCACTTAGTTCTTCTATCCCGAATGCGGCAATATTTCCATGGTTTCCGTGGTTATCCTCCTTGTTCCGAGTTGCACAACTACTTTGTTTACAGCTTATTTCTTGTAGCTGGAAACAAATGACTCCGATGAGGCACCCCAGCCCTTCCTCGTACACTGAAGCCCGGGCGAAGCTCGCAAGGAAGGCGATGTTTGCTACCATCTGCTGGTGAACTTGAGTTGGGGACCAAAGGAACATCACAGACTTGATTTTATGCATTACTCGAACCCTTAGCAAGAGCCTGCTGATCCATTTGAGTAATATTCATGTAAGAATTTGGTAGGGGGCTAAAAAAATACTGATATTTTTGTTGGGGAGCAAAAGCTAGCAAAGGAGGATGTGCTATACATAATGAAAAATAAAGAGAGGGAGAAAGGGATTTAAGCTGTCTAAAGATGTGCAAATCCATGCTAGCAAGAACTTTGAGGAGATATGAAGCTATAGAATTCCCAGAAGTATAATGACAGGAAGAAAATCCTGATCTCTCATCATGGCTCAAGGTAATAAAGCTCCGAGGCTGTTGCTGGAAATAATAGTAAGTCATCACTTCAAAAAGTACTTGCTTCTATGGCAGTAGCTCCCAAATTAGGCATCATAATCCCAGAGGTGGTTGCATTACTGTGAAGTGATGTTCAGCATTACTGAGACAAGTATTTGGGGTCATACAGGACCCTGAATATTGTTACAGGACTTTGAATATTGTATAGAGGGAAGGGACTTCCTTAAACTCCTTTGGGGTGCATCCAAAAGTGACAGATATACAAGATGTGAGTCTGCACTCACAAGCAGGGAAAATAAAGAGACATGTCACACATGCTTGTGAACCTTGAACAAAGTTCATAGAAGCTGATACACAGGTACCTGGTGTATATATTGGAATACTCTTTAAAATCAAAGCAAAAACAAAAAAAACTTTTAAAATGAAAACTGAGAGCAATAGAAGTTTCTGAATGTTTTTTTTTCAGAGAAGTTAGACTTGGAGGTGTTTAACTCTATATTTAACAGTTAGAAACTGTAGTTACTATTCAAGGAGAAATGTACTGTTCTATAAGCTGAAAACAAGGTGCAAGTAAAGAACATGCTGAAATTCTTCCCCAAAAGTTCTGAACCTCCTTATTTCCACTGCCTCCACAGCTTTAATAGGACCTGGGGAGCAAACCATCTCCTTGGACCAATGCAAAACCTTACAATGAATTCAACCCCAAATAATCCATTACAGTATGTGCTACATTCATGCTGTCCTCCTGTTGCACTGTTCTTTCAGGTACCCTCACATGAGGATGACATTTGACATCACCTTACTGTCCTTCTGCTCATGGTCTAGTCCTTTGTTTTCATGCACTAAATCTATAGATTGGCCTGTTTCTGTTTGTACTGTGGTGGTTTTCAGTGCTGGAGGTGTATTTAGGAACTATGACAACAAAGTAATAACAGATGGTTCAGTAATGTGCACTTACTCTTGCTGAAGAGAGCAGACAACCGTAGCTCTATGCAAGCCTAACTGAGGTTTCCAAAGCAGCAACAGGGGAGGTTAATCCAAGCCAGAAAAGCTGTGTGCTGCTGCCCACTTCCCACGCCTCCCACCCCACCTCCCCAACAGTCCTTTTCATGCTGACGCACTGTGTTCAACTTGCTGCAGAGAGAAAATGAGCACTAAGCCCCCAATTTTTCTGGTTTCCTTATCACAGATATTGCCCACTTCATAAGATTTGAATATTGTTCCCACATCCTTAGGGAGGGGTTTACATCATTATTTCTTAACAGCCTTCCAGGTGACAGGTCCCTGCCCCAACGGCTGTGTCTGCCAGGGAGACAGGGCCATTGCGCAGCTTTCCAAAGTTGGCAACAATGCACGTTCAGGTCGGGCTCCAACTGACTGCAAAGCCGCCCCCAGCTCATTTATCTGTCCATGTCAGGGAGATAAAGTGCAGCATCATTTGGCAAGAAAGCCCTGAGTTATGCTGATCCCCATCAAGTGAACTTCCGGGCCTTGAATAGAAAGCTACAAACCAGCAGTTTTTGCTGCTTTCTCCCATACAGTTCAGACGAGATTCAACAAAGCCGAATCACCAACAGTAAGAGAAAATCAATAGGATTCAAGTATAGCTAAGCCTCCATGAGCAAATACATTCTGTAACTAAACCTGCTGGTACCCTGTGAATTTGAATTGTATTTATCTAAGCAGTATGTTGTCTGTTCATGGGTTAGGAAATGAGTGGTAGGAGTTTGTAGGTATATCAATAGCTGTGTGATCTTTTTATCTGCTCTTAAAGCCAGGTACAGGACACAAAGAGGCACCACACAAGACTCTCCAAATGCTAGCAGCAACTGATTGAAAATGGGACAGTAATTCAAGTGAGCAAAACCTGAAAAGCCCTTTGAAGAGGGATTCTGGCCAAGCTGATACCAGCTGCAGTCTGATTTTTGTAACCCACGCACATCTCAGGTTACTCAGCCCTTTGCTCTGCTGGCCAGCTACACACCTGTCAACAGATCAAGAAGTACCAGCAGCCTGTTCTCTAAGGAGCAGGGAAATGAGTGGAGGCGGAGTGACACAGAGAGGTGAGAAAGAGCAGCCCAGTCCCCTCCTTCAGGCTTTATGATAAAGATGTTCACAGTTTATAGTAGTGATTCTTGCTTTGGCCTTCAGGCATTGGTGCCTGTGTGAAAAGCCACGTTCGACTCTGAGCCTTTTGAGCTTGTCAACTTCAGCCCTTTTCAGCTGTCACTTCCTTCTAGTTGTCCTGTGTCCATACTCTTCCTCACTTCTAATTAAATTAGTTTTTTCATAACAATGCATTGCAAAAGCAGACTTAAACACCTGGAGCAGGAGTACTGTGGTTTTTTCATTAAAATATCATAGGAATGAATATTTTACGGATAATTTAAATAGGGTGAAACACTTCTCTGCAATACTTCTAATCAGAAATAAATTTCTAAGTGAAACAAACGCTGCCACTGCATAGCACAGGGTAGAAAGAAAACAATTTGGGAGAGAACTCGCTCTGTTCCTCCTGTCCCAACACACCTGCTACAGAGTTGCCACAGCATCCTCCTCCCACCAAACCATGCGAGACTCATCTGCTGGTCATGCTGTGCTATGTGTAAAAGCAGAATATGTCAGCATTATCTGCGGACTGGGTCACTTACTCTTGAAGAAAAAGGCCTAGCAATCTGAAAGGAGACATCTCTGTCCTCCCTCCTCCAGCAGTGATGTGACCTCTTTCAGCTTTAGAGGATTTAAATTAACTTGCAATACCAGCGCTGTTCTGGCTGACACAAGGACATAGCAAAGTAAGGTTGTGGGGAAACAGTCTTTCATTAGCCTTCTACTGTCAAAAAGGAAGCCTTGTGCACCTGAAACCATGTCAGATTTTTTCCAGCTGTAATAGCTGGCCAATAAAACACACTTACTCCTTCCATAAAGCTTTCCCTAAATTAACTTCGTATTACTTATGTAAGCTCTACTGCAAAGCCATCTCTTCTGCTGGCTTGGTATCCCATTTTGGTTTTTTCATATAATTGTGCCTGCTTTCTTACCTATTTTTTATTTAGTTCATTAATAAATGTACTACATTTTACAAAGTTATACTGTACTACATGGTTTTTTTAGCTTTTTACTTTTAAGCACTTACTTTTGTTTGCACATTGCACATATCAAATAATTTAAATTATTCAAACAAGACAAGAGCTGGAGAAATGAAAAGGCATGCTAAGATGCACTTTTCAATACTTGCCAGTTTCTTCCAGAGGCATTTACTACAATGTACTCATGTCTAACATAAATGATCACTGAAATGCAACACGCAGCTGGTTTATAGTTGCATCCTTGTTTGCTGTTCTAAGAGTCCATGAGTCAAGTAAGATCCAGGATCCTTTTCCATCTTAATTCCCTCTTTTAATGCCCTGCAATCTAAAGTCAGAGAGTTCTAAGCCCTGATATAAAGGAATAAAATCTTGAACACATTTCTGTTCAATAAACAGAAAAACTGAAGCAATATTACCACAAAACCTCCCCCAGAGAGAAAGCACCTGGTTAAATTCATTTCACATGAATTTTACTCCAAACACACTTTACTCTGGTTGATAGGTTTTTATTTAGTACTACATATAGCACAGGTCTGGCTGGGGCCACACTGTACCAGCCCCTTTAAAGACCTTCTAATAACAGCTTCTGGGCAGTGTCTATCTCACAAGTCAAGAGAAAAGACAGGCCCAAAACTGAGAAAATTATACAGCAAAGATACATTACAACTATTTACACCACATAATGAATCATGGACAGCTAAAGCAAGAGGAATTACATCGGCACTGTATCTAGATATTTGTAATTGTCTCACATGTGAAAGGTGTAATAATAGACAGAGGTGAGGTTCTTATAGCAACTGCTCTGTGACTGACAAATTATAGAAGGAAGCCTTTAAAGCAACCCTTCAGAAGATAGTATCTTTCTTCTCAGCTGCCTTACAGCGAAAGCACACACTCCCAGAAGAGAAAGGAAAGGCAATGAACCTGTTCCCATCTCATCCTGACCATGTCATTCTCCTAGACACGGTGGGAATCTGTGTCTCAAGGAAGCGAAGATGTGAACTGAATTGATGGATGGGAGAAGGAGCTGATGTGCAAAGCATTTCTGACTTCCAGCAAATTTTACCCCAACCCCAGCCCAAGTATCAAGCATCTAAGGGTTTTTTTTCTTTTAGTCCCTTATTATAGAGATGCATTGTGCTCTAATTTATCATATCATGGTGCACATTTCACAAATGCTTAGAACCCCTAAATTATCAAAGAAGCTTGAAAGCTCTCCTCAGTGTACCTTCCTTACAGAAATGAGTAACTTATGTTTATATATCTCTCTGTATTTGCTGTTAACATAAATAAATGGCATTTCCAGACCAGAATAAGGAGAATGACAATGAATTTGGCTATTTTAAAAGTCAAATGAGACATCTTTAAAATGCAACAAATAAGCTGTTCTCTGGAGCCAGATCCATTTCTTCTAATTGCAACCAGTTGTGCATATGCTGCATTGCTGCGCAATTCCCTTAAAACATTATTTCTCCCCTTAAAACATCTCAAACATGGCCTAAGGTTGGGAAAAATGTTTAGAAGCACATTTTATGGTGCCATCTATCTTTTTAGTTTATCTTTAGCATATCTGAGCTTACCTTCCATGTGTTGGAGGGGCAGGCTGCCAAGGTGAAGGTTACCTTCTCTGTCACTACATTGAAGGTGACACGAAACATGGTTTATATTCCAGTATCCTCAGACCCAGGGGAGAAATCTTCAGTGACGGTCACACTGCTCACTTGTGTGCATGCTGCGGGCTTCTGTCACACTGCACTATACATTCAGCTACCCCATAAAGTTATGATGGAAGCTGAAGCCTGAAACAGCTGTAAGGGTCCAGCTTTTCCCAGCAGCCTTGCTCCAGTGTGTCAGGACTAATCAGATTAGCAGGTTTTACTTGTCTGAGTTGGGACTAACAGGTTAGCAGAACAGTTTGAGTGGGGGAAGGGAGCAGAAAATAAATCAAATTAGGGCATTTACTAAGCAGCTGAGATTTCCTTCCTGCTTCCCTTTGTCTCTTTACAGGACTCACACAGAGCCAGGACAATGCACCATAAAAATGCAGCTTTGTTAGAGTAGCTCTTTGTATAGGAGAATTTCTCTAACTTTGCCTTGATTTGATTTGTTTTTCACCAAGAGGAGAGCTCTCCCAGAGTGGCCTGGATGTCATGCAGATAAACAAGTCTCAGACAGAAAAGGCATGTATTGTGCTTTTTTCATCCCACACAACCCACCAAGGCAACAGAGTGGCTGTGCCAGGAGATCAGTCACACACTCTGTTCTGCACAGTGCTAGATAACAAGATTCACAGATGGTCTAATCTGAAGACTAGGGCAAAAGGGTGAAAGGGACGGGACAGGACAGGAAAGGTATGACCTTAGGATCCCCAGCCCGCTTCAGAGTACTTTTTCCATGTCTTTTACTGAGACAGATTTACCCTCATGGAAAGGAAAATTCAAAAGAAGAAAGGAAAAAGAGAAACTACGTATGATACCCACAACTAATAGTGTTTGACTGCATGCATAGACTGTGCTACAGGATGTGGGAGATGCTACACAAGGGAGACACTTCCCTCATGGGCATAGCAGATGCAGTCATCTCTCAGTAACACCATCACATCACAGCACCACCATGTAAAGAATAGACTTAATTTGGGTAACTTGTCTCTTATCTACATTTATCTTTTCCAAAATAGGTCTCTAGTTCATTAGTCACTTAATTTTCTCCCCTGCCAACAGAAAAAAATAGGTGTGATCAACTGCCTGAAACTGCCTCTTTCTCAGCATTACTTGAAGGAGGGAGTGTACATACTGACATTGAGAATGCTGATGCCACCTGAGATAAATACTGAAAACTTCTACTGAGTGTTGAGACAGAGTTCAAAGAAGCATTGACTTTCTCCTACTTGCTCTGTGAGTCTGGTCTGTGACTCTAGACAGAGTTCACTACTGAATGTCAAAATGTCCTGAATATGTTTCCTTCTACTAGTCAGTAACTCTACCATGAGTAACCATTTTTGCAATATTGGAAAGAGGCCAGACTTTAAACCCTTTATTCTTGCCAACAAATACCTACTCATACAAAAGTTGCACTGACATTGGACAGATTAGACTCACCAAAGGGAGTCATAAGTATGTTGACAATCTGACTGGGTAAAAATTCATTTATTCCAATAATCTAAGTCCTGTGGCCAGTAGAAGCCAAGCACCATGCAAGAGCCAAGGAATGCTCCAAACCTGTAGATAGATGACAGCATATGGCTGGATTCCTGTACATTAGTGCCTGCACTGAATTAAGAATTAAGCTCACTGTGTTTACAGGGTACAATAGCCACACCACAAAACCATTATAAGAAGTCCTAACAAAGGAACCCCATAGCTCAACTCCCAGTACCATGGTCTTTTCCAAGAAGATCAACAAACCAAACAGCCAGTCCAATTATCCTCAACCTGAATAAGATAGAAAAGTAGAATTTCATAGGGGCATACATAGGCATACAGATCTGATGCACATTTTTAAAGGACAGAACACTATATGCTGTCACTTCAGCCAGGTTTAACTGGACAGACAGAAGTAATCTGTGTCCTGTGATTAGGCCATAAGGAAGCTTCATTATTTTCATTTAGATAAAATAAGATTAATCTCCCTGTAAATAATTCACTGATAGTAACATATTTGTACATTTCTAAAGAGACTCAGGCACAGTGAAAGGTGTTTCTTTCCATGATTGCCTTCTTACTGTCTGCTTTCATTTACTTGTCTATTTAGGTTCTTTTGGGACTATTCAAGCACCAGTTGATGTAGGAGAGGCAAAATAACACGAAGTTATCTTCTTGCTCTAATTTAGTTAAAGCTGTTTTTCTTTAAGGTGCATGTTTATGGAGAATCTAATGGAGAAATTTTTCTTTGTGAGAAAAGATAAGAGTTTCCAACACTGGAAACTGTTTTCTGTGTGCTAATGATGCTGTTGTTCCTATGGGATATAGCTGTTGCAGAAAGTCAGGCTCAGGTTGAGACAGGTCCTCTGGTAGTTTGTGCCACAATGGCAGAGAGCTCTGGGGATGAAAATCCACAGCATGATGACATATCTTTCTGGCTGTTATGGTCTTAGTGCCCACTGTGCTGCTGAGCACAGATTGGTGGTTGTTTTTGATTTTAATCAAAGCAACAGCCCCATAACTCCAGAAAATTGTCAATAGTCAGGGTATAAGGTCATTAAAGATGCACAGCCATATCTAACTAGTTCCCACTTCCCAAGAAAAAGAACACAGGGCATGTCAAACTATTTGTTGGAAGAAGAAATCTTTGTAATATACTGCTACAAAGAAAAAGCAAAAGTATTTATAAATTTATGAAGAGTTTTTGACACGTAACTCATTGCCTATAGTACCTATTTTTGTAATAATTTTCTAACTATCTTTTCCTAGAGCTCAATCACACAGATTAAATCTCAGATGGGAACCACATTCAATTTCCACCTTTGCATAGCAAAATATCTAGCCCAAGATCATCACTTCTGAAAAGGGCCACTGGACATTGTTATGGTACAAAATACAAAGAGCAAACCCAAAATATGAAACCTGCAAAATATACATGTCCAATCAATAGATCTTTTCTTCCTTTCCACACCACTATCCTTCAGTTCTTCCCTGCTTCTTGCTCTCCTGCTACATTATTATATATATTTTTCATGTTGCACCATAAGCTTCCCAGAGCAATATTTGATTTACTGTACACACATGCCCAAACTTATGCCTGAGTACTGGCAGAGTGTCATGCGAACAAGTTCATTATAAAGTAAGGAAGTCAACATAAAGAAAAACCAATGCTGAGATCAATCAGCCTGAACTACTGCCTGAAGGTATTTAGAAAAAGTTATTCCTCAGACGCGTTTTCACTGTGTGTCAACCCAAAGACATGCATAATACACATGTCCAAAACAAGTACTCTTTTAAAATGCTGGAAACACTGACTTAGCAAATTGTATAGCATGTTCCAATTTGAAACTTCGTGACAAATGCTATTTTATTAATTAAGAATTAAACATTAATTCAAACACTCATTCAAAGCTACTTACACACTCACACAGAATGCAACACCTTCAAACAATCATCACAAATTTTCAGGCTGCTGTCACACAAAAAAAAAGGTGTAAATGGAAGACAGGCCAGAGCAAAATAGTACTTTTTCTGTTAGTGTATGGGGTTTTGGTCAAATATAAAGAGCAAACTCACAGAAGGTAGGCTATAAATGTCATGCCTCATTTTATGAATCTGACCATGAGACACAGTAAACAACGGCACATCTTCATATCACCTCAGAAAACACTTAACACACGGCCAACACGTTTTGATTGCCAGTCATCATGGATAAAGATAAACTTCAGGTTTAATTTAGCCTTATGGACATTGCCATTAGCTCTCAAGTGTTTTGCGGGTCTGTTAGCCAAACGTTTTGGAGCTGTGACCTAATGGAAAACTGCAGGTTCCACACTCTCTGTGGAAAATGTATGGGTTAATCTGCCTCAATAGATTTCCCCTCTCTTTGGATCTTAAACCCTGTAAAATCAGTTTTGATTCTACAATACAGTAAATCAGAAAAAGATGCAGATCCTAAATGAGAATCTCCTCCTTGGCTTGACTTCCAAGGAAGACAGTGTGTCTGCTCTATTATTCTACTGGTTGCAGTGCGGTACTAGGAGTTCCTGCTGTGAAGGAAAGGCTTTTTGAATTCAACAGCTCCTTCTGGTGGTCTGAAAGAAAATGCTTCATTACAGTCAGCTCACAGTAACGCAGGATCAGTGCATCATTCATTGAGTAAATCATAGGTATCAGCAACAGCTAGAAATTATGCCATGAGTAAAACAAACATGGAAGTTATGATTCAAGAAATATGTCATGCCAAGTATATTCTCCAATTCTGTCATAAAGGAGACAAGGTTTCTAGGAAATCCTCCTTTCCTCCCATTCCACCACAATATTGCTGCAAATTTTCTTCCATATGGTAACTATGGAAATATGAAGAAAGGTAATTGAATGCAAAGTGGCACAAGTCACAATTCCGGACTACTGGCTCAGCAAGTTTAAGAGAAGTCCCTGATGAAATATTTGGCAAGGCACACCGCAGAGTCAGTCGTTCAGATTTTGAACCAATGATCAACTTTAAATAGAGAGATTTGATCCAAATCTTGCTTGAGCAATAGGAATACACACGTGGTCGGGCTCAAGGACATCACCTTCAAGAGGTGGTGCAAAAATGCATTGAAAAGTCTCTGATCATCAGACTTTGAGATGCTCAAGAGCTTTTCATTGTTTTCTTTTCCCCTTCAGAATGTCCAGTGTTAAGATAGATACTATCTTTTTCTAGGCTCACCTCTTAAAGACTAACAGCCAGAGAGCATTCACAAGGAATGCATTCTGTCCTAGCCAGTCTCAGTAACATTGTGTCATTCCCCAGCTGTACAAACAAAGCATTGTCTCAGGAGTTAAAAGCAGCAGTCCCAGCCTTGGGACTAAACGATGCATTGTTCTTAATTAACAAAATTCACTGGCAGGGTGCTACAATGTATTTCCTATCTGACGGTCCTTTTAAGACTTATCTGGTGAGACATTCATGGTTGCCGTCAGAGAAGATCTTTCACATCCTACCTCCAGCAGGGTACTCTGGATAACTCCACTCACACAGAGCCTTGTTGCCTTAGAGTTTGTTTAAGCGAAGCACCAAGCAGAACTTCAAGTTAAATCAATGTTATTCAAAAATATAACTGAGTTACCATCTGCCCACTCTTTCACTGAATTTTATACTTGGCAAAATCCAAGATTTTACAAAAATACTAAGACAGGTATTTAAATGAACTTTAAAACTACAACACATATCTTTCTAATACAATTTCATGTAAAATATTTATAATCCATATTTTATTCAAAGCCAACACAGTATAAACTAAAGTGAAATCAATCTATTTTTGCCCAAATATATACATACATAGTAAAAAACAGTACTAATGGCAAAAAGAAAACCCAAAAATCTGAATCTAAACAATAAAACCAATATTAATCAATATTTTTATCTATGTATCTTTCTAGTCAACAGCCATCATTGATGTCAGTGTGAATTTTAGAAAATGGCCTGATTAGTACCATCACTGAGCTACCAAAGGAAACTTAATCTCACACATTAAAAAGTGTTTCTTTTTTAGCTTGATGCTTGGTTTAGAGCCTTCTCAGAATGCTGGGGGAAAATTGGTTTGGAGTTGACTGCTGATGCTCTGCTACCAAGTGATTCAAACTCTTCCTGAATGTTTCAGCATTAGCTGTTATTCACTACAAAGGGCACTCCACATTATACAATCAGCAGGGATGTTCCTGAACTGGGACACTAGAAAGGAAAAGACAGAGAATCCATCTCTTGAAGAGCCAGGGAATGGCTCCATGCCAGGACATATCTTCTCCCTTCCTCAATCGCACATGTGACGTTTGTATCTCTGGGACACTGGAAGACACATGAACGAGGTTTTGAAGGAATAACCTTGCAGACAGAATGCCTTGTACTAGTTAGTACTTACTTTTGTGGACACTGAAGAGCTGTGCAGCTCCTTGTGAAAGTGGAAGAGTTAGAGAAAGGAAAAACTGTGCCAGGAATCCATGTAAATAACTGCAGAACTTTAGCTGAGGGATGAGCATGTGAAACTAGATTGTCTGTTTACTGTGCACATTTTCAATTGACTCTTACCTAACTTTTAATTACAATGTGTATGAAAGTAGCACATGAAGCCCTGGGGAACAATTAGGGACCCATCCCTCTCCATTAGAGACTGTACATCCACAAAGCAAGAGAAATCTCTGTCTCCAGCAGCTTTCAGTGAATAAACACATAAAACCAAAACCAACCAGAATACCAAAGGCCTGAGTCTGCAGTAACTGTAAGAACACAGAAACAGACACTGGAGTTCAAACCAAAGCTCTGCCTAGTCAGTCTTTAGATTTTTAGGATAGCCTTTGCTGGGCACTTCGAAAAAAGTAAAGATGTGGGCAAGTTTACTGTAGTTTTTTTTTCACACATTACTCAAGCTTACAGCAACCTTCGCACAGGGCCTTCCAAAGCCAAAGTGTCTTTGTATTTAATAATTGGATGGACATTCTTCTGACTTTGCCTACTTTGAAAAGCCATTGACATTTGTGGTGCTACAGTGTCTGTGTAATAACAAGTTCTGTAATTGAATTATGGAACCGTATAATTAAGTACTCAGCCTTGTTTATTTTCTTGTCTGTATACCTGCTAATTTCATTGGATGCTAAATCACTTTGGTCTATTCCACCTCCACATGACATTCATAACTCCATACATTACTGTTCACACCCTCACTCTGTTTATTCATTTCCAGCCTAAAGACAAAAATGAGTTGATGTCATTTTTTTCATAGAGGCATGCACATCTAATAACCCAGAGGTCTGGAGCTAAAGGGCCATTCAATAGGCCATTTCTTCAGTAAGATGAGAGATTATTTACTCTCTCCTGACTATCCCAAACTATTGCAAGAGCGGTGGCCAAGCCTGAGACCACTGTGTTTTGTTGCCCCCACTGGGACACCTTACTCCTTTTAATTTGTCATTGAGAGATGTTTAATTGGTGTCACTGCCATAATCGTTGTCTGATCCATCAGGTAATAAATCCAGATTATAGTTACTTCTCTATCATAAAACTGACCATTTATCCATAACTCTTTGATTCCTTAATCAGTTATTAAATCACTTTGGTCCTTAAAGACCAGAGCTGCTGGTAAGACAAGAAAATATCAAGCGACTTTTGGAAAGCTATGTTTAACTAATCAAATCATTCTTTTTCATGCAGTCATTGACTCCAGTACCATGCTATATTTATGGAGTCTGATTTCCCACTATAAATTCACCACAGCACTTTTCTCCTATACTGAATTTACTTGTCTGTCCATGAAAGGCACACCAGAGAGCAGAGGAAAAAGTAAAATTCTTTTTAAGAAGATCATACAAAACCAGTCATCTAGATAAAAACCAAACATGTATGACAACTCAAATGAGAGAGAACAAGCCATACATTAACTGGGAAGCTGTAAAAGTGAGCTCAGTAACAACATGTATCACAGACTAGGATTTTATTCCTCTACCTATTGCTGACCCGGTAGAGGAGCTAAAATGAGCAACTTTGCAACTGTGTGTTTCCTTCCCACTTTTTTTCTGAAACCTTTTTAGAGGTCAGGATTCTTTCTTGTACAATGCCTTTCTGCTGCAGTGCTATGATGTTTAACTCAAGGCTATGAGCTTCAATAGACTGGGCAGAAAGTCCCCTGTTCATGCATATCCAAAAGAAGGTCCATGAGCTATGCTGTCATGTTGCTGAAGAGAGAGAGACTCACTGGGAAAAAAGGATTTGGTGAGGTGTAGGCTTATGCTTTGTGACAGAACAACTTGCCTATGGCCATAGAGGAAGTTTGCAGCAGCTATAGAGGGGAACCCAGACACCTTCCACCACTCACCTCAGTTCCTTGCCTGCAAGGCGTTATTCCTTCCCTCCACAGCATGTGCAAGAGGGAACCTGTGTGTCAAAACAGCTCTATTCTGAAACCAGACATCTGGTGCAATGTTATTAGAAGGTTAACAATGCTACTAGCAGCTGAATTAAGTAGATGACAGTGTAGATGTTAGAAAGATGACTGTGATCCTATGGAGAATTAATATGTCAAAGCACATTTATTTCATATCAGCAGAACTATAATCAACAGAAATGTTAAATCTTATTTGAACAAATTATTTCTATTACTTTAGAAAAGGTTTTTATCCTGCTTTTTCTAACATCACTTTTTCTACTGTCAGCGGTAGAAAAGGGTCTCTGGAAACATCTTTCAGTCAAAAAACCATTAAGAATCCTAAATTCCTTAAAAAAGAAATAAACTAAAAATTTTATGTCGTTTCCTAAAACCTGATAACATTTTAAATTTATTAAGTGATATCAGGTACTGGCCCCTGGCATAGGACTACAGTTTGTTCCAGCTCAAGGACTAAGTCTGGGATTTACAATTGTTTATTACAATAGTGTTAAAGCAGACACTAGGCCCAGGAAGCTTGCATATAGAATTACCAAAACTGTGCAACTGAATGGCTTGGGATGGTTAACTGATAAGCAGATAGGTAATGGACTAATGATCAAGATGTCTGCAGGCCATCAAAGAACTATCAGAAGTTTACACAAGGTACCTTTAGTGTGGCTTATATCATCCATTAAAGTGTAAGTAGGATAAGGGCAACAGACCAGAAAACATACTAGAGTTTGGGTGCATAGTTTGTACATGGATAAAAATGTACCACTAAGAATATACAACAAACATATGTGATCAGGTAAACGAAGATCTGCCTAAAGACTTACAGAGAAGAAATCTGTCTCGTGATTATCCAGATGTCCCTGGGAACAATTTTATCAGCAAAAGAAAGCCGCCTTTGTTGCTTACAGGCTGAATAAAAGAACCTGAGTGGTTGCATCAGACCCCAAACTATTACAAATTTCGAGACATGGATGCAAGTATAAAAGATTCTGGTAGCAAGTTATCGCTGTAGAACCCATTTGCTGGAAATGCTGAAGTGCCTGGAGTAGCCTGAACTACCCCCAAAACTACAAAGACTGAGAATGAAAATCCAGCCATTATAGTTTCAACTTTACTGTCCTTACTAGATAATCAATACCTGGAAATGGAGAATTGAGATGATTATCTGCAAGAGTTGATGTGGCTTTTGGACAAGGTGTGCACAGTGTCCTCTGTGTTACCAACAGATAGGAAATGTGAAGGTGGGGTAGGATTTATTGCTGTGTAATAAGATAGTGACTATTGTGGAAGAGTTCACTGCCCAGATATTCACATAAACAGAGCAACATGAAAACCATGTTAAATCTTATTTCTAATTTCCTACTAATTTCTCAGCCCAGTCCAATCCAAATTTCTTCCGTCCTGCTTCACCTTTCCCGTGCTGTTCTTTGCTAATGTACATTGGGCCATCTCTCCAGGCTTCATTTATACCCCCAGATAATTTGCCTTGTATCTCATCCTTATCCCTGTTTTTCTGTTTCTTCCAACTTCTCATTTTTCTTTCCTGCACAAGTTTTTCAGCACCAGCATGATGCTGGAAGGATCTCATCTTCGCTTTTCTTATAAGCCAGACAAACTCCTCTCTGCTAGCTCAATTCACTTTTTATCCTCATCAGAAACACTTCTTATCTTGTGCCTCTTGCCATTCCTGCAGTGGTTGCATAACTACTCTTACTAGATACAAGAAGATAGGGTTTGACTTAAAGATGACGTCCTAAATGCAACTACACCAAACGTGGATACATGTGCTATTTTCATCCCCACTGTGCAGCTCAGCTGGCAGTGACAGCCTCACAAGGCAAAAACATAAATACACTCTCAACATTAAAGATCCTCTGATACTCTCTGCTGCTGTTACATTTGCTCTCACCAACTGTGCATAACAGAAATTTCTAGATCTCTCTCCTGTACTGTGTAACTCCACGTACATCAGTACCTTTTCCAGCTCTCACTCCAGGGCACAAAATCTCGCATGTACCACCACTGTGATGAAGCAAAATCACACGCTGGTACTTAAAGTTTCAGGCAGGGCAAGACACAATCAAGACAAAACTCATATGGCTTATAGTTCAGCCAAATTAGTTTTGGAAGACCTTACTCTGCAGTCTTACACAAAGAAAGTCACTGAGCTGGTGAAAGAATTCCTACCACAGAACCTAACTCTGTGTAGACATTCCTGGTACAAGACAGTGAAGCTATTTAGTAAATCTGCTGGATGTGAGAGACATTCCCTTCTTCCCTCCATCAGCAGATGTTTTGTACTGTTGTTTCCCAGAGCTTGTTTAAGTCATCATTACAGACATATGATTGTGTTGTGCTACCAATCACTGTGTTCTTTGTCTTCATTAGAAGATGCAGGCTTAAGAAATTTGTTAGAAAGGTTTATTATAATCCTACAGAGACAGACAGCAGAATTCCCAAACCTGCTTGAGCCATTCCCTGTATGATTTAAATCAAACCGATTTATCTTGTTCTTGGTTTTGTAATTCTTCAAAGACCATGGCAAGGATGCTGAGAGCATTTTGGCAGTCTGTAGCCTGCTCTGAATCAGGCCTGGAATTTTCTCCTGCTGTTGCCTACAATTGTGACTTTCCCAGAAATTTTCACACCTCTATTTCTTTGCAAAGCCAAACCAGCTGCGCTACAACTCTCCACTCTGCCATCAACTGGTAAGAATACCGTTTGTCTTTATATCAATACATAGCTCTTGAAACCTCCTTGACATGATGATAAAGCAATATATTCAAGACCAACAAGTCAGCCTTGAAAACTTGCAAGCAAGGCTGTGAGTTTGGCATGTGAACTGATCTGTGAGAATGCTGAACTGCCTCAGCAAGAGCCAGCCCTGCAGCATCACGGCTCCTGCTGCTTCCACCTGCAGGACAGACAAAGAATCCTTCAGATACTCGCGTGTTCACTGTGAAAACACGACATCCTGGGTTTCTTGAACCACACTGTAGCACAGAAATACAAAGACCTCTGCCAAGTGATTTCTGTGCCTGTTGGAGGCATTGAATACACCACCACATCTCTCGATTTATTTACTCTTCTATCAGACCACATTTTCCCTTCAAGTGTGTGGTTGCCACAGCCTGGTCAGAGAGTGAGAAAACTAATTTTCCCAGGGTTGGCTTGTGAGGCCCTAAGTAAGTTGAACCCAAACAATGATTACTTGTTATTATAAACAACCTGCAGGTGCTTTTTTTCCTACTTTCTGTTTTCTTGTTCTCCCTAAGATTGTTTATAAGAAGGGCGTTGAGCTGGCCGGCCAGCCAGGTGAAATGTATCGATTAATTGACTAGTCTGGTCCAGCTGGATTGGAACAGCGTATAAAAAGAGAAGAATTTGTAGTAAAGGCAGAATTTCTGCAAACCCAGCCTTTGGAGTCTGTGTCATTTGTTACGATTACAGTGACACAAGTGAACTCCAAAAAATTACTGTTTCAAATGCAATGTTCTGAACATACTTAATTTATCTAAAAGATGAACTTTCTTTACCTGAAGAGTTATTGCTTGCTCAGGAAACATCCCCCACACCTCCACAGAAATATATTTATTTATATCCCTACAGTTTAAAAAGCAAACACTAGCTCCAGGATATTGAGGGGTTGGTTAGGTTGTCAATTTGTTTATATGAGAATTTATTGATTCAAAAATCCTGCAATCTGAAAAAGCCTAAAAACACTTGGATTACCCTGTAGCTTCCCAGTAATTTAGATCTCTGTATAATGCTGGAATTTTGCAGTGTGAGAAACACCATTTCAGTTTCTAACTGATCTGCATTGAATTAACTTTTAAAGTTGTTGAATTCTGCTAACAAGATCACAATAGTTAAAAGAGCTTCAGGGGCAAGTGGATAGAGTTGGGAGTTAGCTCTTCCATTCCTGTGAGAGAAAAGATTTGTGCTTCCTCTTGAGTTACTCTAAGCTGGCAATACAAATCCTCAGAGCTCACATTAATGCAAGCCTGACTGACAACCTACCATTCAGAGCAACCATCTCAGATTTCTGCAATTAGCATGTGTTCTAAAATTTCCGATTCTTTAGGCTTGGTCTCTAATTTACATTTTGAAAAGGCTCTTAAGAATGAAGATGCCAAGACTGAGCAAATTCACTGCTCTTGAGACACATTCTGCATATCTGCAAGTTCAGTAAAAGTGTTTCTGTTAAAATCAATAGGATAAGTATCACATGGGAAAAAAAATGATTCTTCTTACCAAGTCGGGAGTACTGAAGGCTTTCATGGCAAAACTCTGGAAAGAAACAAAAGAAACTAGTCAATGTACTGCAATAGGGACAGTGTATTAAATAATGCAGAAAGTTGCAGGCAGCACTTGCTAATCCATGAAAATCTCTTCATGGCCTTAACAGCAGCTTTTTATATGGAAAACTGTATATTCAAGAGGTCTACATACAACTTAATTGCAGAAAAAAGAGAAAGCAGGAATATATTAGACATATCATCCCATCTGCTGCTAGTGACTGATTTTTTCTCTTTGTCAAGGATTGCTTTAGAAGACCCAAAAAATCAGACTATTTATTACTTATCCAGAGAGATTATTTCATATTTTAAGATCTTTTTTCTGAAGAATAGGAGGCTTGAAAAATCAATGAGATACAATCTGTAAGCATCAGTGCCTGAATAGGTCCCATATTGGAATGCTGAAGCCAGGACACAATGGTAAAACAATATTGCTGAGATCAATTACTGACATTTTCATTACGTATTAGACAAATGTTACACACTTGAAGTTTCAGCAATTGCACTTTAGTTTGCCTAGATCTAAGATCAGGCAAATTGTGTTAGGTCTGTTAGTGACCTAACACAATTTGTCAGTTTCTCAACAAATAAAGACAATTTTTCTAGGCCATTTATAATAATGATATCTTCATTTTGCAAGTTTAGAGCATTAATTCAACTATTTTAAACTATCCATTTATGCTGGATGACTTGGAGGTTTTGGGTGTTTTTTGGAAAATGAATGAAAAATTTAAAAAGGCCCATTTAAGTGGATTTTTGCAAAACAATGGCATTACCTGTTCCCTTACTTCCAACTCAAAAAGCCATGAAGAATTAAACTATGTCTGAGTGAAGAACATTTGATAGTGTGTAGCTGTTCACTACACCGACATTTGCTTTGCTGTATCTGATAATAAATTAAAATGCTGGCATTTATTATTAGAGTAGATGAATGCATTAATAGGATAGCATTTTCCCCACTCTGAAAATCATCTAAAATATTTAATTTCATTGCTTTCTTCTTCTTCCTCTTCTGTGCAAGAAGCTTATATTTTAACTCTGATTAAAACACCTTTGAAACTGCACTGGCAAACACAGCACCAGCAAGTTAAGGGGTGTGATTTTGGTCTAAGTCAGCTTCCACTTTCAGCACACCAGGTGGAGACAGCAGAGGAATAATGACTGATAAATACTGTGGATGAAGATGTCCAGGCTTGAGAAGGGGGCTGGAGAGCTTAGTTGCAGGAATGCAAGCTGAGTCTCACTAGTTGCCCTGCAGACAGGGAACCTCGTGCCATTCCATTCACTGGCACAGATGTTGCCACCAGATCAATAAACCCCAAGTTATGAACAGCACTTCTCACAGCTTTACACTTGTGCTAACTGAAGAACCGCAGCAGGATTTTTATCTCCAGGCTTTAACTCAGCACTATGCAAATTAACATTGATTTTTATCCCACATAGTGAAAATTAAGAAAATAACCTAAGAATATTGAAGGTACCTTGGAGCTTTAATGAAGAAGGCATGAAAACCATCTGATACATCTAAATACAGCTTCTGCAGTTCAGGGAAAGTCTCATTGAGTACAGTATAGGATGCTAGCCAGTCTGCCACTCTATTTATGCAGTTTTAATAATTTTGACATTAACACTGCATTTCTTTACTATTAAGGACTAGACAAACCTTATATAAGGTTTAGAATTATAAATACAGAAGATCTCAATCAGAAACTATAATTTCAATGTAATTGCTGAATCTTCTTAAGGTTAAAGCTATCACACAGATCACTGAACATTAAAACTGATGAACAGTTTTTATTCTTCTGTATCACTACAGTTAATTTCTAGTAAAGAGACAATAGCAGAGCTGTTCTTCACCCCCTATGTATGGCTCCCTGCCTGTGACCCAGCAGCCCAGCTTATCTGTACCAGTCACAGGCAGACTGGACTGTAACAGACGCCAATAAACAATGGAACCAGCAAAGCCAAGGGAGGGGAGAAGGAGGAAGAGAGAAAGCAATGATTGGTTTTTGTTAAGCCACTCATAAGTTTGAATAATTAAAGCTAATTCACCACAATCCAGACTTCATGCTTTCTGCACTGCAACCTCCTAGCTGCAGTATCAGGTCTACATACAAGATACTTTCTGGTGTTTAAGAAAAAATAAAGCTACTGAAACAAGACTCAGAGCAAAAGTGTGGTCTCAGTAATTTCAGCTGACATACACCATTTTTTTGAATCAATGATGTTTTGTATTTGTAATGCAATCTTGTAGTTTTGAAATGCTCCAAGGATATAAACAAGACTGTGTACAAATGCAACTTTGATTGACAAAGCTGAAAAAAACCTAGGAACTCTCAAGCACATAAGCCCTTTGCCAGTTCTAATCTCCAAGCAAAACCAAGACCACAAATCATTGCACTGACTTTAGTGCAATTGAATTGGTACTTTTCAAGGAAAAGGATACTTGGCAGCAAGGGAGCTGAAGAGAATGTTAGCAGAAACAGAGTGATAATATTTTGTGCTCTGTGGAAACAGAAATCAGTAATTACTGCTTACAGAACAGTGAGCTCTTAATAGAGGATATTGAATTAGTTTTTCTACTGAGTCAATGAGTTTTACTATACACTAAAGTTGTGAATTTTAGTTCCCCTGCTAAGTCCTCAAGGCATTTTTCATACCTCATTTAAGTCTGAGAGATCAAACTGGCTTTTCTTATATGTATATTTCCATACATTTCACTGAAGATTTCTGAGGATTTTTTATCACTTAGCTATGTGAATTAATTCTGCTGCTTCTTTCTTGTTTCATTTAATTTCTACAATCTTAATTTGGCACTCTGGATAAGGTATATCATTATGTCCTGGGACAGAAGATCCATACATCCAGGGCTGGGAAGAGAGCTGATGGAAAGCTCTGTTGCAAGGTACAGTCTTCTTCCAAGAGAGTGTTGGCTAACAGTAAGATGGGATGTCAGTCTATACAATAGTATTATCTAATGATCCCAGATTCAGATTTCTTATTGCATTGAGGAGGTAATTTTTTTTTATACACAGCATATCTAATAACCTACCAATGAGCTGAAAGAATTAGAGTTACTGTAGCAGTGCTAATCTATTTCCACAGTAATGCTGAAACTGATCTGACAGGAATTAGAAGCAAGCAAGCACACTTGCTTTATTAGCCCTTAAAGAAGTTGAATTTAACACTCTTGTAGCTTTTCTGATATGAAAAGTACTTTAGTCACAAGAAGGGAGATAGAAAAGTGCTAACAAGTTTAAAGGATGCTACTTAAAATTTACCAACTTGTATTTGTCTGTGGTGTACAAGGTGCATGGGCTGTGGAAAAACACCACCACCCTTCTTAGTACACTCTTTTTTATAAAACCAGAATTCCTAGAGGCAAGTGATTGCGACACTCCATATTATGCCCTATGGGTTTCTTCATTGACAACAGGTGTGGTGTGTCTAGCTGATGCTGCATGCAGTGGATTTTTCTTTTGCAAGCATGATCTGTTTAGCCCACGTTTCAGAGTGGGTAGAGAGGGGGCAGCAACAAATGTCATATGAACTCTGGTCACATCTACTCACATCAAACTGCTAACATGACCATGATTGACCCTGATGGGCTCTGCATGCAAGAGAACACTTACATAACAAGCCAAACAGGCAGTCCACCACCAATAATGTGTTAAATAAATCAGCAAGTGCTTTGCAGCACTAGGCATATTTTCCGAGCTGACATATAGCTCAACCCAGCTTCTAAAAGACAAGCAGTTTTCCTGAATGACCTGTGAGACAGCGTGCTGAGCTCCTCCTTGGAGAAGGATGAGGAATGTGCTGCCTTTTCCCCAAGCCACCCAGCATGGAGATCTGTCAGGTCCCTTCCTGAGGTCAGGCTAAGGAGGATGCAGCTCCCGGCTTTGAAGGAGTGGGGTCAGCAGGCAGCTGGGCCCCTGCTCCCAGCCCTATCATCCTGACCCTGTGTGCCAGTGGTGTGCTGGCTCTGGAGAGGAGCTCAACATCCCTCTGCTCATCCCTGTGCCTGTGTGAAGCATGACATTGAGCAGAAAATGTGCCAAAACAGTTTGTATACAGTTTTTAGGAACAAAAGGCTTTGAATAAGGTATGTCTTAATCTAAACTAATTTTGTTCAACCAGTTGTAAATTAGTGTACCTCAAGCCCATTATTGGAAGACAATTTTGTACTTCAAATTAGCCAGGATGCTAGAGACTGGATGAGAAACCTCTTATGCTGGAGCACACCCCTGTGGTATGCAATATAGCAGCTGTAGGTGATAAAAAACCTCAATTCAGGGCAACACCTGTGAATTATACAAAAACTAAGTGGAGGGAAAACCCATCAATGCAATCCAGAAGTGTGTGCATGAACTAGCACCACTCAGTGGGGCTCATGGCACTGAAAATTCCTCTGGGGTAGCATGGGAGCAAACAAAATGTATTTAACTGTCCAGGTTAACTTGATGGTTTGGAGATGATTAGTGCATGTGTCTTTGTTTTCTTTCACAAGAGAGTAACAGCTTCTATCAGCACACTTTGTGTTAGGTATTTAAAACCCTTGAGAAAAGGACAAGCAGATTTTAGGCAGGTAAGAATGAACATTATTTCTCTGAATTTTCCTCTTTTTTCCCCCCCTTTAAAAATATTTACAAAAGGATTGTTTTCTAAAGGTATTTTAATTAAGATTACTTATAAATCTGCTTCTATCTCTGTAATAAACTGATAAAATATCTTTCCGTTACTTGTAATTGAAACTTCAGCACTAAAACAGTACAATTTTCTTCCCTGACTTTCCAATATGGATTCAAATGGTAAAAACCACAGCTGAACACACAATCTGAAAATTGTTCATGATCTGCCCCAAAGGTTTAAATCTTCCTATCTATATAAACAATTGAGAGAAAAGAAGTTGTCTCAAAGCAAATAAAAATAATAATTTGTTTTTCAAGTATTTATGGGGAAAAATCTTCCATTTGTCTCTAGTTAGTGTATTGTGTAGTCACTGCACATGACAAACCAGGAGAATTCAAAGAAAATTATTCCAATTTTATTTGCAAGAAAAATCTCCAATGCAGTTGTTTTTGTCCACTTGGCGATTTCTAAATTACTTTTATATCATGCATGAAAGAGGAAGAAAGGAAAACATGCAATGTTAGACTCCAAGACAGTGAGTGAAAATGCCACCTGACTTTCACCCTATCTGCAATCAGAAGAAAAAAAGCCACCCTTAAATTTCTCCTCCTGCTTTGAAATTCAGAAAAGACATCAACATCAACCCCACAAATGCCAAGACATCTAATAGTTACACAGAAGAACTTCCCATGGCACTTGAAGGGAAATAGAAACCAAAGTTTTCGTTGCCTTATCAAAGAATCACTGCAAAATACAATTTTCCAGCCAAATTAAAAGAGGGAGAAGGCAGTAAATACTCATGATTATTCTCTGGATTTGCAGAAATCAGTAGCAAAACTTCCATTGATTCAAGCACCCATGATTTCACTAGGAAGGAAAGGAATGTAGAGTTGGAGGAGGAGTTTTGCCTTTTGAATTTTCACTAGATAATTAGTTAAGCTTCAACAATTTTCAATACAGGTCATAATTGCCTCAAAGTGCTACACTCACGTAATCAGTGTCTTTTGCAGACAGTGTTGCACCACAGGGAACAGCCAACATAATTATGTGGCACAGTTTGGATCGAATTAATAGTTCTGAGAGCCCAGGTTAAGAGAGATTAGATTTCCAAATTGTCTAGATCAGGTGCCTAGAAAGGCCTCTTTTTGTCTTAGCCTTTTGTAAAACAAAATATTGACCCATAAAATTATTTTTGCTCATAGAGGGCTGCATAGTTCCCAGCACTGCTTGGAGTTAAGTGTTCTCTGACTAACACTGCTCTGAGGCATTTCAATTTGAGTAGCAAAGGCCAGAGGAGCTCTCACATGAACATGAAGTTCCCTCCACTTGGCTGCACCCGCTGGAGTGCCAGAAACAATACTTTTTACCACAGGCAAGAGCAATGGCAGCTAGAACTGATGTCTGTGATACTGCCTATCCTGGGAGGCTGTCCCCAGGGCTTCAGTGTTTGCCAGATGTTCAGCTGCTGAGGCAGAGAGCTCCCACCCAGGAGGCCTGTCTTCAGCTGAAATTTTTGGTGGGAAGTTTTAATTAAAGCAGTTTCTTTTTTTTTGTTTTTTTTTTTTTTCTTTTTCCAAACGGAGAGACCATGGAAAATGTTACAGTCTTCTCAAGAGCTCTCATTAAGAATCTCTAGTAGCTCTTTTTTTGGGACATAGATTTGAAATTCGGGGTTAGTAGATTGTCTGGCCCCAGGCGTAGGATTTTGTGATTGTACAGAAGTGAGGACACCTTCTCCTGTATTCTTACAACTCATTTTTATTAATGAACTGGGAAAAGCCGGATTTGAGCATAGAGTGATGAGAAAAGCAAGGAGTTACAGGCACAGAATAAAATAAATGGGTGGAGGTTGCAGAGGGAGTCAAATACCCAAAGAACAGAAGGGCCTATTTGCCCAGAATGGAAAGACCTTAGAAGGGATAAAAAAAAAAAAAAAAGGAGAAAAGCCCAAGGTGAAAACATCTCTAACAACCTGAAAGCTCCTAATTACAGGACTTGGAGCTGATACTAGATTTCCCTACCAATAGTACAACAGTTTTAGACATTAATAAGCATCTCACGTTTTAAAAGCTGTTCAAAAAAAGGTAGCAACATACTACCAGTATCATTTACTCCATAAACTCTGCATATGCAGGTCTGTGCTGCACATGTTCTCAGACTCAAAGTTTAAACCACAAAGATAACTCAATAGAATTTCACTACATCTCTGAAGGATAAATTAACAAAAAAAAAAAAAAAATCCATGCATCTCCTCTGGATGTGTGAGTTCCTGTTTTAAAGAGCAGGAACATAGCAGAGAGATAATTTTTTAAAGTTGAGAGATGAGGAATCAAATAGTAACCATGCAACCTTGCTCTGGCACAGCAGACCCCTGAGGTGTATTGCTGCCACAGAGGAAGGGAAGCCCAAGCCCAGCATCTGGATTGAGTCCTTTCTACCACACTAACATCACTGACACAACTCCTCAGTCTTCTTTCTCTGAACTGAAGGCTTTTACCTGTGTATTTTACCACAGAAACTAGGGAACTTTCTGTAAGGCTTTTTTTCTTTTTTTTCTTCCTATTATGTATTTAGGGCTATTAGTTCAAATTTTAGGCATCACTTAAATCTCAAAGCCATTTCCTCTCAGATATTATCCATTCCCAACTGCTCTTTGAGGTACCTCATTTTCCTAGCAGCCTACATTTTTATTGATAAAAGCACCATGTCACTGGCACATCTGCTGACAAATATATACCATATGCTTATCTTTCTCTCCAAGCAAAACAGTTACCTGACTTTAAGCTGTGAAGTTACATAGTGCAGTATACTTTCACGAGTCTTTTGCATCAGGAAAATGCTGTTTATAATTGCTTTCCTTACAGAATCTAGTAATTATCCTAATAGGTCTGTTTCTATCAGTAAATTAAGTCCAGTGAAAACATACAGTACATGCATGACTAGAGTGCTCTTAATTAATTTTCAGATAATTAAACCCCTTTCAGCTGATGATTAACCCAATTTTGGGATTCATATGGACAATGTAACAAAATATGCTAGAAGGTAACAAAAACACTATGAATATTCATTCTTAAATTGTTCACCACAGACCATTACAGAGGCCAGGAGACATCCCACACTGCCAGTCTTCCGTGGGGACTTGTATCATCCAGCATGCTGAAAAGATACCTTTTAGACAACACTAAAAAACCAGCCTTTTAGAGGGGAAACAATTTTGTTATTATTCATACTAGTTTCTAGTTTCTTATACTGAAGCTTTTTTACCTTAAATGTGTACATTTTTCTAAATTTATTAAATCTAATTCAGCTCTGATGCCATCCCCCACCCAACCGGCACAGCGTAATTAGTGAGTATGATTTTTATATACAGACATTGTAACAGATGGTACACTCAGGATCTCTACTTTGAACCAGCAGAAACTAATTAAAGTGTGATTTCATTCAAAACAACCCAACCTTGGCATAATAAATCTTATTCTTGAATGGGAAGTTGATGAATGGGACACACATACATCACCAATAGTATTTCAATATCTTTAGAGCAATTTGTTTTAAAATCTTATATCTGAAGTAAACTAAAATTGAGTGTTTCACCAAGATACACGTCTTCTCCATAAGATAAGAAAAACATGAAAATATATTCAGTCCTATTCAGGATCCACAATACAGGCTAATGAAATTCAGTCCAGTAATAGGGTTACTAATGCAAGCAACCTTCTTTCCTGCAGCCTCTGAGTCTACTCAAAGCACAGTTCTGTCATCCCTGAATAAGGCACATAAATAGAGAAAATACGAGAGTAAGACTGATAAAGTCAGGTTTCAGTTGCCTCTGAAATAATTTTTACAATTCCCACTCTGCCTTTTTAAAAAATATTTTTAATTAACAGCACTGAAACAGAGAAGCACTAAAATCAATGAATTTCTTATGCAGTTCTCCACCTAAGGAGGCATACATTTCCTGATCTGATACACTGAAAACATCACCCCAGACCTAAACTAATTTCAAATTAGTGAGGAAGTTACTGCTGCTACCAGGGAAAAACAATGAGGCACAAGCACTCTACAGCACAACGAAGTTACTGTAAGAGGCAGCAAAAGCAGAGCTCCAGTGCAGATCTTGCAGTTCTACTGAACATTCTCCCCAAACAAATAGAGCAGTTTGGTTTATTAGTTAATAGGAAAACTCTGCTAATGTGTGATGGGTATTGCTTTTCACAAGAAGCCTTGTCTAAGTCAATACCAGGTAGCTAAGAAGCTGGATGTACAGGATTTCCTTCAGCCAGAAACAATGTATTTGTCATATGAGATCTTCCTAGGGATGTCCATGTGATTTTAACTTCCCTAACTTCTTTAAATGAAAGGAAAAAAAACCACAAAAAACCCCCCACGAAACCAACAGTCTCAAAAGGAACTCCAGGCTATTATTAGTACCATGTTTAATTGCTGTCCAAGCAATAATTCAGCAACTGTTGAGTAGCAGCATACAACCAACTGTAGTTTGGCAAATACAGAGATGTGGTTATCCAAGAGTTAATCAGCTATCCTTATGTGGCTATGCTGTTCTTTTCCACAGAGGAGTGCTCCTTCCCAGCGCATTGCCAGGTAGTGCGGGAAAGCTCCCTCTTGGTTTCCATCAAACTCTGTTCTTCTGACAAGTGGAGGACAGTTCCAGCATTTCTAATTTGAGCATTGAATTGTCTTCACCTTATTTGAGCCTGATTTTCTTTTTGTTTCAATATTATTTTCACTGCTCACTTCCTCTGAGGATCAGTTTGACTAGGAAGATCCATACGCCCATATGCCAGGGTTTAACAGCTAAATGGAGTGAGAAAATCTTCAATTAGCTGAAAGTGATTTCAGCTGGGCAGGCTGAGAAATGCCTACTGACTGAAAAGCTGCAAAAGCTTATGTATCAGCCATTATATTTTCTAATTCTTAAACTGGAGCTGAACATCAAATATTTTGTACTATTAATTAAAAAAAAACCAACAACCAAACCCAAAAAAACCAAAACAACCAACCAAAAAACAAAAACCAGCAAAACCAAGAGTAATAAAGACAATTATTCAAATATTGAAATTGTTTTGGATAATAGATGCCCCAGTCTTGTAAAGACAGTGGCAATGAATCACTGCACTAAATCAAACAAACTGTCCAGCTTCCAGCATCAAATAACTTCTTGCATTTTGGGTGTATTTAAAGAAATGCTCTTATTCTCAGTGATCACTTACAAGCAGTTTCACAAGCAGCCTTTGCAAACTTACTTTGACATTATTAAAAAAATGACAAAGAACAGAGAAGGGAATTTTAAATACATTTAGGTGAACAATTAACTGATAGCCTTTCCCAAAACACAAATAATCCTCCTCAGTATGGATTATCATTATTTCTACTGCAGTAGTGTTTAGAGATTTAGTCATGGCACAGATTCCCTTTTTGCTAGATTCTGTACAGGAACAAAAAGACAATCCTTGTCTTGAAGAACTTACAGGCAAGCATGTGGTTATTTGCTACACAATGCATTTTAGACCATAATTGCCTCATTTGTTTCAACCCTGATCATCTCTCATCTTTCTTAATGGAAATCAAGGTATTGACATCACAGTTGCTGGGTACAGAGCATGGATTTATATGCACAGTTATAATGAGAGAGCTGCAGTTATTGTTGAATTCCTCCTTTAGAAAGGATATTATTCTTTGATATACTAAGCAGTAACTGCTTTTCTCTGAAAATACTTAATAGACAAAGCTAATTCAGCTTTGCTGGCCATGAGCTTCTGTGCATTAAGCCATCTGCTTTTATGTGGGAATGGGAGAGGAAAGAAAGCAGGTCAGTTGTCAGTAGAGAGAAGTTAAATAAAACTCAGTTTGATTAAGTAGAATGTCAAAATATAAGTTAATTAAGACAAAAGTAAATTAAAATCATTACCTACTGTCACTTCTGAAACATTGTGACTTACCATTTATGCACACCATATCTGTGCAAGAGCACCCTCAACCCCTGCCTGCAAGAGCTGCACATCGTAATTTTTATTATTGCCTCAGGGGTTTGCTAAAACTCGTCCTTGGCAAAGCAGCAGAATTTCAACAAAATTACATCTAATCACATTTCTTAACCTCAGTCAAGGATTAATTTGTCCTATTCTGTTTATCATTGCAGAAGATACAAATTTCATCTCTTAATTGTGCTTTCTTTTGTTCTCTCTACTGACTCCAGAAGCAAATGACGTTCTTTTCTTAAACAGATTTGACAAACCTTTGTTTCCATTACAGGAAAGATAAGTTGTTCAGTCAGTTTCACAGAAGTCAAAATTTTCTCACGAGCTTCAAATATGACCAATTTGTGGCTAATTCTTTACATTTTCTCTAAATCAATTTATTCTATTTTTTTCTCATTTCTCTAAATTCTTTACAGTCAAAGACAAGTTATGTTTCAACCAATCTTAGTTACAGAGAGCACATATTTTTCACAAGCTGATGTCATCTCTCAGGACATTTTTACTTTACCATGGAAATTCTCCCTTTTGTCAGTACAGAAAATACTACTCACCACTGCCCGTCTTCTGCTTTACTCTATTCTTCATCAAATCATACACCCAAATGGGAGTCCTGGCACCCTCCTGAGTAATGCTTCACCTCTTGTCCTTAAAATCCTCTACTCTTGCATTTAAATGTGGAGGAGAATAAGGTCACGGTAACTTAGGTTTTATGTGGTATCAGTTAAAAAAAAATAAAAAAAAAAGCAAAACCCACAACAACAGTCTACACTGCTAGACTTCTAAGTCAGTTTCTGTAAGAGAAAATATCTGCTCTTTTATTGGCTTTGCAAAGGAATTAGCATGCAATTGAACGTCATCATCTTTGCCAAGCAAATAGCTGCAGATATATATTAAACACTCCTAAGTCTCTTCAATCCCATTTAGTCTCCACCTGTCCTTTAAACTGAGTATCCCATTCAGGCAGAAGCAGAAATATCATACTGACTACAGAGAGAATACAAATCCCTGTATTTCAAACACACAACTTTTTCCCTTGCTGTTCTCACTCTTTGCACAAAAAGTACAAAGAGAGTCAAGAGATTGCAAAACATACACCAGTCAAACACAACTGTATTTAGCTTAAGAAATAAATGGTATTCACATGTTTTCCATAAGTTGCCTTGCATTTATAGCCTCAACCATATGGACAAAGCAAAGGTTGATTGGTTATGAATACAAGTAATTATATGTATTCTTGTACATATTTCACTGTATATACATATATATGCTGCTGCATGCCAGACAACTTTAAGAGCAGAAAAACACAATGTTGAGCACCCATTGTGGTGTTAATCTTCTTTTGAATCAGAAGTGGGTTTTGAATCTGTCAACCATCATAGATATATTCTCATATGTGATGCATTTGCTGCTTGTACAAGAAATATTCTACCTGAACAACAGTCATCTTTCTCACATATTTTCATAGTGCAAAATACATCTGAACACCTAGCTGCTAGAAAGTTCTTCCTGAAACATGTTACTCAGAATCGTTTTAAAGTCATGAAAATCAACACTGCAGGAAGCAGCCAAAGACCATCCTGTTTCCAGGGCTTTGCAGACAGACCCAACCATGCTTCCAAGTCACCACTTCCAGGCCTCCATCCCTGCGCCAGCCTCACCAGGACAATGAGGTGTCAGGCATTCCCCTTCTCCTTCTCCCCACTGACACACAGCACTATTTTTCCAGTGTTGAAAGCAATAGAACTAATTAATGGAGAGCCCCACCACCAGCACTCCTTCTGCCTTTGTTTTTCGCCCAACCAATAGATGGTACACCTTCAACAACACCCCATTTTAAAAAATCCATGGTTTTAAAAAAGAAACATGAGATAAAACAAAAACTACTTACCAAAAACCAACAAAAACTGCTGCTCTTTATGGCCAATTGGTTCCTTTATGTTGAGGTTACATGAAGGTGACAGGCAACCAACAGACCCTGCAGGACCCCCACGGCCACTTCCCACCAACCCACATTCCTGGGGCCACGAGTCCATTCCCCTCAGAGGTGTGCGGTGCTGTGGGAGAGCTGCTAGGCCCCACAGGACCCCCATGGCCACTTCCAACCCACCCACATTCCTGGGGCTACGAGTCCATTCCCCTCAGAGGTGTCCAGTGCTCCAGCCAGGTCTGTGAGAGAGCTTCCAGGCTCACCCGGAACCCCACAGCCACTTCCCACCCACCCACATTCCCGGGGCCATGAGTCCATTCCCCTCAGAGGAGTGCAGTGCTGTGGGAGAGCTGCCAGGCCCCACCAGGACCTCCACGGCCATTTTCCACCCACCCACATGCCCAGGGCCAAGAGTCCATTCCCCTCAGAGGTGTGCGGTGCTCTGGCTCGCACTGCGGAAGAGCTGCCAGGCCCTGCCCTGACACCCCGGAGAGCCCTGGCCCCCACCATGCCCTGAAGGTTTCCTGCAGTTATAACTTTTAGAAAAATATGACCCATATGTCTCAGAGTTGTAACTTTGTCATGCTTTCAGAATTTTTCTTTCCATTAATTAATTCCTTCGTCAATTTGCTGCTGTGCTGCCCCAGTGACAGCTGTCGTGAGGTCTTGAAAACTGAAGTACGCAGAGGGACTCCTTGTTCCTTGAAGTCTGAAGCCAAAAAAGGCATTTCCTAGAAATATTTATGGCTTTCCACTGAAACCCCCAGTCCAGCATGCACATCAATTACCTGAGCAAGGAACTTGTCAACATTTTTGCCTCATGGTCAGGAGTTAAAGAAAGAAGCACCTCACTTGCAGATACAAATCCTTATCAATAAAATCCATCACAACATTTAAATATCTAGGACAACATATCTGGCAGGAACACCTATTTTTTCTTTCTTTTACTCTGAGACACCTAAGATCAACAAAGGAATATTTCTTGACACCTTTTTACCCACGTTGTGAAAGTGATAGCTGATTTTAGTGTTACTTTGCATTTCCCTTTTATCCCTCAGATCTCACTGCTTCCTATCAGCAAGAAGGTGAGGATAAAAGAAAACAAAATATCCTTGGCCAACTATTTTTATGCCTACACTGCAGAGCATTTAGTTATTTTCAAAATTGTTTTACCATAATCAGTTGGTTCCTCACCAGTTTTCAAAATATAAGCATCTCAAAAAATAAAAAGTTTATTGGGTTTGAGCTATTTCAGGTACCAAGGTTTTTACGTTTTCTTGATAAAGTATTATATAAAATGAATTACATATATTTCCTGTCAGAGCCATGACAGGCCTTTACCCCATATTTTCTGTCAAACAATCTTTTAAATACTACATTTCCCAGAAATACCGTCAGAGGTTGTTATTTTCATTACTGCTGCGTTTGGCACATCTCTTCCATCTACAGCAATATTTGTCAATAGTTTACATGCTATTTTTCCAAATCTTGTAACATCTCTTAGGGGCATTAGAGCAAACGCATTTTCTGCATTGACAGCATTGCACAAATTATATTTTGACTGTTATAGTCAATTTTTCATATATTACTGTAATAAAATTAAAATTTAATCAGAACATCAAGATTTAAAACAACTCTGGCAAGAACTTGTTCTACAGAAGTCTCATTAATAAGCAACAAAATACCAAACCTTTGACAATTACAGGGGCTTGGAGATTTTTTTTGCTTTTAAAAAAGACAGCTCTACTTCATTATTTCTAAAAGCCTTTGTTGTGGCAAGTAACGAAAATTATATTGTTCCTTTGACTTGTCTTGTAGATGGAGGTGTCTTTGATCATATAAGTATCATGAATTCCCATGTCAATATTTTCCTTTTCCTATCCATGATCCCAAAGTACAAACAGTTGCTATAGGGGAATAAGAGTGATATTTTAGCTTTAGGAGATCATTAGATGCTGGTCCTTAAGGGCGGTTTCCTTTAAAAAAGAATGCAGGAAAAAATTAAATATCTGTGACATGAGTTATAGTGAAACCACTTGTACAAAGGAAAGACAATCACTTTGTAAATTATAAGCCTCTCAGCAAATGGATTTTCTACTTTCCCAGGGGGGTAAGACAATGCTTAGGAACATACCGATTTTGTAAAAACTGAAGACTCTGCTTCAGTTAGAAGTAAAACTTCAGTATTTCATTAAAGCCAAAAGTAAGCATCCGATGCAAGACTGGAAAGCAATACCTCAGCCTTATGTCTCTGCTCACTCTTCTCAAAATGGAAAGATATCCCTGATTTCCTATGCAATGTATGGTGGGATTCACCCACCCTGACTTTGAGATTTCTAAATGTTACTGGCTAAGCCTAAGTTAGTCATGTAGAGTCATAGAATCCTTGAATCATAAAATATCTCAGGTTGAAAGGGACCCATAAAGATCATCAAGTCCTATGCCCAGCTCCTTGCAGGACTACCTGAAATGAACTCATATCACTAAGGGTGTCATCCAGACACTCCTGGTACTCTGACAGGATTGGTGCCATGCCCACTTCCCCAGAGAGCCTGTTCCAGTGACTGATCAACCTCTCAGTGACTCCTCTGATAGTTAATGGAGAAAGACAAAAGGGGAATCATCACATTTTCCATTTGTATTATTTAGTTTCCTCAACTTCCACACTTACATGGCTAATTACAGCTTATCAATAGGACAGGCATCTGAAGCATCTAAAAAGAGAAAAACTCAAGGAACTAATCCTTTTTTTTTTTCACTTAAAGTACAGCAGCTCTCTTCTGAGCAGCTAAAGTTAGGAAAGATGACATTCATTCCTTATATCCATCTCCTGACTTTTACTGCTGAATGTAATACGAGGATGTTTCATCCCAGACTTTCATAGCCTCAGTCGTCTTTAAAAGAGAGGATTCAGAACCCAGTCTCTTACATGATGACAAACAAACTGAAGGACCAAAGGATCCTAAATACAGAAGGAAAGAAATATATATAAAAAGCAGTGTTTTATATTTTGTTTTATTTTATGTAATAAATAGAGACGTGTGTAATAAGGTGAAAGTTTTTATGTAGAGAACCTAGTGTCCCTTTCCTACTCTTTAAATGACTTGTTCCAGGAAAAAAACACCTCATTATTCATTGCATATGATGTTCTAAGCAATAGTCAAAAGCAGCAGGGATTATGGACAAAATCTGAAACTGCTGATTGGGAAGTGCTATAGTAGGCTATACCAGACTAGTCAGAATTGACATAGAGTATCAGAGGAAGAGCTTTAGCATTTAAAAAGACTCTTAGAAGTAGACACATCATTTTAAATATCTATTAAATTAAGAACTACTCACATCTCCAGTAAGACCATGAATGTACAAAATCAAGTCAGTGCTTAGAAAAAAATTGAAGTATTTTTGCAAATTAGTCACATTAATATTTATACCCACAAGAGACAATCATTTTCCAATCACCATGTAGGTAGAACAGCAGTTCATATTGAATTTCAGAATGAAAATGCACACCATGCAATTTCTCTAGCTCCTCTTCCTATATGGCTAGTAGAAAACCAGGTGGAAAATTGCTCACTGAAGCTAATTAGCCTTTAGTTATCACCAGTTACATTTCCAGCTGTTCTATTTCATCCTAGATGTCTTAATTTATTCATCTGGCATATTCAGATCTGTTTCCTCCATATGTTATGTTCATAACAAGAAGAAGGAAGAAATCCTGTTTCTGGGGAATTAGTTCCTCATCTGTCAGATTTCTAATTGCAACTTCATCAGCAACTGAGTGCCTGTAAGCATGCATTTGATAGGAAATATATTTCTTGCTGTTTAGGGATATATAGTTCATGGAAGTCATAAAAATGAATCTGTATCGCTTGGGACATCTAAGGAATACATTCTTACTATTTCTTATACAATGAAGGTCAGATAAACTCTGATACACTCCAAGGTTGTAAAATTAAGTTCTTAAGCAAAAGACCAAAAGCTCACTAGTCTGCACAATAAGCATATCAATTAAGAGAATACTACTCACAGCCCTTTGCAGCTAAAGAAAAGAAAAAATAAAGCTTGAGGTTTTTTTCTTTTATATGGCATTTAATGATACACCCTGTCTTTAAAAAAAAAATCAGAAGAGAAAATTAAGTTGTCTTCTTATATTACAAAAGGTAAATATTATTAATTTTATAATATTAATTTATATTAATTTTCTCAAACATAGAAATTATTTGAACTCACTCTGTGCATATGATTTTTACTTTTTCCTTATTGATCTTGAACATTGAAAATTTGAATAATAATTTTCCAAGCAATTAATTAAGCTACTTGATTTTTTCTGTTTCTTAATTGGATGCCAATTTAATCATCCATTTAAGTGCAAATTCAGAATGAAGGCTTATGAAACACTACTTATTTGCGTGACTAACTTCAACCATCTGTGAATGTCTGTGCAAAGAAAACTCTATGGCTCAGATGTTATACAAAAATGAGCATAAGAACAGCACAATATGAGGAATCATATGTAGATTATATGAACACTACTGCATTTGTCAGTAGTTGCACCCATTTCCCCAAGGGAAATACCCACACAGCCCTTCTTCCTTCATGCTGCATGCACAGCATGACTGCCAGAGCCTCTGGCATTCCTTTTTTTACTTCTTACAGAAAGAAGAGGGAGGTCGGCCTGTTACACCACTTCATTCCCACAGTTCCTCCTGGGCAAACTGGCAAGAAACAGACTGGATGGGTGGTCTGCAAGCTGGGTAGGGAATTGGCTCCCAGAGCACTTGGAGGGCACTGATCAATGCTTCTTACTTAGGCTGGCAGGCTGTCACATGTGGGATTGATACCCCAGTGATTGGTACAAGGCCACACACAAAGCTCAACATCTTGCCTGCAAACTCCCATCCTGCAGCCTTAGCTGTGCTTTGTTGATTTGAATGAATTCCTAATACGTTTTTGCAAGCATTATTTAAAATTTTCATGTTGAAGAACTTAAATATATATCTGTAGATATGCAGTACTGTCAAACATGTATTTTCCAATTCTAAACATGCAATACTTGACTAACCTGTAAATGGTAATTACATTTCTAAAATAAGGTGCCTAAGTCTTTCTTCCGCCTTCTTAGCTGAGTGTACAGAACTTAACAGGTAGTCCAATTTTCAGCATTGTTATCGTGCCAATAATCGAAGTGGCTTTCTGGGGCATGCCCCAGTCATACTGGGTGACATCTTGGTGCCTCTCCTGCCACCTAGAACTGTTACAAACTGCCTGCCATCTGGCTTGTGGGAATTTGGCATCCTCCTGGATTTTGTGTCCCCTGTGACTCCTGCCCCCTTTTCTCAGTATCATTGCTCTGCAAAGGGTGAAGAAGCTGCAACAAACTTACATGGCCAAGTCTCCAAAGAGTTCTAGAGGAGGACAGGTAGCTGCTCCTCAAAGGTAGAGGAAGGGAAGTAACAGACCAACACCCACCCCTCTTTCCAAAAGAAGCATAAAGAAGTAATGAAAGTGAAAAGTCAGAATACAGACCAGCTTTCCCTTCTGTTGTATGAGACTCGCTCTTGGTCTACCTCAGAGGTTTTAGAAAAGAAATGAGAGGTGCATTTATAACTTCTGCCTATGTGAGGAAGGTGGGGCAGACAGATTTTTTTTTCCTCCATTTGCCTTCATACCTGGTGAAAGCTGGAGTCTTGCAGATGTCTCTCTGAAGCTAAGGGGAATGATGGAGAAGGATACTGTTACATTCCCAAAGGAAAGACAACACCTGCAGATGCCATAATACAAAGCATGTGACTATATATGTGACATATGTGAAATAATTACATTAAGAGTTGCAAAAGGTAGCCAGAATAAGAAAGGGTAGTGCATGTGATGAAGTTAGTTGAGGGCACCCATAAGCTTGATCCTAAATATTAGTGGATATCAAAATTGCTGGAAGTGAGCTAGATCAAAATCTTCTAATTCTACCCATGGATGGATTAGACACATCAAAGGCAGCTATCCTTAAGTCCAGAATGGATAACTAAATAATTGGTAACATAGTACCAGTCAGTGTTTTTTAGATGTGACTGGTATGAATAGCAGCCATATAAATCTAAGAAAAGGTTGCATGTATTTTATGTGAATATATTTGAATTTTATTTCGTTTCCTTTGAATCGCTTCACACTAAAGAGATCACCTTGCACTAACATTGACATATTAAGATACGGAGTAAAATGAGTATGTTGCAATGAGGAATAAGGGACTGAAAATCATTACAAGTATTACATGATACACACAAACAGAAAGCCAAATAATTGTGCCTGTTAGTGAATCAGATATGTCTCATAATGATAAGTATTCATACATTATAATCAAACCAATGTTAATATATTCCAAGGTAAAAGGATTATAGACATCTCATCAGAGAACTGTCATTCAGACTTACAAATCCTATTTACACCTGGCTTACAGAAATTAAAATTCATAACAAAAACTGTGTGAACACTTGCTTGTTTAATTACAATTAAATATATGAGTCTGTGCTCAAAGCTGACCTGATTATTGTAGGTCAGATTCTGATCCCGCTGGATGAGTATCTCTTCTGTCGTCTGTGCAGATACAGAGATCAACGAAAATGTTAATTAATGCTTATTTTCAAAAGAATGCTGAAGATCAAGAGATAAGCATATCACGTTACAAGTATGTTGCATTTTTCTTGAAAAATTATATACTAAATATGTAATATTAAATATTGCATTGTATTGAATAAAATGTATTAATTTTATAAGTATATTTTAAACTGGTATATGTTTCATTTATAGCTTATGTATTTAATATAAAGGATGTTAATCAAATTCGTAACAACCAAGCAGCTATCGACAAGAAAATAAAATTATTAATGTCCTGATAGACACAATATTTTAACTGCCTTCTTTAATAGGTACTTGGCTTAAGTAGATAAGAAAAAAGCAGAAGCCTCTAAAACTACAGCAAGGTTATAAAGTTCTTTGTATTCCTAAACACAGGTTTTCTGATATGATCTGAAATTTTCTTCCTTAAAAGTATAGATGCCAAAGAGTCCCTGTTGTTCGAAGAAAAACAAGGAGCTTTTCCACTACCTAAAAAGTACCAAAAGCTACATCTGCTCAACCGTCTTTGGCTGACCAGTGGTCCTGCCACCCCGTCCAATGGTTAGAACAGTTCAGCTGGGAAATGGGTTCCAGGTGCTCCCGGCCATAAGGGACTGCTCTAGGTTGCTCTTATTATGAAGAGCCAGAACTGTTTGCCTACTTGTACTTGCACAATTACATGAGAAAATCTGATTTTTACAAAGGCATTGTTCTATCATCATCTCTCTGTCTTCTGCAGTATTTGCAAATGTAAATTCATTTATCACAACATATAGTAAATGTGCAGATTCACCCTGAACCTTTACATCAACTATTGTGGAAATTGTTTGATAAGAAATCAGCTGTCAAGACACAGAAGCCCTTTTCTCCACATCATGCAGTCTGCAGAAAAATTAAAATGCATTGGAAGCCCCAGTTCTGTCAAAGGACAATTTTTTCTTGAGTAACTTGTTTGATTTTGAATTCTCTTTAATGCCAGGCTTAGGTGATGAGAGATTCATGGAAGTGATTTAGAATGAAATAAAATACAGCTTCTATTAAATGACAATTAGAATGATGGCCCTGTGATGCCAGCCTACCAAAAAGGCCAATGAGATAGATTTCTCAGAAAATGGCAGCAGAAAAGCTTTGTTTCAGAGAATTCCTGTGCTTGCTTTCAAGTTTATTTTTAAAATAACTGCCTCTGGCATTCATCCCATGTTAATTAAGTATTTGTTACTCCTGAAAGCTATCACGCTTTAATTCGGAGGGAAACTTCCACTTCCAAGCCTCCTTGCATATTTAATTCCTCCTCAGAAAGCTGTTTTAATCAGCTGGAAAAGATACTTTTGGTTTTATTCTGAAAAACAACTTACTGAGCACCTTTAGCATTACAGTTCTTTTTCCCAAGAATTAATAACCAAGAAGGAGTTGTTTTATTGTGTGGATGACAAATGTTGCAAATTCTAATAGATCGCGATATTTCTTGCAGCAGTCTGCAAAAGCTTCTACTCTCTGGTTTATCAACATCTACATTACACTTATGTTTAAAAAACAGTAATTGCTCATTAATCCTTTATTCAAAGCCTTGGTATAAATTGCAAGCATGGAAGAGATACTTCTGTCAAAGTCACTTAAGAAACTTGCAAAAGCTTAAGTTAAGCAGGTAAGTGGCAGGAGGGCCTCCTCATTCCAAAAGCCAGAGGTTCTCTCCGGACAGTGACAGATCAGGAAATTGTTTTCGGGTCAGAGAATGTGCTAATGGCTCAAGAGAGTGCAAAAACTCCACCCCAACCCGACTTCCTCCTTGATTACTTTAACCCCAGTCCACATGCTTTAGGGTTTTGTACCTCTGAGATCTAATAGTGAAGATCCTTCTTTAACCACTCATGGTGAGAATGGAAGTTCAGTAACTCTTCTCACTTGTTCTCAGTGTTGAACAAATTTCAGTCCCTTCCTTTGCAGTGTGAGGGATGTTACAGTGATGTTATCCCCCTGAACTAATCTTGAATTCCTAAGGGTCAGTGCTGCCTTGTGTGGTGGTGAAAGCCAAGGTAAATCCTCGAATGTAGTGCTGACTACTGGATCTAATACTGTGTGCCTGTGACCTCTTTCCTTTTTGCCAAGCGCATCCTGGGGGCACACTAACTCTTCCATGATTTGGCTTTAGTTTAGTATTTTTAAATCTTTTGAGATCACTGGGGAAATTCCTGCTCATTTCTGTAGCAGTAGAATTAGGGCCTATAGGTCACCTAATAGGAAACCTACAGGAAAAAGAAGACATGGTATGTAATTAGACATGTTTCTCCAGGGAAAAACAGTCTTCACATAATAGTATGTGCAGCTGTGACACCATGGTCCTGCATGAAAAGGTTAAAATCAGTCCAGACAGTGCTTAATGTGATACTTCCATCTTAAAACTTCAATCAGGTATTTTTCAAGTCACTTCAGACACAAAGTATGCCGAAAGAAAAGATCTGAACTGAAGCCATATTATTATTAAGAAATTTAAATAGGTATAATGTACCAGGAATGTACAGACCTGCACATAATGAGACTTGAATTTCATTACTTATCTGTGGATCATCCAAAGCTGGGTCATCTCATTTCAATTCTCTATATATGTTTTATCCTCTGCACTTCACCTGCACAGATCTGTAGGTCTTAGGAACAGGGACTAGCTACAAGCTGTCTCCCATGCAGTTTGAGCACAAGTAGACACTAACAGAGCTCAGTTTTTTCCCAGGTCTTTAAAAGCAGCAACACAAATTTGTAATAATGACATGGCTCACAATAGCAATGTAGAAAATCAGTTTATTTAAAAAACAGGTGGATAGTTTAAAATATATTAAAATATGGTTATTTTAGCATGTTTTCAGTAGTGGGAAAAGGTTGATTTGGTTGGGATCTGGTCTTGGTTAGCCAAATGCTGAACTGATTCTCTAGATTTGACATATCCTTTCCTGGTGTAGGTATAAATAATGATGACAAGATCTATTTTTGATCACTGAAACTCACAGCAATTGTGCAGAGTGAAAGTACCAGTTCTGCTCTATTTTGGAAAAAAAACGGCTAAAATAGAATAGCATCAACCAAGGAAATAAAAATAATTATTTTCTGAAATTGTTGTCCTCAAAGAAAAAAAAAAAAGAAGAAAAAAAGATTAAAAGACTGGAATAAAGAGAGTAGAACTAATATTAACAGTGATGTTTAAAGAGGTAGAGATCTGGATTTATATCCAGTCATTAACATGTCATTCAAAATCAAAGCAGGGTAGGACACGCTGAGGAGTTTGGAAGAGTGTGGTTATATAGGAGACAGCCTCTTATTTTAAGGATTATGCTGCCCACTTGATAAGAGGAGTGACCTCCACCCTTGACAGAGAGGTGGACTACATCCTTTGCTTTTCTAGCACATGTTTCCACATCTCATAGACTTCAGAGTTACGACTTCTTATATCACACTGAATTCCTTAAAATCCAGGTTAATGCTTTATTCTTTATAATTAATATCATAGCCCCAAAAATCCTTCTGATTTCAAAGTCATTTTTTAAGATTGGGAAAATGAAGGCAAATTAGTTTCACTTTGTCAAGCTTGAGTTATTTGAAGGCAGTTTAACAGGTCTCTTTAAGGAGAAGAAATATCCCAGTTTCACAGAGGAACATGGCAGCTTTTACCTTGTTCTTTTGGTGCTTAGGGACCTGCCTGTTAACTATTAATATCTACTGCAGGATATCCAGTCTGTGCCAGAGTAATGCCGGCCAAGAAAAGCGCTTCCCCCTCCTTTAGTGCTTAGTCCTTTAGTGTTTCCTCATTAGCACCCTGGAAAGGAGTCGGACGTTTTAAACCCAAGGTCAAAGGAAACTCTGTTAACTCAGAAAATCATTCGCCTGCTTTGGGGCACTTTCTCAGGCTGATCAAGCCGTGCATCAAGAACATCAAGAGGGTAGCCTAGGGCTCCTGGCAGGCCTGGGGCCCTCCCTCCCACTGCTGCCCCCCAGTAACCCCAGCAACTCGCTGGTGGGCCCCAGTGATGGGGTAGGGTTTCTGGGTTTCTGGCTTTCTGGCTGGCAGCCCTGCTGAAAGGTTTCCATGGCCACCCGCTCCACCGGCGGGCTCCTGGCGGCGCCTTTGTGCTGCAGCACAGCAGGAAGGGCAGGGCAGCCCCTCCCTGTGCACCTGCCACCCACCACCTTGTGATGGGCTCCCTCCCCACCTGTGCCCCATAACCTCTGCCCCTGCATGCACATTGCTACCTATTTCTCCACCTTGGTTTTTTTTGTTTGTTTGTTTGTTTTTGTTTGGTTTTTTTTTTTTTTTACTTTCCACAGGTTTTTAAAAATTAGCTTAAGAAAAGAAACCAAGATCTTCCCCACCATTTCCAAGCTGCAAGGCTGGCTCCTAGAGCAGCCACAAAGAGTTAAAAAAATACTGCCCTCAAGCAAGGGAACACACCGAATAACAAAAGGCACTGTCTTGTGCCTGAAGCAAATCCTTTGGAGTTTTGTGGACATTCCCCTGCGGGCAGGTGGAACCTCAGCCCTTGCCAGCATGGTGAGAGGATGAGGACAGATGCAGAGGGCACTGTCCCCACAGCTGTGCCCCTCCAAGCACCAGCATCCCCAGACTGCAACTGCCAGCCTCTGCTTGAAGTGGACACACAGGAAAGATACTCCACAACGGGCAGCTGCCACATGCCTGTAGTCAAGGGGACTCACCGAGAACTACTCAGAGGCAGGTTAAAAGCCTGATCTTTCATCTTCTCCCTGCTTCCAGGGCTGATAAGTAATGCACTGAAATGTCAAGCCAGGCTTCATGCCTATTAATCCCTTAGGGATGGGAAATCAGAGATAATTTTTGAATTTCAAATGGTGCAAACAGTCTTTTGTGAAGTCAATCTATCCCAAGCAAACACACAGAAAGGGAAATTTTTTTTCTGTCTTGCCAAGGGCCTACTTTAAAGGAGGTTTCATTCTAGTTGTGCTTCACTTGCAAAATTACGGTTTTCATTGGAATACATTGTTTCAAAATATATATACGGCAAAAAAAGCCATATTTGTTTTGTACGTTTCCCTTTCATACAAAGGAGAACTAGCTCCGTGTAATTTCTCCAGCTAGCAGTACTTTTTCAATACTACTTACTGTTTAAGTTGTGCTGAGACCCATGAAAAATGACAAATTTATTCCAAATTTTCTCAAAACCTGTTCCCTCATTTCTAAGTATATGTTGTCCCAGACTTGCAAGCCACTCTTTCTGCATACAGAAATCTGTGCAAAGCAGCTTGCAGGTTCACAGCTCAGACTGGAAATCTGCTGCCACAAGGTGAACTGAATTATAAGACTGACAGACTTTAAAGTATATTTTTCATTTTCAGTGCTATTATTACTGAAGAATACTTAGACTGAGCACCATTTCACAAATAAGCAGTAATGCCTGCCCTGGGGAATTTAAACATTAGCCTTTGCATAGCAGCTTTCATTCTGGGAACTCGCTCGTTTAAACATTCACAAATTTTCTCTTGCACTCACAAATGCATAGATAAGGAATTTGAGCCACAGAGAGCTGAAGCATCTTCCACAAACAACACAGAAGAGCTCCAAAAGACTGCCTTTAGGAAGCTTGGTACACAGATGCTGCTACTGCTCAGGAAGAACAGAGTCCAGCATGTTAGAGGTGCACATCACAACTCTACATCACAGCCATGGGGAGGAGATCAGGATCCTGGTCAGTGGCAACCTGAACAAGAGCTGGCAGTGCCCTGGCAGCCAGGAGGGCCACCTGTGTCCTGGGGGGCATCAAACACAACATGGCCAGCCGGGCAAGGGAGGGATTGTCCCGCTCTGCTCTGCACTGGGGCAGCCTCACCTCCAGTGCTGGGGGCAGTCCCAGGTGCCACAATATAGGAAGATAAAAAAAAGCTAATAGAGAATATCTGAAGGAGGGCTGCAAGGACAGCGAAGGATCTGGAGGGGAAGCCATACATGGAGGGGCTGAGGTAATTTGGCTTGTTTAGCCTGGAGAAGATGAGACTGAGGGAAGACCTCATTGCAGTCTGCAACTTCCTCAAAAGGGGAAACGAAGGGGCAGGCACTGGTTTCTTCTCTTTGATGACAGGACCGTAGGAAATGGCATGAAGCTGAGTCAGGGGAGGTTTAGGCTGGATATCAGGAAAAGATATTTCTCCCAGAGGGTGATTGGTCATGGGAACAGGCTCCCCAGGGAACTGAGCACAGCACCAAGTCTACCAGAATTCAAGAAGCATTTGGACACTGCTCTCAGGCACATCTCAGGCATACAGGGGATGGTGCTGCTCAGGAGCTGGACTTCATTGATCCTTGTGGGGCCCTTCCAACTCAGGATGTTTTGTGATTCTATCAGTATGCTGAGATCCCAGAGTGTGGGACAGCAAACAGTGCCTTTCAAACACTGTTCAGGCTGGGGAGTCACATTTTCATATGGCACTTCCTCCCTGCCACACTCAGAGGACTGCAAATCCTGCTCATCTTGGCAGGCCTGGACAATTTTAGTGTCCAGAATCCTTCTGTAAGCAATGTAGAAAGTCACACTTTTTTGAGAACAACCTTTATAATGTTCAGATTTTGTACATTCGAAATACATCCCTGGGCAGTTTTTATTTGGTGTAAGTGGCAGGGTTTTAGTAGCAGGAAAGCTACAGGGATGACTTCTGTGATAAGACACCAAAAGCAGTGCCCATGATGGACAGAACCAGTTGCATCAAGCCCTAAGATGGACTCACTGCTGGCAAAAGCTGAGTCCATCAGCAACACTTTGATAATATATTTAACAAAAAGTAAAAAATGCTGCATAGGAGCTGTGTGAGAGAGGTGTGAAAAAAATGTGAGAGAAACAAGCCTGTAGAAACTTAGATCAGTGAAGAAGGAGGAGGTGCATCAGGTACCAAAGCAGATTCCCCTGCAGGCTGCAGAGAAGACCATGGTGAAACAGGCTGTACCCCTGCAGCCCATGGAGGACCATGGTGATGAAGATACTCACACTGCAGTCCACAGAGAGCCCAAGGTGCAACAGGCTCCTGACAAGACCTGTGGCTCCACAGTGGGACCCATGCTGGAGCAGCCCAATCCTGAAGGACTGTGCCCTTTGGAAAGGACCCATGCTAAAGCAGTCTTGAAGAGCTGCTTTTTCCAAAAGTGTTTCCATGCTCCTTCCCTATCATACAATGCAAACAGAATAATGAGCACTACATAAATAAATCTATCTGCACTGTAGCTTCTGAACTGTGAAAAAAATTGTGGGTGGAGTGTGAGTGTGTTCCTGAAGGAAAACCTTTCCATACAATGCACTCAGTGTCATAGGGCAAGCCAAACATCTTTAAAGCATCAAAAGTGGAAGATTTTTGTTTGATTCTTGAGGGGGGCACAAAAGCCTTTGCTATCCTCCCACTGGCATTTCCACACCTACATAAAGCCAGGAGCATAGGTCACTGTGATGGGCACTAACTCAGTATTGAGTTACTCTCTGCTATTTCCAAACCTGCCTCTATGCACCAGAGACTCTTTTTAGTCTCTCTGGGACAGAAACATAGCAATTCTTATAAGATGGGGGTGGAATCTGCAACTCCCTGGATCTATGTTGTGTTAAAACTGCCACTTTCTAAAGTGGTCTTACATTTCCCATGAAATCTCCTCACTTTACCACCTCAGCAAACAAGCAAGATCTGGGAGCTTTCATCTGGTAGCCTTGCTCCACAAAGAAGTTGCTATCAAAGCTCTCTGAACAAATTTCACAAGTCTAAGCTATTTATAACATTTCTCACTGTGATCTTAACAAGTAAAAAGAAAGAACATCTATAAACTTTCTCTGAAAGAAGGCACAGCGTGTCTCTGCAAGATGTTCTTGAAGAGAACAGCACACAGCAACTTCTGACTGCAGCCTTGTGAGAAGACAAAGGTGAAGGTCATGGGCACCAGTTGTTCAGATTAATAAACTCACAGGGATCATGCAATGACTACCTAGACTCACTCTGCATTTGCACAACGCAGGCTTAAAGGGAACTGCTGAGAACCGTGTCCAGTTCTCAATCGTCACAGGAAACCATGATAGTGTGAGACTTTTTCATGAAGTTTAGTCTTAGAACTTGTTTGGATTTTTGCCCTCATGACTTCTAGAAGAAGGCTCCTCTAGAGTCAGACTGCTCTGGCAGATAAAAATCACCTTATAATTTCCTGCAGTTAATACTCTTATAGGTTTTTGCCAACATTATCCCTCGGGTCAGATAGCTCTCCTCTCTCCTGTCAGTTTTATAGAAAGCAATTATATCTTGCTGCAGTTCAAGAGGAAGCTGCTTCTTGGCCCTGCATCTTCTCCTGCTCCTCCTCCAGCAGCAAATGCAGATTAGAGACAAAAAAAGTCAAGGCCACACCAATCATCCCATCTTCTTTCCTCTCACAGGTTTATCACAAACAGTTGGCACATACAGTAGGCAGAAGCTTACTGTACACACAAACCTACCAGCTTCCCTGAGGGAACAACAGCCATGCTAGGGTCAATTGAATATTGCCACACTGAACAGATGTTTGCTAGCAAAATATGGAAAAAGGGCCAGCAACTGACAACTAAATGGTATGGGAAGTCAAAGAGCTCAAGCCAGTTTCCAGGCCCTGTTGAATTTGCTAATCCAGACAGCTCCTGGGATCAAGAGGAAGGCCATGCCTTAAAACTAATCATCTTTCTTGGGATATTGTTCTTTATCAACAGAAATGCATTCTTACAAAAACTGCAAAGGGCACATTTCCTGCATCATGTCTATTCCATCTCTCACTACCTTTCCAGAGCAATGGAGGCATTCACTGCTTACTGGTGATTGTAGCAAAAGATGTCTTTGAATGAGAGAAAGAAGGCTTGCAGATCAGAGCGATGGATGGATGTGCAGGGCTGCAGCAGTGTGTGTCAGGCACCATCTACACAGAAGCATCACAGACTCCTAAGAGAAAGCTGCAGCATCTGACTCCCTGCTCTTTGGTTTGAAAAACGTGAGCCCATGACCAGGAGTATTGATGGGTATATTCATTATTTTAAAGAATAGTGGAAGCTGCTACAGCTCATGTGAGCAGGTTAACATCTTGCATCTAACAGGTGAAAAATATTGTTTTAATTATTGTTAATTTTTTTAAAATTATTGAATAAAAAATTACATTTATGGTATTTTGGCATGTCTAGTGCTTTTTCTTTTATTACTTTTGCTTCTAAGACAATTTAGTGCTTATAAAAGAGACAGGTTGACAACCAAGGAAAGATATCTATTCTCTTCATTTGCAGAACAGGCACACTGGGAGCATCTGGCTTTTGAAGATGACTATCCACTTTGAAGTTTGTCTTTTCTGTCAATGAAGCCAGCAGTTTTTAATTTATGTCAGTGAAAACAATGAGGTACTTTGAAGTTTTCTTCTTCTGACATTTTTAGCAGCACTTTAGATCTACATATTATAAATTACACTTTAAAAAAACATTCCTCTGATTCTGTATGAGAATATTCAGTTTGGATGTTTATTTTTTTTTGTTTTGCAGAGTAAGGTCCATTAAAAACATGGTCTGAAAGATAAATAGAGATAAATGCCCGAAAAGCGGTTTTGAGTTTTACTCATTGGAATGCTAATACCCCTTTAAATCTATGTAGGAGCCAAATAAAGAAATTAATAATAACATCTACAACACTTAGCAAGAGAATAAAAGAAACTCGAACTAATATTAAAATTATAAGTAAATGGAACATCTTACCATGTGTTTTTAAACATAACATGTCATGCTAATTGAGAGAATGGTGTTGTATGTCTGTATTGATCTTAATTAGAGAAAGCGGACAGTCATATCCATGGCTAAACCTGAGGTATCATGGCAGAAATTAGTTTGACTGCAGTACATCAGATTACTCCCATGTATTCAAATTTAACAGGTATTTCTTGAGGACAGGAAAACAGGTATTTATCTTGGCTTCTGGTGATACTCAGAAGATTGTTGAAATTCATGTTAGCTAAGTCAAAAGGAAAGACATTTGTCTAAGAAAAAATAGTTCATGTAAGAGATGAGAGATTGAGAATACAGGAAATTTCACTTAAACATGAGAAACCTTCATTTTTTAGTGTAGAGTAGCTAAACACTAAAATTGGTTGCCCAGAGAAGTCCCCATTCTGAGAGATATTCAAAACCCTGGATAATGGTGTATCTAACAGCATACACTGATACTAAAAAGGTCTGGACTGCTTCTTTCTTGGCACATTTACCAAAGAGTTGGGAACCATGGCCCTACTTTGTGGGAAAATCCATAACGCAGAAGTAAATTAGAAGCATTGCATGGTGGACTATAGATTGATGGTATTTAAACTGTAGATTACAGGTAGGCCATAGACAGACAGTCTTTGTACCTTTAAAACAGCAAACCTCTGAGGCTGCTGCAGGCTGAGAGCAGTGTGTGTCTGGCTACACGTGTGATCGCATTACCGTGTGCTCCATTTCAAAAGCTCTCACTGCTATTACCAGATCACATTTGCTTTGTCTTATGACTTAGGCACAAAAGCAGCCCAAGGATATTAGAGGGTGTTGATCTGTCTGTGGAGGAGAAAAATGGGATGACCAGTAATTCCAAGACATGAATAAAAACGGAAGGAGTAGTTCAGTGTATAGGTACCCAAATTTAATGGCATATCAGGGTCACTGAAATTCTCTAGATAAGATCAGAGCAGGAAATGAATGCAAGGCTTATGCCTGCACAAGGAGGCCATTCTTTGCAGAAATACAAGTATTACACAAAATGAGTGGGCAAAGTTTGCCTCCCACATTTCTTTCATTACTCATTCCTAACACCTGCTAGTTAACTAATATTCATTTTTCATACTGGGCTGCTCCAGTTCCATTGAACATTAATGTCAGTAAAACAATCTCTCACTTCATGTTACCCTGCACAGATAAAAATAGTAGTGCTGCCAAAGTCATGCAACCTGAATTTAGAGGTACTTATCAAGTTTTGAAGAAGGATATACCCTGTTCTCAACCCCTGATGGGAGAACAGTGCACTGGAAGCAAACAAACTTTCAAATAGGCAGAGTGGCAATTTTCCAGTTTGGGATCTAAGTAGAACACTAGATTTCATTAGCACTACACTTCCTCATGGAACAGTTATGATAAATGCAAAACCAGTTTTGAGTCTTGCCTGGAAAACATACCACACCTAAGCACACCTCAGCACTGAAATGACCCTTGATAGATCAGTAACTCAGAGGGACTGTTGTCTGGTTAATTATCACCACTGGTATCTACAGGAGAAAAGTATCAAAATCACCTGCACAATTATTGCATCAGCTTGCAATACCTGGCAGATTGCAGCATGACCACATGTGGCTTTGGTGTGGAGACCTAACACTCTAGATCAACATTACTCTGATGATTTCAGGGAGCCTACAGTCATTTATGTTGCTTGAGAATATAAATACATTGATCTAGAGAGATAGAAAACAGACTGATTGCTATGTATTCTATTTTATGTTATGGCATCAGGTACTATACCTCAGAAAGGAAATTGCTGATGGGGAATAGAAAAGGATTCTATACATATCTGCATCTGCTGAATAGAAAAAACTGGAGGATACCCTCATAACCTTTGCTTTCTAGTGTGGCCAAACAAAACGTGGTTAGACACATTTATTCTGTAGTATCTAACCATGCTGACAAGACTCTGATGAATTAGAATTGCCCCAAGCACAATATTCTCTTTTTTTCATTGTCAGTGACTCTCCACATAAGCTGTCTTTCATGCCCTAATTCTTTATGCTGGCCTGTGTGCATTCTGGGCTGTGGTGCTTTGACATGCTAATGAATTTTGCTCTGCTGTTAATAACTCAAAGCTACAGGACACCCGATGATATCATCATTACCAGCCTGTGTATGGTCGTTTTGTCTTCTTGCCAAATTTTAGTCTAGCATTTTCATCAGGGAAAAAATAACATGCCTATCTGAGAGGACAGGTAAGGCTTATTTGGCATGATCCCTACATTATACTGACCTACACTGCTTCTGGAAACTAAGGTCCCTGACTGGTATGTTGGGAGCACAAGTTTAGTAAGGGCATTTGCTTCCAGAGAAGGGATTTTCTTTTAACTATTTTCTATTGCTTTCCAAATGAACTTTGTGCTGTGTAAAAGGGAGTAGAAAAACGTGTTTGCCGAATGTGAGTAGTGCAGGCACATTTAATACAAATATTTCCAGGTAGCAGCATCACCGGCCTGCCCCTAACCTGGCAGAGCCGAAGGAATAGGGCAGCTTTTTTGACAGCCTATATCCTTCCTTCAGAAACTGCCAACTCTGGGAGAGTTTTTATTGCTCCCCTCCAGCAGTGAGACTGAGAGCATGATTTCATTTCACATGTACCCAGACCCCCATATCAGTACTTTTATGGCAAGCCTGAACTTTCAAAACAGTGTATAATCATTAACATCATACCCTACAGCTACTCACTGAGGTCTTATTACCATTGTTTTCTATTAGGAAGGACATGCAAGAGACTCTGCCCAGTGCCACATAGTGACTTTGGCAGTCACACCTCTCAGACTATATCCTTAATGTATTAATTTTATGGCTGACTCTGACACTGGAATAATGTAAAATACATTTAGCACAAAGGCCCTGAGAAAACTCAATGAAATGTTTGCCTTTTCTTTGATATTTATGGTTCCCAAATAGCTTTCTGATAGAGGTGGACACTTTTCTGTTCATTACAGGAATAGGTAAAAAGAAGCACTTGAAGGGGAAGGGATTTTCACACCCACATTCAGGAATTCAGTGGCCACATGGAGTGCATCTGGGTCTCATGAGTCCCGTTCAGTTCACTTTCCCAGGTCTCATGCTGCTTTGTACTAGCAACTTCACTAACTTCCCTCAGTACTGCAAGACCATGACACACTGAGGTGCTTCCTAAGATCCACAACCCCAGAGAAGTTTGTAGTATTCAACATCATACAGAATTAAGCCATTAGTTGTAGAGTCAGAGTTTGGTCTGCTTTTGCTGGTCAGGTTACTATGTAAAGAGTATGAAAGACTCTCCCTGTATTTCCTGCAGAGCGAAGAGCCAGTCCAGGGTTCCTTAGCTGCACAGCCAAAAGTGACTTTTTCTGCTCAAAGTACTAGAAAAAAATAACTCCCTGATATTTCCTTCCTCTTCTTTCCATTTTCCGAAAGTACAAGATCCCATTGCTTCTCGTTTCCTGAGATACAGTCACCTATCACTCCCAGGCATCCCAGTCCCATGCCATCTCACACCAGTTTCCATTAGAAGCCTCATCCCTTCCCTCACTTGTAAGTGGTCCCTACTTCTCTTCCAGCATTGCTGTCACATGAGTGAAGAGGAGCAAAAGAAGAAACTCAAGTTCAGGCCAGATGTTATTCTCATTTCTCATGTTTCTTCACCAGAGATTGAAAAGCCAGAACAGAGCTGGCAGTGGAGGGATGGCGTCTGCTCCTCCTGTTGTCTCAGGGGATACTCAAGACACCGTCATTGTGCACATCACTCCTAACCATCATGATACCTCCTTTCACACCTCCTTCTTCTTCTCCAGGGATGACAGCCACACAGTATTAAGAGGGATGTGAATGCCTGACTCAGTTCCTCAGCCACCACACAGTCCCAGGCAGCTCATTTGGACCTGTCCAGTGGGAAGCTGGCTGGTGCCAACCACTGGACAGTTCAGGCAGCAGCTGGAGTTATGTCTGGTGTTTATTATGGGACAAATACTGAAGCCTTCATTCCTTGCATTGTTCCCCATCATTACCTTCCTTTTTGTATTGCATATTAGTAGTAGACCAGACGTATCACATAGACACTATTTATAGAACCCACGCTCTTAGCTTACTCGAAGCTCTTGAATAAAATTCATGAAGAAAAGTAAAAATCTTATGCCATTTAATACTCATTCTCTATCCTTCACAAACATGTTTTTCTGTTTTTCATTAGCTGTACTATCTCACCACTGCTGATTATTTAAAATACAAGGTTTCATGCTAGTTGAGACAAATTAGTGAGGACACAACAATATGAAAGCACCCGGCTTTCTTAATACTGCGACTTTAAAAAGCCTCTGATTTTGACCATTGTAAAAAGCCAGTGGTTTACTCTTGCAAACCTGAAGAGTGCCAAAACAGAGGGCAAATTAATGCTTCTGTTTATCAGTTACCTAGCAGGCATCTGTAGCATTTAGGTGCCAGAACCTGGATTTGGCCAGAGAGACAGCTGCTGCTGTGGTCTCTATTTGCTCAGTATTTCCTGTAACTGGAGACAATTTCTTCTGATTTCCGATGGGTTTGCAGCTGTAAAGGTCACATTGCTGACTATGTCACTTTTATTTTCTTTTTTCTTTTATGACTTACCACATATGGCTGAGGAGGAGCAGAGTTTTTGTGAGCTCAAGATAACTTTCAGATGTTATTTTTCTTGGAACTATACCACAGTATTACTTGTAGACTATAAAATCCCTGCCCCAAAATATGCACACAATGAGAGTCAGTGGTTGAAGGCTCTGGATGACAGCAATCTAAGGAGTCACAGCCATTGGCATGCCTTATACAGGCATCACAGCTGAAAGGTGTTGCAAATATGATGAGATATTTTCTTAATTACATATTTTAGATGCTTTTAGAATCTGCGTTGATTTTCCTTTTCAATAGGAAAATTGATATTGGGGGCTACAGATCAAAAAAAAGGAAAACATTGCCACTTAAAAATTTAAAATTTAAAAAAAATAGTTAAGGAATAATCTGAAAAGCTGGAGAAAAAAAAACCGTACTACTGATTAAAGGCCTTGACTGTAATACCAGTTGTTCTTGGCTCCATATTACTTTTCGGTTCCAGGCAAAGAGGCCTGTGAGGTTTTTTTACATTAGTCAAAACAGCATATTTTCAAAAATAAATAATTCTAATGATGTAAGGTGTTGTTTTATCACTTCCATTATAATAAGGATAGCAACAGTAAAAATTTATTTACACCATTGAAACATACCGATAAGTCTATTGGCTCATATTAAAGATTCAACTAGCTCACAGAAGTCAGTATTTAAGGAAGAGTGTAAGAATAGGGCACACATTGCACCTCCCATGTTTCAGCAGTCCAGAGAAGCTCCTCATCAAAAAGTTGAGCAGTTATTCCGGCTGTCAGAGGTTTTATCTTCTACAGACTCATGGAGAGAACTCATCATTCAGCATCCTAAGTACTCTAGAGCACATGTTCCACTGTTTGGCTGTGTACTATATGGAAAGTACATCCTTTTGACTGCTTGGAATTGAACAGTGTTGGACTTAACAAGTTCATTTTGTATGTATGATCTTTGAATTATGAGAAATGGTGAATAACACTCCATGCTTAATTTCTTATTGTCACTCAGACTTTGTAGATCCATATGACAGCACCTCCACCCCCAAGCTGTTTCACTTCTACTTTGAAGACACTTGAATGGTACACTCATTTCTAATAGAGGTGCCATTTTTTTGATCTCTTCTGCTTCTGTTCTTTGACTCTTCCATAGCCTTGTTTTGACAGAGTGGTTTGAAGAGATGGCAGTGTTGAAGGTGTAGGTCCATTATGAATTCTTTTGGCAATGTAACGATGCTTTTGTGTTGTTTTTGTGTTGATTCTCTTTACTGAGAATCCCTAGTTTAAAATAGTTCATTTGCTTCCTGTAAAAGGAAAAATGGCTGCATTACAAGAGTCTGCTAGAAGTCTGCCATGGTGAACACTGACACAAATAATCCATTACAATACTACTGTCTTGATGGATGGTGGGATGATGCACTGTCTGAACTAATGATTAGAAGAGCTGCATTTCCCAGTTTAATGAGACACAATGATGTAAGCAGATTTGACAGTTGTTTCCTGAGAAGCTGCCTGCCCCTTGTTGAAAGGCCTCCCTGCCTAATGTTTTAGAAGAGAGAGACGTCATTTATGTGGGTGTTTTCTTGCTCTGCAGGCAGCCAATTATTGCCCATCACGACTCACACAGCTGCTATTTTGCACACACAAACCCAGGCAGATGTCATATCCTATATTCACAGCTCCAACTAATTAATTGAGGCAAATGTGGAAAATGCAATATTCCAGGCCTTGCAGGTGGGGTCTGCATTGCCACCAATTACAGTATTCTCTCCTGTGTTATGGAAAAGCCTAACCATTAATGTAAGCATGTGGTTAATGTCCTACTGTGCAACTAGGTAAGGATTACATGTGCAAATTCTTATCACTTTGAAGCTCTAGCCATATGTGGGGAAATTGAGTTTATTTCCAAATGCTGAATACAGAAATTGGCTCAGAAGAATATTTAAAATTACTCATAGAGCTTAAAATGTACCAACTAAGGTTTTTGATCTGGGAGTACCTTGGTTTGTAATCACTGCACTGTGCTCTGTAATCAAGTGCCTGCAACAGATACTTTCTTAAAGCCTGGATTATGTGTCAGCTGCTCTCCTTCTTTGACTATGGGTGGTGAAGTTCTTCCCTTGTGTGCAATGCCAATAAATAACATTTCTGCAACAATATGTCTCAGTATGAAAGACCATTTTCTCAAATTGTGCAGAAATAGCGAGTAAGGGACACTACTGACAGTCTACAAAAGCTGTCTGACATTGACACAGATCTCAAATGCCTTTCTTTTCCAGAGTCAGTAGCTCAACCTGAAATGAATACCAAAAGCTCAGCTTCTATTTCCAGACTTCCTAAGCAGTTCTTTGAGGGTTTTTCGAGTTCAGCATTTTTGTGGCTGAGAGCCAATCCCACAAAGACAGCCCTTGCCTCAGTGGACCAACAGCTGCACAAAGGTTCGCAGGTGTTTCTGCACATAGCATCACCTCTGGAAAGGCAGTGACACATTTTATGGAACAGAAGAAACTGGGGATATCAACATAGCAGCCTCCTGCAATCAGCCTGCCCCCACAGTCAGACTGGGAACAGGCTGACTCAAGTACAGCACTGGCAGAGGCAGTGGCTTAGCACCCAAAGGGAGCTGGAGGGATCAAGGCCTTACAGGACAAGTATGCACATACTGAGAAGCCAATTTGTCCACAAATTTGAACTTCTGATACTTCCACAGGGAAAATTAGAAATAAGGGTGGTTTAAGCTGTTGTAATACACCCCAGCTTGTATACTGAATAAAGTACTGTCTTTGGAGGGCACTAGGATCCATTCAATATATGGGAACATCTGCCCTACCTCAGACAGAGTAGCTAAATAATTTTCTATTTTGAACTGCAATGGAAGTACAACCATGTGTCATGAAGAAAACCACTTTCTGATTAGATGCATAGGAAAAGTCCATTAATATATTTTCTTAGAGTAATGAGTGACAGATGGTTTTCCCAGGCAATACTAAATATGTTTCTATCAAAGTTTTTACAGACATTTTTATAGATAATCTTCACATATTCTGATTTAATCAGGAAATGAAAGTTGGTGCAATTATGGATTTTTAGGCAGTATCAAGATAGCATCAGTGTGCAGGGATTTTATTTCATTTTTTTCAAAAATATATTCCTTCTGCGCAGGGGTTTTGCCAAGTAGCACCAACGATTCTCATGGCAGAATTAAATTTAAAGGGAGACAGATTATTTTATTGTCTGCACTCACTGACTGAATGATATAAAGAAAGCATTAGTTCAATTGTTATTACTGATAACAGTCTTGTATTACATAAAAGCTCTCTCTATTTAGAGAATGTGATTTGAATCTTGTTTTTGAATACAGTAAAACAGGGAAGATCATTCAACCTTCCCTGTAGGTATGTGCAGAGCCAATGTATTAAGGAAGATGTGTGACTGAATGGTATTTGTGGTGCTGCCTACTCTGATTTCAGAAATTGTCTAATCAGTTCTGGTAAATGCCATTTTCCTCAATTCTAAGGGAATATGTCCATTCATTGACTTTGGATGTTTTTATTCTATGAAAATTTATAGTACCAGATTACAATACTTAGGTTTGTAAAATAAGCCCTGTAAAAAATACAGTCTCCATATTTCTGATCTAACTTGGCATTTTCATTATATTCTTAAATACTAGGTCAGGGTACCTCTAAAAATCAGCTGGAAATCCAATTACTTCTCAGGACTTAGGATGGTACCAGCTTTTGAACAGTCTTTTTTCCTTCTCTTGCATGGTCAATATATTAGTCAAACCACACTGGTAATTTTATATCTTACGTCATCATGATCCATTGCATTTTTATTAAAGCAAATACTAAGCAGAGCTTTGTAAAATTAGTTGAATCATATTGTCTGAACTCTGGAGCAATTCAGTGATGGATCAAGTTACATGTCTGTGTTACCCAGGAGGAATAAATGCACAGCAGGGACTTGTAGCTGCCCTCTGAAACACCCATGTGCTGTGGGAAGATGCAACTCATCATTAGGAGCCCCAGGTCTGGGAGAGGTAGAAGAATCACAGCTATTCTTCTCCCTTTCTGACAACTGATGCACACCTCACAAATTATTACTTTGACTAGATTACTTGGGTCTTACATGGATTACTAGAGGTATACAGGGTAAGACCATATTAGCTGTGGTTATTGCACAGTTAATCACATAGGATTTGATCTTTGACTGATGTCAGCCTGCTCAGGCTCATTGAGGAAGTTAAAAAACGCTCACTGGTAGCAGCTGAGCAGCAGAAGTATGCTTCACAAGAGAAATAATTTCTTGTAGACAATACTATGTGAATATCCCAAGCTATTTCTATGCCCCAGACATGAATACAGTTGGAACAAATCAACATTACAAAACCAAGGCAACACTGACATGTTGTGTATTATGTATGTATTTTATATCCAGTGAAAACCAGAAATTACTTGCACTCCTGGCCCTGTTAACTGAAGACATATGAATCCTGTCTGTCAGACTAAAGCATATAGCTTAGCCCAGGGAGAAGAAACTGTGCAGAATTCTCGAGGGAAGGGCACACTGAAATGACACATTGCACAACCAGAGCACTTGAGAAGCTCTCTCTAGAAAAAGGCACCTGGTTCTTCAGTAGTAGCTACAGAAAGTTGTCCCAGGGGAAGTCATCCCCACTGAAGAGTGTGAGGTGCATGGCTGATGGGGAAAACACTGTCATCTATGGACATACTGCCCTGGTTTTATACCACAGACAGTATCGTACACTGTCAAAACCAGCATCTGGTTTGCTTCACACAGGAGTGCTCCCAGAACTGTCCCCTTAAAGTGACAGAGAAGAGTAAATAAATCAAATGTCTCTGAAGTGAGAGTGAAATGCAATGACATTTGCAAGGATCCAGCAAAGTAAGGCAACTGGTAAGGTCAGAACTTGAAGAAGGGCAGGCCTTGTCATGCCAAGGCTCAGCAAGCATATTGACAGCCATGTCAGAGAGTAAACCTTGAGAATACGGTCCAGTAACCATACTAAGTTATTGCTGCAGAAGGGGACACACACTCAGTGACAGTGCCTCGTTTCTTGGCCTTTCTGTCTGTGATAGCAACCTCAATCAAACACACTGTCTCTTGGCATCACTGTGTCCTTTGATAGCTGACAACCTGCTAAGCTCTGGGTGAAGCTGACAGACTCACAGCCAAAGCCACTGCAGACCCTTTCTGCTTTTCCTGAGCTTTAAAGAAATGGGAGAAATGCTTGCAATACGAATAGGGGTTTTTTTAATTAAAAAAAAGAAAAGAAAAATTCTTGAATTTCAGTAAATGTTCACTCTATCACGTAGTTATCTGTACATGAAGATTTACAGAAATACGGGGTGGGGGGTATGGCTAGGATGAAACATTATTTTTCTGAAGATGTTAGGGCAACACGATTTTTCTAAAGGCTCTTACGCATAGTAAGATACATTCTGCTCTTGATGCTGGTTTCCATCACAGTGAAAGGCAGTCATGGATTCTCCTCTATTGGAAGGACGTCTGTCATACTTGATGGCACTGTTGAAAACTACACCTTTTTTAAAAAATCTGCCATTTTCCGGAACAAAAACATGGTTTGAAACAAAGGCCTGGGGATAAAAAAGGCCCTAACCGTGCTTTACTGCTGCCATCTTCCGACTTGTAGGCTGAATAGCAGGGGTTTGAAAGAAACTGGCTCAGACTGTTTTTCATAACGTGCTTTCCAGTAAATGTCATATCGGCGATAAAACAGAACAGGATTACAAATACGTGGCTTTGGCTTACAAAGGGACCGTGGCTGCACGAAGTACTCTCGTATGCTCCAGATACTCCAAAATAGGAAAGGCAAACTTGGATTTCATTCTGAATCTTGTTGGTTAGAGGTACTCCACTAGGAGCATGAAGCTACAAGGAAAGAGGGAGTCTTATGTCCTCTTTTACGATTCTTTTTATTCATTATTATGATCGAAAGTTATATTCTTGGTCACATTTCTTAAGGAAACTTGAATTCTAGTTGCTGATCATCCACCCCCAAAAGCTTATTCTCTGTTAGGAGCATAACTACACAGTAAAACCAGTTCATCAAAGAAGGATTTAAAAGAGAAGAAAAAACTGAAAAACTGAAGCCCTCATACCACAAGGAGAGGAAAAGTCCGTAGACTAACTACACCTATGTACTAGAGCTTCCAAGTAGTATTGACTGCGCAGATGGCTCAGACACTATCATAAGAGCTGATATGAAATCTTGAGATGAGAATAGTTGGTGTGAATTTCATATGAGTGGCACTACCTTGAAGTGTCTGTCACAGAGAGATAATGCAGTGACGCAGATGGAGGCTTTCACAGTATCCACTTCCCATATCCTACTCAGACATTTGGACTCCTAATACTTAGACTCTAAGAAGATGTCAGGTGATGAATTCAGCAAAAATCTGGGCCAGAGGCTGTGGCCAGATTACTCTCATCCCAGAATACTCATTCTCCTCCTCAAGCAATGCTTGACTTGCAGCCACTTTGTATATGCCTGCCTTGCAGCAAGCTCAATTAATGCACAGTTCAGTGCAGTCTGCACTAATACTTTCCTTTGAACAATTTGTGCTGGAGCCTTGGAAGAAAGAGTGGCTTGGGATTAATCTGTGCTTCTTAGCAAAGCAAAGCCCAAGGCACATTCCACCATAGCTGTGACCAAAAGCCTATATAGAGCAAATGGTTTACTAAATTACCTCTAAGATATAATATTTGCCTTGGAGATAAGAGAGGATAGTTTAGTTTTCATTTTAAAAATAATTAATTCAAGTATATTGTAAATAAAGTTGCACCAGCCTCAGTAATGAGACAAGGCAGCACATCAGACATCCAGCAGACTCCAGTCAGAGAGAGACAGTACTGGTCCATTTCTAATTGCTCTTCAGCCCTGTTCTCCATGGCAAAATCCAGTCTTCCCACTGATTCAATGCTGTTGGGTAGCAGTACATGTTTACTGGTGTTTTGCACAAATTTATTTCTCAGAGGATGTTGTTAAACATCTGTTGTCATATGGCACCAGCTACAAGCTGTGGCTGGTTTCTGGCAAGTGGTCCAGACTGAAGCCTCCCAGGGAATGTGGTTATAGGGGAATGCTTCATCAGAACACTGACTACAGCAACCACTGTTTCTGCATCATTCATCATACCCATAAGCCAGGTTATTTTAAGGACTGTTCTGACACTTCTGCTCCTCTGTGTTTTTAAGTCTCTCTTAATTATCCTATTTTTTTACCATGTGTTCCTTCCTCCTCACCTCTTCCGCCTTTCTCCTCTAACATGCCAAATGCCTGCTCTCCTTTGTGTTCACATTCAACATCTGCATAAACAGAAAGGGAAATTTTGTAGATAAGAAATCTATTCACATTTGATGATTTCCTATCCTTTGTATGTCATGGAGAAAAACAATCCCTTATGGAATGGTGCAGTCCTTGACAGCCTCCTGTTTGGAAACAGTGGATTTAGATCTTCATACATTGTTAATTTCACATTTAAGAACTGTGTAGAGATTTTGAAGGATTAGGGCTTAGTTTTGCTGGAGATTCCTCTTAACTCCTTTGTTTAGCAGAAATTGGTTTCTACTTTCTTTCTGCACGAGTAAAATCTCTAGTGAAGTAATAATCCCACGTGATTTACTGGTACTTTGGACTGATGCCAGCTTTGTTTTAATCCCAGCTGCTGTTTTATCTTCTGGATATTTCAGTTCATAGTAAAGTGCACAATACAGTCCCCAGAATCTCTTGTGAGCACAGATTTTATTATTTTTATTCAGTCTCTCTGCTTTGTCCCTCATGGCAGAGCTCTGCTGGTCCTCAAACTTGACCAATTTGATTACATTTAAACTATCTTTAAACAGATGCATCCCCTGAGTGAAACTTCTTCCATGATTAGTCTGGACGGAAAGCATCTGTTTTCCCTCTGGTAAAGAGAGTTCCTAAAATCAAAGCACAAAGACAGGCACTGGTCATGTCTCGTGGCATTGGCTGAAGTCCAGCAGGCATGTGGTGCAGCAACAAAACTTGAATTTGGGCAGGTTGACTCAAAGACAGTAGCACAACCATCCTAAAAATGAAAAAAACCCAGGGGTAACACACCTAAGCAGTGATCTCAAACTGCTGCAATGCTTTCAGCCTTGGTGATGGTGTTTGTATCAACACTGTGGTAAATGTCACAATCTAAAGCACATAGAATGTCTAAACCCAGAAGTATTATTAGTTGAGAGCTGCTGTCACTGTATGTACAGCAATCCTGTGTTCCCATCTATCCCCTTCCCTGCCTGGGGCCTGGGGAAGGCCCCACTCTCTTCCCTTCAAGTGCTGAAATGTGCCACAGTGAGAAAGGGTAAGGGATGCAGCCAGGTCCCACTTCTCTCTTCCAGCGCATGCTGTGCCCTGCAGGACTCCTTGGCATTCCTCCAAGGAAAGGTGAGAGCAGAGCAGAGGTGACTTGTGATCTGGAGCCATGGGAGAAGTGGGAAGGGGAGACCTGGGGGGGTTCTGCCCTCCAAGAGAGGAACAGAAGATCCTGACGCACAGTACAGCCCTGTGCTAGTTTTGCCACCACCAGGTGGTATTGCCCAGGGGCAGGTCTTCTGAGGGAAAAGGATGAGTCCAGCCAACCCTTGGGGAGAGTTGCACCTAAGAGGGAACCAGCTGGCTGGAGATGCATCTGGAATTACAATCCCATATGTATCACGTGAACCCTCTGTCATGGGGCTATGCAGATATACCCTAAACCTACACAATCCATTGACGAGAGCACTGAGCTGCAAACATTTCTTCTGAATCCAACCCCTCCTTTCAAAATCACTTTTCCTCTTCACCTCTGGAAAGAGGCCAGTCTTCTCTCTTGCAGTGACTTTGTGACCCACAAAATTGGCTCTTTGGTCCTCAAATTCTCCTGCTGTCAGGAGAGCACCCTCTCCCTGACAATTACCCCAAGATCAGCCCGGTTAGCTGATACGCTGGTCTGTTGCGAGCTGGTGGACACGGGCAGTGACAGAGGGGAGGTGGCCCTGCTGCTGTACACCAGAAGCTGTGTTGCTTATGAGGCACATGACAAAATCAGTCCATTAGCAGACTGACAACTTGATGGCCCAGTGACCCCCTAAGGACATGGACCCATGTGGCCTCATGTGCATGGCTGAAGCACCACGAGGGAGGGTCTGGAGAGGCCTGAGATACATTTCCCATTCACCAAGAAAAATTCCAACATTTATGGATAATGAAGTCTTGCAAGCTACAGGGTTGATTACAAACTAAATCCCTTGCTGATTCTTGTAGCTAGGAAACTCTGAGCTGGGGATTCTCCAGAGCACACGGCTCCAAGGGCTAATTTCTCCCAGGAGAGATAGGGACTGGGAGAAGAACTCACATACACAGATTAAATTTCACCCGCTTTTCATTTTTCTTAATAGCAAGATGTGTTTTGTATTTGTTACTTACTTCATGCAGATCTACTCCCATTTTTGTGTGATCCCTCAGAGGCCTTTTTCACTTGCAAACTATTATTGCCTGGTATTTGTCTCCTATGCTAGCTCTTTTGGTCTCCTTTGCATCCATTTCCCTCCAGTGCTGAAGCAGTGAAGAGACAAGGTTAGCACAGACCTGAGTGAGGTGCAAATCTGGGAACCAACCAGTAATGCCTGCTCTGGCAGGAGAGTGAGCTGCAAGTAAATTTTCAACACAACATGGTCATTTTAACATTCACATCAAAACCATTCCAGAGTGTCTCCAGAGCAAAGACTTCAAAGCTCTTTCAGTGAGGCAGTATCACACTCACTTGAGAGAGAAAGTCTGTGAGCAATGAGACAAGATGTTGTACTCATTTGCTGCAGAGCTTGGCCTCAGGATCCTCCTCATCCTCTCAAAACATGAGACTGTGAAATTCTAGGTGTGGTGGAAACACACTGTGGTGGAGACAAATATTTTTTGGAAAAGAAACTTGTTTTTGTCCTTGCTGAAAGTAAGAGTTTTAAAGCAGCAGCAACTGCAAAAAAATGATACAGGAAAGCAAAAATAGCTTCAGTAACATCCTCTTTCTTTTTGTCTGGATTGCTTTTTACAGAGTACCCTTGTGGGCTACATATTAGCAAGGAAAGCCTTAACATTGTCCAACAGGCATAATTTTGCCAGGCAACTCCGTGCATATTTTCTTAATATCCAACATGCTGGAAGCTCTCATGTTTTGCTACTTGTCCACAGCCTTATGTCCCCCTCTAGCTCTTTCCACCTTAATGTAAACATCCAAAAATCAAAAATCATTAGATAAGAAAAAAGTAACCCATCAGCATCAAGCTCTGAGGAACATGGGGAGTGTTTCCACAGTGCAAACTCATCCGTGGACACATATACTGTAAGTGATTAAATGCCTGCCACAATTAAGCCAGAGCCAGATGTTGCTGTGGTGGGGATGGGGCATGTCAGGTGCTCTAGACCATTTGGATCAGATACCACATGGATCTTTGTACATTCAATAAATCAATATTATTTGGGAGAAAAACATGACAAGGTACACACTAAAAAGGCCACACCACAAAGATCGGTTTGTCCACTATTTGAGGTCTGATGGGGATATCTGAGTGCAAAGTCAGACCATGAACCAGAGCAGATCTGCTGGAGGCTGCCAGTGCTCCTGTGACAGGTAACAGAAGGCTGGATCCAGGAAGGCTGTGTCAGAGATGGTGTGCTTGGACCCCTCCCCACAGCATCCCAAAAAGCAGGACAGTCTCCTCTGGGGGTTTCCCTGTCTGAGCTGATGTCTACCTCTTGTTTAGCTGTTGCTGAAGTTCTCAGGGTGGAGAGGCCTGGAGGATTGAGGATTGGCACCCATGGGCCAGAGCCTACTCCATGCTCAGAGGCAAAGAGGGACTGTGTGTGGTTTCTGACCACACCAGGAATATCACACTGCTTCAGATGGGATCCTGGGATGAGCCAAGCACCTCTAATTCCATTTACAGATATCCATCATGTCTCAGAAACAGGCGCCACAGCTGAGAAGATGTACATTAAAGAGACACCCATTACATGACTCATACACAGAATCACATTAATTTAATCAGACGCTAAGAAAAAAAGCCAGAAATTATGCAAGGTTATTGTTCATGCATTTCAGAGCAGCTCACTGATCCTATGGTCCCTGGCACCTGGGGCTCTCAGATTGGGGGACAGATGGATTATGTAGATGAGAACAAATCACATGCTCAGTAGCTGCAGGAAGACACAGGCAGAATTTTCCCTGGAGCTGCTAGAATTAATAGACAACCATCATGGAAAACACACCAAGCAAGATTTTGAGCTGAGAGACTCCAAAATGTTTGGGGAAAACAGCATAGGACTGCAGGCATATGACCTGTTACTGGGATACAGCCCCCGAGTTTGAAATCATTGTAGTTCCTTAAAATCAGCTTCCCTTTCATGGCTCTAAAATATTATTCAGACAGTGAGTACATAATGACTGTGGAAACCCCTCTGCAAATATATGCTTACGTATGTATCTACCTTCATGTGAGGATGAATCACTAAAGTGTGAATATCTTCTGAAATGTTCTTCAAGGCTGCTGCCCTGGATCAGGAGTTAGGAAAGTAAAGGCAGCAACGCTTACACAAAAGGGAATGTGGATCTCCATGACTTTGGGAGGAATTAATGTTTACATGTAGTCTTTGACAGATGGGGATGTTAATGCTTTCATTTTATGGATAAAGAAGAGAGATATTAAATGATTGCTGTGTATTACAGAGTAGTAAAAGCTCTGTCATGAGGATAAAATTCTGGTCTTCCAGGGAAGAAATCTCTTTTCTTGAATTCGAGAGTACAGCCTTTGTGAAATGGATGATTTGCAGAGGGGAGGCTTGTGAGGGCTAACCTAGAGCAGAGGCTAGATGGAGTTAAATAATAAAGTAGGTATTTATTAAAAGGTGTTAATGGATACACCTTGAGCAGTACAGGAGCCCAGCCAGGGCTATACCCAAGATGAAACCCAAAATGGTCACAAAAATGGATGACTGGTCACAAGGTCTCTCACTTTTATAAGTAGCATATTGGAGCTAATTGTCCAATTACAGCTTTAGCTTATGCATCCTTCTTGTTTTCTCTCTTAAGTCCATGTTATTTATGCTCTTTGGCCTGAAATTTGGATCGGTTATCCTCAGTCCCCAGCTAGAGAAGGAATTGTTTTGTTTACCCACTCTGTGAAGAGAGCTTACCATCCCTTAATATGAAGCTCAGAACTACACACTAAAGCAGTACAGAATCCAAAAAATATAAAACTAAAACCTGAGGCATCAAGGCAATAGCAACACTGGCAGCACTCACTTTTGAGGAAGAACTCAGAAGTGAAATAGAGGAAGAATATACAGAAATACAGAGAGAGCAGGTCATAGAATATTGATATTTTAGTGAGATTCATGATTTAAAAAAAACCCCACAACTCTGGGTTTAGAGACAAGGGTTAGCAAGAGCAATAAAACTTCAGATGCATCCCAAAACTGCTCAAGATTGCTTTCTGTGGTGCAGAACACATCCACAAAAGCACATGGTGTTAATTAATCACTGTAATGATCTATGCCTTGATCATCTATCCTTCTTCCTCCTTCACCATCATTACTCACTTCCTATCTGGACACAGCTTGCTTCATGCTTAAATTGCAAACTCTGGCAAAAAAAAAAAAGCTATAGAAATGTCAGGGGATTTTACAGCCAGGATGTTTATGACTGTTGTCAATGTCAATTCATTTGCCTATTCATACCTTCGCTCCTGGAGTAATCGATCCTGCAAAAATGGCTGACAACAAGTGAGTCTGGAGCCCTGCTATGGGGGAAATATGGCAAATTTGCAGTGTCTGTAGCAAAAAAGGAAGCCAGTTCCAAGGGCTTTCAAAAGAGCATCAATTCCCCTTGAAATAACAGGCGGAAATGCACAGAAGAGGAAACGAACACTAGCAAAGGTCACTGCTGTAGGCACTAAAGGTGCCCATGGGCATTGGAAAGAGGAAATTTAAGAAAATGCAAAGAGGGAAAGAGAAGGAGAAAAGGTGTTTCTGGAGGTCACTGCTCAGGTAAAGCAATTGCTAACGCCATGGCCAACACATCAGCAATCTCAGGAAGTTTATAGGATTTGATGCTGCTGTTCCAGAGTAATGAAGTATTCTTGAAAGCCACACCGGTGGCTGATCAGTTTGCTGGTGCTTCTCCTGGCTCTGTGGCAATCTCGGCTGAGATAACCAAAGGCAAACCAGTCTCTGAAATCAGCTTTGTCAACCTGGTTTTATTTGGGTGCTTTGAAAACATTCCGAATCAGGTCAGATTCAGTAGCAGCTGCTGGGATTTTAAAAAATGCTCTGTTAGCACTGACCTACCAAGGAAAACAAACAAAAAAAAAGGCTTGTGCTCTTGCTTGTGCTTTTATTTCTGTATAAAAACAAGGCATAAGAGGATTTGGACTGCTTCTTATAGCTCTAAAAGAAAAATATATTTAAAATATCGACTTTGGCTTTCACTATTTTTGCTGAAGAATTTGCAGAATGTCTCATATAGTGCTTGCCCATCTCTTAGCTGGGCAAGATGGCAGAATTATCCAACCATTTAACATGAATATGTTTTCTCCTACATATTTGAAGGCATTTCAATGAAACAGAATAAAATTCCCCAAAGGACATGAATAGTCTTAACGAAAAACTGTTACTCCTCTCAGCAAAGCAGATTTCATAGGTATCTGTATTCTGCCAGTTATCCAGCGAGTCTATTAACTCCAAGCCCTGGAGTTATTATAAAAAGAAAATAAGGGGGTATTATTGGATAAAGAGGGAGAAACCTCTTAGGCCTGCTCCGTGCAGCATAAACAAGGGAAGAAAGCAAACATAATTCTTGCTTCCTCTTGACAGGACACCCTTAGATGGAGCTCAAGACATTTACTAAAGATGAGATATAGGGGAAAAAGTGGGTCAGAGCCTGAGAAGGAAAGAAAAAAGAGGGTAATTTCCATTATGGTCTGAATTTAGACCTCTGTTGTCTTCACTTTTTGTACATGACTGACAAAAATGATCCTATGGCCTTTTGCAGCTATTGTTGAAACAAGAAGTGGAGCCATAACTGCTGCACCGAGGTTGCCCAGAGTGAAATTCAACAGGATGCTGATCTTGCTAACAAATGGCAAGTGAAGCTGAATATTAAATGAAACGTTCATTTAAAAACTCCCAAAGCAAACAATAAATGCTCTATACATCTAGGCTGAATGTGATCAGAGCATGACAGCTGAAAGGCCACTGCACAAAAGACAGGCTGTAAAATGATGTGTATCAACTGACTAACAAAAGCTCAAATGCAGAAGGCACAAAAGAAGAGAACTCAGAGGAAATCATCGATTTTAGTGTAAAATCTCTGTTTGTACATTTTAATGTTGAGAATTACATTTCAAAACATGAAATTAATGCACTTACCCTGATGGAACTACTTCCGTGGTTTTCCTGCACCTCCCGTGCCAGGACACAGAGGGCCAAATTCTGCCTGTGGGTACAGGACTAGGTTACATCACTGAAATACTGATGGTCTATGGTGCTCCTTTATAATGGAAATCAACATATAATGGCCAGGCTACCCTCATTTCTCCAGTTTTTTGTTTTTCAGGCAAGTTTAAAGCCTCTGAGCACAGCACAGGGCAGTCTGTCTGCAGCAGGCTCACTGCAGCAGGATCGCTGAAGCACTCCACAGCTCTAAAACCAGATAACCCAGGATCTGAGGGGCAAAAGAAAAAACCCAGACAAGCTCAGCACTTCTTGGATGGCTGTTGAGGGGGAAGAAAAATAAGTGGTCTGAGAAATAATTAGACAAGAACGACCTAAGCTGAGAGAAAGAGTTTGGCCCAGCATGGATATTAAGTAAAATCCATGCTCCTGCAAGCCAAGAAAGGTCTGGCAGTGCCTGGAGTATCACCAGAGAGCTGCATTCTTCCAGATTTGCATTACAATTGATTTCTGAGCATAACTCACTGATTCAAGCAGACTCTTTTTGGACAGACATAGCACTCAGGCAGACTTACTAGCAGTGGAGAGGTAAATAGCTGTATTTCCACCACCCAAGGCCTTCCTTTGCATCCTCCTCCCTTGTGCTCCTGCACTGCACCCTTGGCAATACAGAAGGCTGCCTGTGGCTTGGCAGGGCAGTTTCCCTCCAGCAAGCTCGGGAGAAGCCACAGCACTGCAGAGCAACCAGGCAGAGCAGTCTTCACATCGGGGCCCACCACTCAGCCACCCCAGCAAACCACCCCAGCAAAGCCTCTCCCACCCATGAGGTGATCTTGTCAGGGGGGCCAGCACGGGATGGGAGCTGCCCCCAGGAAGGGATTTGGGCCCCTCTGTGCACCTGGGCTGCATATTCCTCCTCTGCATGGATTGCAAAGCACAAAGAGCCAGGCAGGATCGTGGCAAATCATCCCATCCTCTCCAGGCTGGACATCACAGGGGACAACTGGAGAGTGTCATGACTCATTCCAGACTCTTCCTCAACAGCTGCTGGAGATAATGGCAAGAGCTGCACTAATTGAAAAAACAAGTGGGAAGATTCATCTTGAAAGACTCATTCTCTTCCCAGCCTCATGTTCAATACAGATGCTAAACACCAAACACACTGCACGGGACTGCTACCTGTATGCAAACTGCAGGAGTGGGAATTTAGCCACAAGCAGGCAGAAGAGCCCCCAACTAAGAAGAGTTTAACTAGATGAGCATTTTTTTTCCACATTCAGAAACTCCTTTTCCCCATTGCAAAATCCATTATTAATTCCCCATCACACCTCCCTCTGCAGCTTCTGCCCGACAAGCCTTTGAACTCCTCCCGACCCCCCGAAGATTTATTCTCTGCCAACACCCCTTGGAGATGTGCGGGAACGAGCGCTGGGTGCGTGCACAGTGCAGGGCTCTGGCAGCATTAGGAGAAGGCAGCAGCACGGCCAGGCCCTAGGGAGGAGCATCCGCCAGGGAGTGACCGGCTCAGCAAGGCAGGAGGCGGCAGCTTGAGCACAGAGCCGGTCTGCCCTCGTCTGCCACCCCTCCTGCCGTGCCAGCTGCCCAGAGTCAGCTCCCAGGGTCTGGCTCCTGCCTGCAGGCGAGGAAAGAAACGCTGCCAAACCCTTCCCTGACACTTCCTCCTGGGCTGTGGGTGCTGCCTGCACTCTGTGGGGACACCTATTAATAAGTGTTCAGTGCTTGAACACGTTTAGCAAATCAGCTACAAGTCAAAATAGTTTTATATGAAAGGATGCTTTTCTGCCTTTGACAAGGAGACACGGTGGCATGTGTGCTCTTCCTGCTCGGCTCAGAAACAGCAGCAGGAGCAGAGCTGGTGCTGGTAGCATGGCAGGGCAGCAGTGTATTTTATTAACGTGGCATTGATTAATTCTGTGTGAAATTTTCTCAAAAGTGCACTTGAAATGCATCAAAACTTAAAAAGAGATGGGACCACCAGCAGACAGTTGTGTGGACACAGAAATACTGTAGGATGTTGGACAAACTGGGGTTGTGTAGGTGCCAGTCTAAAGGTTACCACTCCTAGCTCTTACGCAGGGCACGGTTACGCCAGGAGCTACGGAGTCATCTCCCTCAGGTTCTCTGGGGTGGAAGCTCCTATGGCCACAGGTCACCTCCAGCCAGATTCCTAATCCTAGCAAAGTTACTTTGTCATACAACAGGGTCCTAATACCTGAGTTTCTGTAGCCTTTATATCTAATGCAGTAGCTCTTCAATGGCTTGCAAGCTGGGTGAACACAGGCTCTAAAAAAACCCAATTTTGTTTGTTGGAAATGAGAAATTGAAGTCATGGCTGGCAAGTCAAACAGTGGATACCACAATTCCCTGAGTCTCTGGTGGAGCAGGTTAAATGGGGACGTGTTTTTGCATCAACTTTTTTGTCCCAGGGCAAGTAGATTTTCCCAAAAGATACTTTCGTCATCTCCCACATGTTTTGTGGAATGTTTCTGCGGTGTTCAGGAGAATTTAGACCTGTTGTAGAATAAGTGTGATCTCTCAGGTGACATTTGGGATTTGCATTAGAGGCGATTAGTCACTAGATGAGAGAAAAAGATTTAGATTGAGTCCTGCTGTGGTCCTTGGCTGGCTACTGGCAGCTGCCTTGCAACAGACAGCCTGTGTGCTGGGAGCTGCTCAGACAGACAGGGCCACCTGTAAAACCAGCAGTGAAGCCCTTAGGTCATGCTGCTTTACACCAGCCGTAGCCCTGAAGAGAAAGTGAGTTTGTACAAAGGCCAAAGTATAACTCATGTGGCAGGAGGGCGTTGAAAACACCTCTGACCTGGCTGAGTAGTAACTTGCATGGTGATAGGGATGCCAAAGATTGGTGATGTTTGGCCACGAAGAGAGATCTCTGGAGAGGTATGGCGATGTTTCAAATCATCTACAGCTGGCACTAATGTTAAGGAATAGAGCTATCAGGGAACACTTCCCAAACCAGTGCACTGGTTCCTCTTTAGCCCTCTTACAGAGTGATTGCAGAGCTCCCACCACAGGGGAATGGCTCACATCTCTCCAACTGCTTCTAATCCAGTCTCAAACTTTAATTTGCAGCAGCAGCAGAAGCTGTCCAGGTTTCCCCCATTTGTAGGGTTTATAGCTGTGAGTGTCATTAACCTAATAGGTCCCTGCACATATTTACCCAAACCACCTGTGAGGGATGAGAGCAAAGTGAGACATCAGAGGAGGTGCCGAGGTCAGCTGGGATGCCCAGCTGCTTCCTTACGGATGAGTTGACCCATGACAGCGGCACGAGCTGACAGGAGAGCACAGCACCGGAGATTAATTGCTTCTAATGAGAACCACTGCAGCCCACAGAGAAGGATGAACACAGGACTGCCTCAGAAACTACAGCACTTTAACCCTCTGTGGTGTGAGACTGCACATCAGAGCTTTTTGGGCACCACATTGACAGCCTGAAAGGGAGAGAGGGTTTCTGCATGGTCTGTTGCCCTCAGAAAGTGAAAAGGAGAGATCCAGCTCAACTTGCTTGGCCACAGCACTGTGCAAAACACTGGTCCCACCACAAGCTTCTAAAGCCAGCATGAATTTGTTTAAATCTTCCCTTTCAGTACAGAGTTATTTTCTAATCTTTCTGCAGCATCCCTGTTCCCTCATCATTTGTCCTGCTCCAGGACAGACTGCAGCAGCTCTGCCAGCTAGGACTGCTCGCACTCTGGGGTAAATTAGGGGTAACTCCATGGAACTTCAGAAGTGCAGGCTGTATTTGCACCTCTGGGAAGGAGCCTGAGCTTGGATATCTGTCATCTATCTGGAAGAGCTCTATGAAGTGACTCTCTCTCTCTCTCTGCATAGCCCACCCCCCCCACCACTTTCTTGCTTCTCCCTTTATGCAGCACTTTCTTTGTCAGTACATCTTTTAATAAAAAATTAAAAAACAAAACCCAGAAATAGAGCATTCCTGCCTTCAGGCAGCTATCTGGGGCAGCCATGAAAATAACAGCAACCACTGGGTAGCTCAGGGTTTAGATCAGGTCGGCAGCCCAAGGTCAGCTACCAGTTCTCTTTTAGGCAATTTCTGCAGGGTTCATCAGCCTTGCCATTGGGTCTGTCCGGGTTCATCAGGTCAGTGCACAGAAGCACACAAACTATTCCTGTGCCACCATCCCATTGAAAAATCTCCTCTGCACTTCCAGTGGAAGCAGGGAGAGGAGACAGCATGGCTTTGTACACACAGGAGGAAAGCTGTCGATCAGCAGGTATCAGATCCATTTGCAGGGCTCGTGCCCTGGCACGTGTGTCCAGGCTGGGCTTGGCTGCCCCGGAGCTGGCACGCTGCCGCTGAGCCAACTGGAGCAGGGGAAGAGCCTTGCTGGGAAAAGGTGCCTGGGCTAGGAGGACCAGCTCTCTCAGTGGCTGTCCAACCACACTGACGTGAAATAGAGGGAGAGAAGCAAACGAGCTGCAGGTTTCCCCAAAATGAGGATTTTCAGCAGGGGACAGAGGGAAAAACAAGCAACTTGATCATTTGGTCAGTCTTAGCTGGAAAAAGAAACTGTGGAAGAAAAAATCGGTCATTGACTTGTGACAGTCTGGTGGAAAATCACTAAGGCTTTTGCAGGCTGTTTTCATGTCAGAACTGACCTAGTTTTTAAAATGCTAAAGAGGTGGGGGCGTACTAAGCTACAGAAGAATCTAACTATCCCAGGCCAAGCAGAACTATAAGCTGGGGAAGATTTTCTCAAGTCAGTCCAGACTGAATTTTTTGGGAAGCTGTAGCTAGTGGGTCTTGCTTTGCCTTTGGGGACACGGGCAGATCTTTTCTGGAGAGCAGGAATGGGTGATGGTCAGGAGCCCTAGGGAGAGAGAGGATGAGCACTGCGTGAGCCACCCAACAGCTGGTAGTGGGCAGATATAGGTCACTTAGAGGCTGGTGAAAACAGAGCCCACTAATTAGGGCACCAAATCACTCACTAACCATAGAAAAGAGATCAATCTGCTTGGTGACATGAAAAAACCTGAAGGCTTGCGCTGTGCTGTTCATTTGGGCACATTCACCATCTCTATGATCAAAGACACAAGACTAAGAAATGCTTTTCTAGAAACCCTCAAGTTACAAGTGTTTCAAACAACTTTGCACAATTCAACAATTGCTCCATAAATCTTTCCTAAGGATTTTCGTCTTGGATAGGAGACTTGGTATTGTTATTAATGTTTTTCTGAAAACAGGAGAGGATGTTTATTCCACCTGGCTGCTTTTATACTCTGAGACCATGTTTCATGGAATGACAGGAACTGTAGTTTACCTATTCTTTAAGGGTTTCTACTGAACATACCCTAAACCATATAAGCTAAAAAACTATTCCATTTGGAACATTTATTTTTAGAACATTTAAATAATGAAACAAGCAAAAATAAATATTTACTTATTTTATATACTTTTTTACAAATATAGGAATCATGTTCACACATGTATAAGAATGTTTAAATCAATGTTTCAGTGTTGAAGTAATTCAACTCCAAGCTGTAACATATGCTTTAATAAGTAATATAACATAAAATTATTTTTACTAAAATAAAATTATGTATAAAACTAGTATTTTAAAATAGTTGAAGTCCTTCCTCTAGTGATAAAACCTGCATATTTTTGGGTCAGTTTACAGGGTGTTGTCCTCTTTTCAAGAAACTGCTGCTCTGGAGCATCCTAAGCTCATTCTTATTGTAGAAGGTGGTAGTAAAAATGAAGTATACTATTGCATACCTTGGATTTCATTTTAAAATGTATCTTATAATACAGTTTCCAAGGGAAAAAAACCACATGAAAATGTTACTTGTGAGAGGAGCTGTATAACTGAGCTTGTTTTGGTTTGTTGGGGTTTTTTTCCCATGTATTTCTGATAAAGAATGTGCTTTTAAGAAACTACCAGGCTAACGTGTGGACAGGGGAAAATGTCCTCCTACAATAAATGAGAATTCTCTCATTAGCAAACGGCTTGAGTGCTACTATAAGGCCTTAGTGCAGCTGGCACAGTTCCTAAGAATAGAATTACTCATTGCCATGGTTACCCATGCTGGAAATATTACCCTTTGCAATCATTGTAAACAAAGATCCTTTCACAACAGTGTAAAAATTAGAGCGCTTCAAGAAATTAAAGGAAATTATAAATTGTACAGCAGTTGAAGTTATGCCTTGTAAGCACTGTAGCTTTTCTAACCCATGAGGGGTTCAAAAACCCTCTGCAGAGATCTGATCTCCTCCCAGCCTGAGCAATGTGTGAAGATCTCACCCATCACATCTGAGAGCAGGGTCAGAGCCTGAGAGCCAGAGTGCCTGTGTAGCACACAAGCCCTTCTGCGTGTCACGGGTCCTCACTGGAAGCGTGCTGTAAAAGCCACTCAAAAGGGGCTGGTCAGGGGAAGGCAACAGTGGGAAGTTATCACACGTGTCACCCATGGAGCTCTCCAGATGAAGGGTAGCGTGGACCTAGCTTGCATCAAACCTTTGAGTCATGGAGGAGAGCAATCTCTGGAGCTGGCACAAGCTTGGACAGAAACAGCAGTCACAAACTGGACTAATCTGCTTCACCACACTTGAATAGCTGGAGCAGAAGGTATTCCAGCAAATGACACTTGTACTGTGCAAATGCCCAGCTCGGAGGTGCGTTTGTTTACACGCAAGCAGGCAGCAGGGGAGTGGGAGAAGCAGGACTAAAACTCAGGCATTCTTTGGTCCTGCAAGTGCCTATTTCAGCTGGACACATTTCCTCAGGGTGGGCTCAGATTCTCCAGATTCCTATGCCTTCCTTCTGTGTGGTCTGTTGGCACTCTGGGGCTGTGGCTCCAGCACATGCAACTTGGAGAGGCTCTCATCCTGCTGGCAGTTCACAGTGGAGTATGAAGACATCCTAAATAAAACGCTTGCAGTGGTGCAAAATTTAAAGAATTTGGCGACATGAAACATTTCCCCTGGAAGGCTGCCAATCCCCATTTAGATGTGGAAAAAGCAAAGGTGTGTGTTTCTGCACTGAAGGTCATAGGAGGACATCTCTGAAAGGATATCACAGCCTGACCCCAATTCTCTGCCCTATTCTGCAGCCATTCTCCTTCCTGATCCATGTTAAACAGCCCCACAGCAGTGCCGGGGAGCCTGGAGAAGCCCTGCAGAAAAGCCCTAGGGAGGAAAGAGTAAGTTCAGTGACGCAGAACAAGACAAGGAAACAAGCAGCCTACAAACCTCAGCAAAGTGGTCCTTACCTCTGCTGGGCAGCTGGGGCATGGCAGAGCATTAGCAATCCTTGCTGTGTGGGAGCATTTCTGCAGTGGGGAGGTCTGACAGGCCACAGGAGCTGAAGGTTGGTAACCTCTGGAGGAAGCTCCTGCACATCATCCAACTGGAAAAAAACAGATGTGACAAGATAACATTGAAATGGAATCCCAAGGGGGAAAGAGAAATTGGGGAGCTTGTTAAGAACCCTGCTGCCATCTGGAAGGCAGGAAGGGTCAGGCATCTGTGAGAAAGTGGCATCTCAGGGAGGAGCCTGGGTGCTCGCAGCTGGCACTGCATGATGAAAGGATGGGGAGTAGCTGATGGGCCTGTCCTGCCCTGGAAATTAGATCTGAGGGTGAAAAGAAGGTTGGTTTTCATTTTCCCAAGACTTCAGGGTATGTAGCAGAATCTAAAATAATCACCTTGTGCTGATTGTTGTCCTTGGCAGGAACAGTAACTTTGTGGCCCAAAGGGTTTAATTGAAGATAGAACGGGGGGAAATGGGAACACATTGGGCTCTTGATTTGCTAATAGGAGCCTTTTGTGCTGTTTATTGGTTCAGAGCCGTCTCCTAGGTCTTCACCCTTTACTCCTTAGTTGCCATGAAAACATTTGGTCTTCCTCGACTATGCTTTTTTTTTTTTTCCAGAGGTAAGAGCCGTTCTTTTTGAGCTTCCTCTAAGCTCCCATGATTGGTGCTAAATCTGGGGCATGGAGAGAGAAGAGGAGGCCTATGCCATGGTAACAGATGCCTTTGAATTAGTAACTGGTTTTCTAGTAACTGATATTTTCTGTAATTCAGCCCAATGAACACCAGCTTAACACTGGCCTTCTCTTATGGAAATGAAGGACAAAAGGCTTTTGCTTTGGGTTAGCCATGTAAATCCTCCGATGAAGCCTATTCTACCAGAAGGGTAGTAAAAGGCTGTGCTATAAATAGTGCTGTGTGTTTGCCTGTGCTGAGACAGAAATGTAAGGATTCATAGCTCAGACTGCGGACCCCAGTCGTTTCAGAGCCAGGGGCTGACATTTGCCTTTATGCTTGTGCTCTGATGTCTGTTTTGTTTTCCAATACAGTCATTTATTTTAAATTGGTCTGAATACGTTACATCTTGAGAAAGAATTAAGATCTGGCATAGACAAGTTAACTTGTCTCTGTAATCTCTTCCAACTGTTTTTCCATAAAACATGCGGATTTATGGTGTTTTCTATCAGACCACAGGAAAAAAGCTCAAGCAAATTTAACAGCGTGTAGTGATGATAGACGCAAATATGTTAAGCCCCTGAGAAAGCAGTGATAGGCAGCTCAGCAAAGGTTACAAGCAACATTTCTGCAGTTGCTGCATAGGAGCATTTCTTACTGATTTGAATGAAGCTGTTCAGACACAGCAGCTGCATAATCAGAACACTAAATCTGGTATGATAATGACTGGAAGTGGTCTAATTGGGAGGATCAAAAACTTAATTAGTTAACAGGGGGGAAAAAGACATCTATAAGAAAAAGAGTAGCAAGGGTGGTTTCTTCACTATAAGTGCTGCATTTTTGTGTAATTTGTTATCTGTCAGTAAACAAAATCTATTAGTGCAGAAAGTGAAAGGTAGAAAGTCAGAGAAAGACAGATGTAGATTCAATATATCCCAGCTGTAAAGATAGACCAAACATAGCTAAATCCTTATCTGTCTGTATTTTTCCTTAATAACTACTCAGAATAACCCTTTTGGTTGTTTTCAAAGTTTTTCTGATTCTCTACATTACTTTAGTAGAACAGATGATTTTTTTCACGTCCACTTTGGATTGTGATCAGTATCTTCACAACCATAGTCAAAAGGAGGTTTTTCACTACTCATGTTTATTAAGACATATTTACCTTTATTTATTCAAATGTATTTCCTTGCAAAATTAGGCTGTGTTTTTGTCTTTCCAGGTGAACAAATGAAGCCAGGCAGGAATGAAACACATTTGCTTTACATGACATACATAATTTCTGTCCTTAAAATACTGTTTGGTCATGAGATTTCTGCTTTCTTTGCATTCCTCATGTTACCCTGCATGTTCCCAGCTCCATGCAAGGAGCTCAGCACCATTTGTTCCCACACTAGCCTACAACTGAATATGCTCTTGAAGCACGTTGAGCCACATCAGTGCCCTGGAGGCAACCATCTCCCTGTGAAGCAAAGGAGGACACTGCTGCCTGCAAGGCTTCTGGCTGGTCCAGGTTTACTGCCTCAACCTCTCCTATCACCTCCATGATTCTACCCAGGCAACTTCTGCTCATTCAAGACCCCAGAGAATCTTTATTCAAGTCTCTTCTCTGTCCAAGGGACTTAAGAGTTTCAAGTGACACGAGCAGAAGGCTGATGAGTCCAGAGGAAGAGCCTATCCATGACTCCTGGGAGAACAGACCTAGCCATGCAATGCTTTTGAGCCTGCTCAGTGCAAGCACTTAAGTGATAGTGAAATTTAATCATAAAACTTCAGACCACAGGTTCTGAGCAGCAGCACCACGGAGTGCAGCTCATTTTGTGGATGCTACTTTAAAATGTGGAATCTGCAGACTTCTGTAAGTTGGAAAGGAAGCAGTGGAAGAAGGACTCAGACCTTCCTGGTCCAGGACAGCACTCAATCAGAAGGCACAAGCCCTCCCTCCCCTTCTGGTAGCACCCTTTGCTCAAGGTCACCTTTCCCCCGACATTCACCTGGGGGTGCTGCACAGAGGCACTTTGTGGGGACTTTGCATAAGGATGAAGCATCAACATGGGTCATTTGTTAGTCTTTTCAGTAGCTGCAGGGAGCTGTAATTAAGAGACTCATTGCATTTGTCCTAAGGTGGAAAATATACATATAATGATCAAGGACAAGTCTCCTTCATTAGACAGAACAGGAGATCTCCTGTTCCCGAGGTCTAAGTGAATACCTGACCCAAGTGCTAAGGGTCTTTGCAGAGCATAAACAGTGATGTCATTAGAGATGAAGCAGTTTCTTGGTCCTTGGCTGCCCTAGGAGCATCCATGGCTGCTGAAATAACCCTTTGAAGAACTTTGGAGCCTCCTCCCCAACCCCCTCAGGGCACTGTGGAATGGTTTTAATAGAAAGCAGACATGCAATGTGGTAGGTAGGAGCAGGCGTCTGCTTGATGTGAGCTCCTAGTAAACAACTCCTGTACAATGACTTTGAAAGGGAAAAATACCATGATTCAAGAGGAAATTTTTAAAATTAGACAAGTACTTACTCATGGTCAGTTGACTGGTCCATTAGACTTGCCAACACTCCTTACCAATTGTTTAGAGTCTAGAATATTATCTTCATTGCTTGGTAGATTTTGGATGGAGCATTCACCTTCAATGTATGGGTCACAGAGAGATTTCCAGGTCATCACTCTCATTGCAAACACTTTTCCAGTAAGATGGCCTTGCAAGTCAGAGAGATGTATTTTTGGGAATGATTGATTTTGGTTTGAATCAGGAAGGGACTTTTAGCTCAATATTAGAAACTTCATTTTGATTTAAAAAAAAATTGCGCTAAGTCTTGTTTAAAGAGATTTTTCAATTATTTTCTATCACAGTGGATCTGCCAGGTTAATGTAGTCTCGTTTGTGGAAGCTGTTAACAGCTCCATTACACAGATCCACAGTTATCAAGGTTCATGAAGTTGCTGTACATTTGGCCTGCCCTTCATTGAAACCCCTTTGTCCCCCAAAATCCCAGTTGCTGTACTTGGACAAAAGCAAGGTAATCACAGGCAATCTGTATGGCAGCAAATTTAAACCACAACTCTTCTGCTTTCAGATGCATAGGATAAAAGACGGGAATGTGCAATAGGGTACACAGGCTGAGAAGGCTTGAATGTAAAACTGTTTGTGCACTAAATCACCGGGAAAACATTTCTTCAGCCTCGTTCCAACTACTGGAAAGAGGAGTTATGCTTTTGTGAGCATAGGATCAGTTGTGTCACTGTGTCCTGCTCCTTACTAGCATTAACGAGCTTTTCGCGCCTTTTGCTTTGTTGTTCCTCAAAAACTATTGAGCAGGTTTTATTCCAGTTCTTACTCTGGCTGGCTCAGTATATGCCATGGGAGAACCTTGAGTGAGGCAGTGCTACTTAGCTTGGCAAAGCAAATAAACCTAAGGATTGAAACTTGACTGATGCAAATGCTTTATGCATGTTCAAAATGCAAGAAATTTAGAGAAATTTGCAAACCAGAGGTTCTAATAAATGTAATTTAATAGTCATGGAAAGGAAGAGACGTTTTAAAGGTGGGAAATGTAGCTTACTGCAGACTGCATTTTCTAACTGTCACACCAAAACTGTATCTCCAAAGTCAATTTGTGCCAAAAGAACAAGCTTCCCCACTTGCTTCTCAACCAGCGGAATCAGAAAGCAAAGCTGATTTGAAAAACAAAATAAAAACTCAGTCCATTTCATTATGTAAGTGGTTTAAAGGAGAAAAAAAATCCAAAACCAAACAAAACCCACATGCTGATTAAGCAGAAGACCAGAACTCTCATTTCTGAAAGTTCTCCTTTAAGTAACAAATTCAGTTTAGCTATTCTATGATGTTATTAGTAAAACTGCTAAAGGCATTTCTACATAAAAATGAAATTGCACACATGCCCAAGTGTTCTCTTTTATGCTATTTTGGTGACATAACTGCCTAGTGTTTTCTTTGAAAAGCCTAGTATTTTCCAGGGTGCTCGATAGATTGGCTCTAACTTGAACATCAAAAAGTAACCTTCACATTCATCAATGAAAAGTGACAACTGATTTTATTGACTGTTTTCATTATAACACATGACAGTGGGAATATTTTTCACTGTTAAGATTTTTGAATGGAAGAAAAGTGCAGTTAGTCTGAGTTCCTTACATTCATTAGAAGCAAGACTATTGAAACCATCAACATTTACAATGACACATAAGCAAACACCAGAATCAGTGCCAATAAATACACAGAGTACCAAAATAAATATTTACAGAATTAAAAATATAACAAACACTAATTAGTATATCCTTGTGAATTGCCAGGGAAGAAAGACACCTATTGCTATCAGTTAGGCTGTAAATACATTAAGAATACAGTGATTTGAGGAGACGTGTACTCATCAAAGTTTGTAGAGTTGGAAAGGAGCAGAGTGTGTCTAACAGTCTCTTATAAAAACAGCCCTCCGGAATGCTGTGAGCTTTCATTAAGAAAAAGTTGGTACATACAGACCCAGAGGATTATTACCAAACCTTTTAGATGAAAAGAGCGGGGAGTTCTGGCTTTACTTACTCATTATCTCAAATAGGTCGTACACTACCTTAAGGAGGTGCTGAGACAAAAAAATACAAGGAAATATTGTAATTAACAGTAATCTGTCAGCTATATCCCATCTTACAGAAACAGGCTGAGTGACCTCTAACAGGACACACACGTCCCCTTCAGCATGCAGGAAGCACCAAGAGCATTGGTTTGTCTGACACACTCCCTGCTACCCTTTTCTCAGGCACACCACGATGCTTAAGCAGAGTTGGGCTGTCATAAAAGACTACAGTCATGGTTTATTGTATTTTCCATCACCCACATTCATACCTCATCTCCCATTTACAGGACCACAACACCGGTCTTCAACATCAGAACTTTTCTGAGACAGAGTCTATTAACAAACAGAGCAAGGAAAATTCAGATGGAGCCAGGTTATGGGATCTTCATTCAATAAAAACCAACAGCACTTACAGATCCACTGATATCAGACAGAATACTGGTGGAACGAGATATTGTCTAGCTGTTAAAATTTCACCCATGATAGAGGATTTATTTTAATTTCACAAAAAAGGAACAGCTTTAGTCTTGCTCCCCCTTTAGAAAAGCAGGATAATATTGCTTAGTACTTGCTGCTGCTGCACAGTATGTCTTACACTCCCTCCCCACTTGTCCTTGGGCTGCAAGGGTACAGCCAGAGCTCACCTCTCTGCCCAGGGCTTGGGTCTTTGCATCTTCCTGGCAAAATGAGGGTGGAAGAGCAGTGAGATGCCATAGGCCAGTGCTGGGCTACAGAGGGTTTGTGGATGTTTCTGTGCTGAAACTGACTTTAGAAAGTAAGACACTGGGCACTGCTCAGGTGTTGATGAGAGCAGTCACATAGTAGTCCACCTCTAGGAGCAATGGCTTCAGCACACCCAAGCTCACACTGGCACTTCACCCAGTGTAACATAACAACCTGAGCATCAGTGCAAGAAAGAAAGGATACAGGGGTTTTTTTTGGCATATATGTAACTCTTTTTCCACAAGAACAAGAGGTCCAGGCCTTGCTTTCAGCCCGTCTCCCAGATGCCCTATCAGCCCTTCCACCCCAGCACAGCACCACCACCCTGCCTTTTCCTGCTGCTGTCCAGGGCTGGCACCTACACATGGCAACACCTTGCACCGCTCTGCTGGCACCACATGGCGAGGTCACATAGCAAATTCTGCTGGTGACTTGGGGTGCCCTGCTACCCCTGTCCACAGGCTGCAGGTGAGCTGGGACACACCTTCCCCTCTGCTGCCATTAACCAAGAATTACATTTTAAGGTCAGCCTTAGTTCAAAGCAGATACAACCAATTTTCTTTTACAAGCACATTATGTTCAAATCTTCCAATGCATCTGCATAAAAAGCCCATGGAAACAACCTGATACTGATTTAGCAACTGTTTTGATGCAGCATCTTCCAAAATAATAAAAATCCATTAAAGATCTTACCATTCAGTCCCCACATACCTTCTCCCTGATGACATATTAAAATGTGGCTGTGCAATAATTAAAGGGAGGCTTCATTAGTTACCATATCGAAAACATGAACAGTGACAAAATAAGCAGGGGGTTTAGAGCTCTGGAAAGAAGCTGGTCCTGTTTTTGCTATCAAGAGTTAAATTAAGGAAGGCAGTGATTGTGTTAGCTGTAATTTAAACATGCTGAGCACTGGAGTTATGTGCAGGAGTGCAGCTTGTTAAGATGAAAAACAATGAAAAGGCATGTTTTGCATTCAGATCAGTGAAAACACTATCATAGTAATATAAAAGACTTCACAAACACCTGAATAATGTTAATCTTAAAAAAAAAAAAGAAGGAAGACTTGTTTAAGAAACACTTTTTATTTCCTTAAGATTAAGAGATTAAGGACCTCTGCCAGTTCTTACTGGAGTCAGTGGAAGTTTTGCCACTGGAGAACCGGACCCTGGCAGGAGATTGTCCTGCTGGCAAATGCCAGTTTCCTAGCTTTGTGGCCATAGCTGGATTAGCTTTTATTGCAGAGCATTGCTTGGATGTGATGTCAAAGTAGACAAAGCAATCTTCTTTCAGCCATTGCTACAAGAAGCCTTTCAGCCAGGCAGTTTAAATTCCTTGCCCTGTGAGGTGCTTAACCTTTTCCTCTCTGTACTACAACTTTGGCTCTATTTATTTAAGTATATGCAGAAAGGAAAAAGGAAAGCAAAGATAAAATCTGGGCACAGTCTCCATAACAAACAGCTCCTGGGCTTTCCTACAAGAGTGACCTGCTTCCCTGCCACATTTACTAAATTGTTCACAACAGGAAAGTGGAGGAATGTATTCCATGCTATGCAAAATATCATTTAACATCCTCACCCATGTGCATGAGATCACACAGCAGACATCTCCATTTTAAATATCTTTGCCACTTATTCTAAGGGGGTTTAATTTTTTCAAGACCAAGAAGTAGAGACAAAGATCTCCTGAGGAGGAGGCATAGTGGCAGCAGCTCGTCTTTTCTGGTGCTGGAAGGCTATATCAAAAATCTGTTTCCCAAGCAACTGCAGTATGGCTGAGAAGGAATGAGAGACATAGAGGGGAAAAAAAAACCCAACATCCTAGGAAATAGTACTCACTGTTTTGGGTGGAGAAGCCTTCTAAGGCAAGAAGAGTTTTAACAACCTGCTTTTGCAGAAATCAAGGCCCCCATGATGTGGCTCAAGTGGTTATAGCTATTATTCCTTTGCATATGACAAGTTCTTCCATTTCTCTCTACATGAAATGGACCTAGGAAACACCAAATCAGTACTGAATGTTCCTACCCGAGATTCTTGCAAGGAAGACAAGGTACAAACTAATGATGAGTAAAAAATTCCTGTGAGCTAAATTTTAAAAAATTGTCCCCTGAAAACAAACAGCAAGACAGACTGATGCCTCCTGCTCACAGTAAACAGCACGTGGACTCAGGACAAGGGAATCCTATCATCCCATCCCTCAGTGGGAGGGAGGGATGTTCAGCGGGAACCCGTCCCAGGCCACTGGGGACAGCTGACAGTGTATTCTTAGCACTGAATCTCAGAAGAGTCAGTTGTTGGGCAGTTCTGCTCAGACACGTGGGGTTATGTCACCATAATAAAAACATAAACAAAGGAGGGGGGGGAAAGAAAAGACAAAATGAAAACCAAAAACAAATCCTGCAGAAGCTGTCGTGTGAACTCTGCCAAGACTCATTTCTGCATTGTCTCTGAGTTGGTGTCAATTTGTTTTTCCAAGACAGAAGCCCCAGCCTTTCATACCAGTAACTATGAAAATACATTTTCAGGCCGCCTTGCCTAGAATCCCCCCATTGTGGCTGTTGGATAACCATCTGTCCTGTAAGTGGCTATTGTTACTGTGATCTGTCCCTTTCATACCATTATCTTCCTGAAAAGCCTTTCCTGAAAGTAGTCCATTAGAGCAGGAAAAGAAAAACCTCAGTGCACGGCCACGCAGCAGAATCAATGGCTCCCTTTGATCTGAAAGTTCAGTCAGCACTACAAATTTAAGAAACAACAAGGTTTTGCTTTGCTAAGCAAAGCCTGTTAATTTGGCTCATCTGCACTCATTGCATCTTACTGAAAATGCCATCTGTATCAGATGTTTTAAGACTTTGGTGCAATATTCACTTAGCTTAGAGAAATAATTTTGTAAGATTCATTAAAAAATAATCAGTGAATTAATTTTCATAGTGTACATCTGCGCACGTAATTTTTAAAATTCAATCCTCTACTACCCTGAATGGTGGTGAGGATATTCACAGTGGATGAATAAAATGCTGGTTACTGATGGAGTAAGACTGAACATAGTTTTTTCTTATTCTAGTCATGGAATTTCCTCTGAAATCTACTATGAATGTTTGAGTCCTATTACTGCCAAGAGCAAAATGCATATGCACTACATGGGAAATAAAACCTTTTATGTCTGTTGCAGGCCACACATTTAGTACTGAAAACTTAGCTCCTATCATGACAAAACAAGTCCACAAAAACATAATTTCATGCTATTAAAGGAAATCTTTTGTGCTGATATAAAGGACAGGAGTGTATACCACTGAAATCACTGTAGATAGCTATAAAACACTATGCTATATATAAAAAACTCTAAGAACATACAAAATTTACCAGTAAGGACCTGAAAGTGCAAAGAGTACACATAACTAAATACCAAGTCCTGATCTATAAAATCTTTTATGAACGACATACAGCTGATAATTACAAAGCATCATTCAGACCACCAAATAACAAATGAAACAAATAAAGAAAAATATACTTTAAGGAAATCAAAACAATGACACCATTGGGAATGTTATCTTTGGGACTCAGAACACCATTTCTACCTCAATATCTACCAAAGCCAAGGAAAATATATGCTTGAACAGGGTAACACAAATAAGAATTCCAAGCTACCACAAAATGCCTCAGGACCTCTTTATGTCTTTATGTCTCAGCCTTTAAATCCAGCAAGCCATTAACTGTTTGTTCTTAGGCATCTCACAGTATTTTACGGGGATCTTTCAGGAATTATATATAGGTCTAAAGAAAGCCTTTGAACCTCCTTTCAATGATTGTTCTAGGCATTGTGTGGAGTTATACAAATATATTTGAATGAAAATTGAAAGCCCTGGTAAATATTAGATCTTCTATTACCTTTTGAAATAAAAAAAAAAAAACATAGACAGCTTAAAGACAAAAGCAAATTTTAGAAGTACAAAGGTAATTTGAACATTAAATTGTATCTTTACTCTCACACAACCATTACCCTGATTCAACGTCAGCATGTCGCAATGATTCAGAATACTGATGCCCTACTACCAGCTACTTTCCCATTTTCCTTTTAAGGATATGATTGTCCTTAAAATATGTACATAGCAAGCAGCCAAACAAACCACCAAGAGATTTACAAAATGCACTTAGAGCGGGTATGTGACAGAAAGCTTGAGGGAGTGGCTACGGAGCACCTTGGCCTGGGCAGCTGCCCTCCCACCCACGCTCCCAGCCCTCCCTCCTCGCTCCTGGGGTTAGCACCGAGGAGGAGGCTGCCCGCAACCGTGCAGAGGATGGAGGAAAAAACGTGGCAGAAAACAAAGGAGCGAGAGAAGAATGAAGGGAAGCCAAAGCATTTTAATGATGATTCGTGTTGGTGGTTACGTGAGAGGGAGTTAGTCTAGTGTCACACTATTGGTTGCTCAGTACAGACATGCCACAATGCAAACAAAACACGTATGATGAATAATTTGACACGCACAAGTCCTGTAGAGATGGCAGCTGGTATCTCCTAGTGGGTTTAAAGATGCACCGCTCCTACTACCTGTACTCAGTGCTTCCAGTTTTTATGGTACTACCACCACATCCTCCCTCCCTCTCAACTTCCAGTACCCTATAGAATCTCGCAGCACAATTTGTCCTTAGAACAAGATGGGGAATTACGGTTTTTCTGCAGAGCCGTCATGCAAGGAAAAGATGCACCCCTCACAGTCAAACAAAAACAAAAGAAAGGGAAAAGGAATGTCATGTTTAGGGCTGAGGAGCAGGATAACATTCCGTGTTCTGTACATACATACTTTTGAGGATGTTTCAGCTTTGACTTTGTAAAATGCACAAGTGGAGTCAGACCAAATGCAAATTCCTTTCTCAGGCAAAGGAAACCATCACTTGCCAGCGTGTTTGGAGGCAGACGTGAAGCACAGCCCCCAGGCTGTGTGTGGGAGCACTCACACGAGTGTGAGTGTGCATGGAGCGCCTGGGTGGCGCCAGGGACCCTGCCAGGGGCTGTGTGCTGGCTGCACATGCATATGTACAACACGTCTGTGGGAGTGGGCACACGGGGAACCACACACCTACACATCAGGAAGAAAACAGAAAATAATCGTCTTTGAAGTCTATTAAGGTTCTTAAACCATGAAAACAGGGGCTGCTCAGGGAAACTAACACTTTCACTGGGATGCTGCAACTCGGTATTAAATTCTGCAGCAATTTCAAAACTGGACGTCAATTTCACCTTGATGACTCTAAGGTCATTTTCCCAGTGAACCACGAACCATACATATACATATATACAATTCTTATTATGGTATTTCCTGGCTTTTAATGGTTTGCCTACAACCTTAATAGCCTTCAAATGAATATTCTGTATATTTATTTTCCTTTTTTTTCCTTTTGATTAAGAGACAGTAAAACCAACTGCTGTGTAAGATCAGACCCATTAGTTTCAATGATGTGAATTTAGGATTCTCTGCACAATATAGACATTTATATTTTTAAAATGTATATTATTTTTTAGATACACTGGAGCATATATTCTATATTAACTGTGGTCTGATGATTAAATACTTATATCAAAATATTTTGTAAATACATAACATTTACCTTTAGACTTCAGTGATTTTTAGAGCTTTTTCAGTGTATCATAAAAATATGTCCTCAGGCACAATAAAACCCTATTATATTTCTTTGAAATGTTGCCAATGCCCATATACAGTAGCCACTATTCAAAAATGTCATGGCCATTAATACATTTCTCCTAAGATCCAAGCTCATCAGACCATTTTATGTACCACTAGCTTACCATATTTTTTTCTCTCTTAAAGTAAAATTATTCTGACATTATTGAGAATGAAAATAAAAAGCAACAAGAACCCAAACTTTTTTTTTAAATAGTCAAAAACTAATTTTATATATTTTAAAAAATAATACTTAAAAAACAAGCTTCTTTGCTGGGTTCCTTCTTGGTAAGGTTTAAGCCCAGAGCAATTTTGTCTAAACCCCTGAAAATAGAGGTTTGCAGTGGCAGTGCTGTCAGAACATCAGCTCTGAGCCATGGAATGTGCCACTGGAATAAAATCAGCACTTCAGACTTATTTATCTGGGGATGCATGAGCCCATACAAACCAGAATTTTTCTCTAATTTAAGGTACTTACACAAAGTTCTATGCCTTTAGAACTGTAAAATTATCTACCTATAAAAACTAACTCTTGCTTAAACTCTAGATAATAAGGACAGGTGATTTTTTTTTTAATAAAAAATCTGCTAAAACACATATATATTTACACATGGCGAGCAAGTTATTGTATAAATGTGGACAGTGTGTATATATTGGCATTTAGTAAAATGTTTCCCTGAACCTGATTGTATGCATTATTGGACAAGTATTGATGTAAACATCTGAACCTACGTCAGGTGTCTCTGTTACCCCTTTACATTAGACCAGATCAAAACCAACCAGACAGACAGACAAACAAAAATATGTTTTCCTGTTAGATGAGTCCACCTAACTCCTTAAATTTATCTCCTGCACACAAGTCAATCAAGTCTGCTGCTGAGCAGTGTTCTCGTTCCTACAGCAGGTAAAATACCTGTTAGGTGGATTGTTTTCTGCTTGGCATTTTTTCCAGCATCTTGTGGAGCAAACATCATTTCCAGAGCCAGACGGGCACCCAGCCTCTACTCCTCCCCGAGAAATGATTAAAAGGTAAGTGTATAGGAGAACCTCTCATGTCGCTCCTTTTGTAACTCTGTTCCCTTGAAGAACTCATGACACTGCTTTGCACGAGGAAGGATGGTCGTAATCCAAGTCCTGCTTCCAGAAAGGCATGTAAAAATGAACCTCCCCAGTGTTTAGTGTTGCAGAAAAAAGATACAAATGTAAAAAAAAAGTGCTCAAAAAGAAGTTGACTTTTTGTATTCAGCCGTAGTCTAGTAAGAAGAGACTCAGAAGTGTGGGCCCAGAGAGTGCAGTGAAGGAAGCCTTTTAGGTGACTTTCTTCAGGTGATACAGAACTAATTCATCATCTCTGGTCTCCTCTGCAGACTTTCCCACATGGACTTCATTCTCTGCCTTTGTCTCCACCTCTTACCCAACTACTTTTTGGCACTGTCCTGGTACGTGGCAGTTTTCACCATTGTCCCTGCTACACCCCTGTTACTGACCCGGCGTACCAGGACTTTGGAGACGGGAATTTTTGTTCTGTGCATCTCACTTTTGGCCAGGTGATGGTATGCAACGTGATGGCTGTTACTGGCATCTGCTCCATGGCTGGCGGGATGCGACGAAAGGTGTTTAATGCTGATGGGTATCTTGGAGTCCTTCGCTGTGCTTGAGGGTGTTTTCAGTGAGCTCACGGTAGTTATTGGAGACACGGGCTTGGAACGTGGCACACTGGCAACTTCCTCGTTTGTAGGCCCCGCTGGTGGGTTCTCATCTGGCTCAACATAAAGGTCATACAGAGCATCCCCACTGTAGCTATCCCTGGGAAGGGTTTCCTTCTGGATGCTTATGGAACTATCTTCCTCGGGACCGGAGGTGGTGGAATCCCAGTAGCCCTCATCGCTGTTGGGGACACCCTCGTGGCGCTCCTTTTCCCTGCTCTTCTGCTCCTCTTTGTGGTTCAGGTGAATGGCAATCTGGTGGAGGCCACCACGTTTCACCGCCACCCTATTCTGAGCCCCCTCGGTACCTCGGGTTTCCTTCAACCCCTCGGGCTTCTTTGTCCCTCCTCCGCTTCCTCCTCCTTGCGTCTGAGTCTCGTCTGTCTGTGACAGCATATCCCAGAACTCCTGCAGGCAGGTGTCATCCACCTGGTCGGGGCTGGCCATCTCCTCCCCTCCTCCCTGGTAGGCCACCATGGTGGGGTGCTTCTTGGTGGCACCCAGCTTGCTGGGCCCGGGGGTGCTCTTCTCGCAGACGCCACTCCCGCCGCCCACATCCTCCTCATGGTCCGCAATAATATCTCCGCAGCCTGTAAGAGAGTCAAAGCTTTTCAGTGAAGTCACGTCAGCAAACATCAAACAAATACGATCAATCGATTGCTCTGAGGGTGGATCAACAGAGGAAGGGTCAGGGGCGGCTGCCGTCTCTTGACCGCTATCACAGTGAGGTTCAACAGGGGGGATAGTCGTTATTGGAATGTCACCTGTTATCGCCGCATCCTTCGCAGTTCCAACCTCTCCGGCGGCCGGCTCCGGTCGCTCGCGGCTGAGCTCCTCGGGTGGCCGCACGGCGGCGGGCGGCTCCTCCCGGGGCGGGGGGCTGCTGGCCCGCGGCTCCGCGCCGCTCGCTTGGGGCTCCTCGGCCGCGGCGGGCGCCTCGCCGCTGCGCTTCTCCCGCGGCGGCTCCGGCCCGGCGTCTCCCGCGCCGCTCGGGCTCTCAGACAAAGGTTTCGGCGTCTCCTCCTTGATGCATTCCAGGCTGGCGGTCAGGGACCCCGGCATGATAAGGCCGGACGGGATGTCCGAGGTTTCCCCCCTCTCCTCCTTGCCGTTTTTGTCCTTTTTGTGCCACCGCATGCTGCTGAAGATCCCCTTCAGCCCCTTCTTTTGTCTGCCGCCGGCCCGCGGCTCCGCGCCCTCCGCCTGCCTGCCGTTCTTCCTTAGCAGCGAGAAGAAGCTGTGCGACTTGGCCACCGCGCTGCCGGCGGGGCTGCCGAGGCCGCTGGCCGGCTGCTCCTGCGCCTCGCGGCTCGGCGCGTCGCCGCCGCCGGCCGGTTCCTCCTTCTTGCTGCTCTCCAGCACGGCGTCGGCCAAGCCGTCGTGCGTCCGGCTCCGCACCATCCCCGGCTTGCCGGCTCCCTTACCCTCCCCTCCTCTGCTCCGCATCCCGAAGATGCTCGGCATGGTTCCCCCGGACTTCCTCCTCCTGAAAAGCTTGAAAGCGGTTTTGTTAATCCTCCCCGACGGCTGGTCGGCGGCCGGGGGCTCGACACAGTCGCACTGCGAGTCCATTTCTGCTTCTGCCGCTGCTGCCGCGGCCGCCGCGGCTTCCCCTCCGCCGCGGAGCGCGGTGCGATCCCTCAGTGACAGCCCCGCCGCCGCCGCCCGCCCGTCTCCATGGCAACCCGGCGGAGGGAGGGAAGG